>JACCIC010000002.1:2522500-2622500 GCA_018907035.1 Sycobia sp. Sy_11 | reverse complement strand
TGCAACGCCATCTCGGCGGGCCGCCGCATCTTCGCCTCGCGCGCGCGCGCGCGCGACGAGGAAACTTGTAAAAACATCGGGGCGAGGAGCGCGCCCAACTTTTCGGCTCCTCTCTCGATTATTTCTCACGAGTGAGCGGGGGCGTGCGATTTTCTGCGAAATCGTAGCGCGAAAAAGAAGAAAACGAGCAAAATTAAACAGAAAATCCCATTGAGATGATTTCAACGTAACTTTATTTTCTTCACACTGATTAACATTTGGAATTCTTTCGAAGTTTTGGTCTATAATTTTGTCTTATTTTTTTTACTTTTTTGGTACAGACGTGGAGCAGAATGTTCAATTAAAATTTGTCTTTTTATATATATATATATATATATATATATATATATATATATATACACAATGTTATAAACAATTCGAGTCTTAGTATTATAATCCGAATTTTGAGTATCAAGAAATCCATGGAGATACCTTCTTCATATACTGTAAAAGTATCTCGAAATCTTTAGAGTAGACCTCAAAGTTTATCAAGCGTTAAAAATCATAATAATTATTACTAGTGATATTTCAGATTTTATCTTTCGATACAATTGGAGGATCGATTGAGCAGTGCTTCGATGACGTAATAATGTATCTTCGTAAATTTTTTGGCGCTCGATGTTAAAATCGATCTGTCGCTTTTACTATAATATTAAGATTAACATGGCTTATCGCGTTATTCAAAGATATAAATTTGACCGAATTGTTATTATTTAAAGACCAGGTATAATTTTACATAAAAAAAAATTGTATATACATACGATCCATGATTTTATTGACTAAAAAAACTATATTTATATTGATTTTTTATCCTCCTCTACCGCGACTATCCACAATTTTATTATTTGCCTAGAGGATGTCCTTCGATTTATAATACTGGATTGGAATTTCGCACATCGATGACGACCTACGAATTGCTCCTGTGGTCTCTCGAAAAGACACTGAACAGGAAATCAAACGCTATTTAAGAATTGCACGAGTGTTGTTTTTAATTTTTAAGCGTTATAATTATGACACTAAAATAGTTACATAGTTTCTTTGCATGTGTATTTATGTTGTTCCACTTTAGTCGATTTCGTTAACTATATGGCTTACTGTTCGGTGAATATTTATTTATCCTCCTTTTATTATATTTATATATTTATTCATGTTGTTTTTTATATTTTAGTTTTCAGATGAAGAGGGATCTTTTTAGTTCTGAAACCTTGTCAATATTTTATTATAAATCATATATTGGCATTGATACTGACGGTTGAAAATTTTCGTCTACATCCATGCCTATAGTACACAGGGAAGGCCCGAAAATCCAAAAATTAACGATAATCACGGGCAAAAGTAACGCGTCGAGCGCCGAATTCGTCATGGCCCCCTAAAACCGAATGGGAATCGAGTTCCATAAGAAAAATTTTCAAACAAAACCTTAAGATCGCACGACACTCTACGGATAACGCCGACATTCCACCAGTTTTCGAGCGAAGGGTAAAGTCAGTCGCTTTCGATTTCACGGGTAACACTCCGCCCATACGTAAACATATATATATATATATATATAAACGCGCGTCCGTCACACGTAAACACGCATATCTATATACGCGTGTAAAATCGCGCCGTCCCCCCGGTGCGTCATATTCTCGCGCGCGCGCCCGCAGGTTACGTGTCCTTATAATACAAGCTGAATGCGGTAGAACTGGTTTTCGGCTTCGCCGAATTCCTACGACCTTCAGAATAGCCAAGCGACTTTTTTCGGTTCCGGCGCGCGTGGCGATTTAGGGTCCCCGCGAGCGCGCGTAGGCGATGGCCAACGCGCGTAAGTATTATATATACAAAGCGCCATTATACGGTGGCGGAAGTGGTCGAAATTGCGGGAGAGAATGAGAGAGAGAGAGAGAGAGAGGGAGAGGGAGAGACAGTGGGGATCTTCTTTTATCCTTTTTCTTTCCTGATTTTTTTTCTCATGAGTGGCCGACCCTTTGAATTCTACTGGCCGCGCCGGAGGTGGGAATTTAAAGGATTCGGCGCAGGATTGTACGGCGCGAGGACGTGAATCCGGCACACGCTCGGGGAATAGGATTTTTTTCTCACTTGCATCATTATTATTATGTACGTGCTTCTCTTTAGGTTCTCCATCGTGTACATTAACGTCGACTGATACTGCCTCGTATAGAGTACGAAGGTATACGCAATTTTTGACTAACAAGCTTATGTGCCGAGATGCCAAATACATTATTCGAAAGTATTGTCATGTTTCCTGTTGGGAAAGTTCCAATTTATCATTCGGATTTTATAGGATTTCGTTCGAGATAGGGTTGTTTTTAAGCAGCTGATAAAAAAAAAATCGAAAGGAAAAGAAGTCTGTCGATAATAAATCGCGAATAAGAATGTCGTTTCGTTAGGAAGCCAAAGAAGTACAGGCAAATGTAGGGCTGAAAACGCGAAAATCAAAATTTACCATCTGAATTATTGAAAATCAATAGCATCAAATGTAAATTTATTGACGTATGAAATTCACAATGTAATATACGTATAAAATTATTGGCCAGTGTGTATGTGTAAACTTGTGTGATCAATCGGCGAATGAATTCACATGGTGTCTCGGTAGCTTTGACTCCTTATTCACCGATTCATATTTGGGGAGTAGATTCAGCAGGTATCGATAATGTAGTTTTTGATTACTGACAAATATCAATGAAACAAGTGTAAATTCCATCACCGGTGGCATTCACAGTCAACTTATTTACCAGTTCTGAATTGCTCATTTTTTGTTTATGTAAATTACCATCTGCATGAGCACTGACTTACAGACGTATAGATCTTTATGCATAGGTAACCAATCGCTGAACGCATCACAACTAGAATTGTTTTCACTGATTCAATTTTAAATAGATAAAATATTATTGTACTGCTGTGGTCCAATTGAAATTGAATCAGTGATAAAATTTACCGTGCATTATCAATCAGTCATCGAATTCAATCAGTAATGATATAAAATGGTGTTTGCATACGGATCAGAGATCATTGATTTAATCCGTATAGGATCTTCGTACTTTTCGCTGATATAATTGTAGAGAGTCATTACAGGGAATTTGACTGATTTACATTGGCAGCACTGGACTCGAAATACAATAATTAATCAAATTTATAGTGTACTTATACACTGATTCAAATTTGTATTACGTTGAATCAGTAAATTGGAATTCAGTCCAATTGTGCTTAAATGAAATCACTTATGGAATCTTCAGTGTCTATGACTCTGTAATCTCTGTGATTACAGTAATTTTCACCGATCTAATTTTCCATAAGGAAAAACTATCGAGATTCAGTTTAAATCGAATCATTGAGTGTAAATATACACTGTTACTTAACCAGTCATTAAACTTACACTGTAAACTTGAGATATTTTCATTGATTCAAAATTGAGTAAGGGCAAAATACTGTAATCTGAATGAATTCAATTCGAATTTGATGACTAATAACATTTGTAGTAAATATACACAGTCGTATCACTCTTTGTAAAAATCACAAATAAGTAAGTTTAAATTTTGGAATTCCTATATTGCAAAAACATTTTTAAAAAGTGGAGTAATTTGAAGACAAAAAAAACGAATAACTCTCAGAGCAAAGCCCTGGCTAAATTTATATGACCAATCATAGATCGAATAGCTATCGTAAAAATAAACCTTCCTCTCTCTCTCTCTCTCTCTCCCCCTTCCCAAATCGAACAATCGATCGAGTACTGTTCAATCAACCCGAGATAACTGGGATTCTCTCTGTAATATAACCGACTCGAATTTCGGTTCATATCTTGAAAAACATGCATCAGATCTGCAATGCGTATAAATCGATAAGATTTTACCTCGTCTTTAAGTGCATTATAAATTTTTTCATCTACCAATTATTTTTGAAATTTCAATACGCTAATAAAGGGTATAAGAATCAATATTTTCCGATATTACAAATTATATATCTTTAGATTTTGCTCAACCAAACGCATATTTTATATATATATATATATATATATATATATATATATATATATATATATATACACGCAGGTATAAACCTGGTTTGCTATCACACAATTAGCCACCTTCCATATAGAACATGAAAAAAGTCAAAGCGCGATAGACAACGCTGCTAATAGTGATGTGGGTGATAGTGTGCGCGCGGGGGGGGGGGTACATATAGATTGCAGACACACACACAACAGCAGCAGCAGCAGCAGCAGCAGCAGCAGCATCGGCAGCAAAGGGCGGCTCAGACGAGCGCGAAACCTGGTATATAGGTTTGGTGGTCGACGGTTGGCGGGGGGGGGGAGGGGGGAGTTCCGCGCGCGCGGAAAGAGTCGGTTGCACACCGCCGTCACCGCGCCGTCCACGCCGCGGGGAAAATTGCGACGAAGCGCTCGATCTCTGCTCCGCTCTGCTGTGCACTGCGCAGCCCACCGACGCGCTGCAAATAGGACGGATGTGTTTATTTATTCCGGGAGCCAGGGTGGGGCCTGCGGGGAGGGGGGGGGAGACTCGAGCGATAGCGACGCCACGGCCATAGAGCGAGGAAAACGGGGATGTACGATGTACGCATAGATGTAGCTATATATGGAGGGTGGGTGTGCGAATTTCAGCGCGAAACGAATAACGAAGAGAGAATGAATGAGACATAGAGAGAGAGGCGGGTAGGAGGACGAGGTGGAGGTGGAAGAGAGAGAGAGAGAGAGAGCGAAAAAAGGATGGATGGGCCACGGTGAGCTGTCGTAAATTTAAGGAAGTCGTACAACTGCGTTATGTCAACTTCCGCGCACTGCACACGTATATATATAGAGGTCTCTATATACATACATATATTCTACCAGGAATTACTGCGAGTTACTCAACCGCTCTATATACGCCTGTGTGCAACTGATATTGTATACCTATATACACAACGTATAAGCTCGCGTGTCACGAATTGGAACGAAACGTTCCAAATTCGAATAAAAAAAAGCTGCATGGACAAATTTGGTTATACTCTTCCTTTTTATTCTTTTTTTTGGTGCCGCGCTCGTCAGTTGGCGTTTTAAAACGAGGCGGAGTTTGAAACGAGCTTCGTGTTAATACGATAATTTTTTAATATTTCGGAAATTTTTTTTTCCCGATTCCATATATACAATTCATAGCTATAATAAATAAGGCTTCGTATAAACTAGATGAATATCCTCTAAAAGTAAATCTGTCAATGTGTACTAATGGTCAGCGAATAGTCACTCTCTTATAAATAGTGAAAAGTCAAGCACACTGAGAATCGGTGAATAATTTATTTGATTGAATTAGCGGATGTCCAAACAGCAGACAACTCACTCATTCTTTATAAATATAGTACTGTTTAAAATAATGGTTTCTTCTGTTTATTCAGTAAGCGTAACATATGACATTTATTTATAAACCTGACGTTTATATAATCATATTTATAATTGATCCTTTACATTATATCGATATCCCTAATCAGAACTCAAGACCGCACAATTCAATTCCGGCTATAAAAAAAAAAAACGTATTTCCTGGAATTCAAAACGAAAATCGTTAAATTTCTACTTATGCTCCCATGCATTTTCATATTCAGCGTAATAACGTAACGCATATCGATGATTCTAAATGAGAATCGTTTGACTTTCACCAGAAACTTATACCTGCCTTTTTCAATAATTCAATAGAAAATCTGAATTCTTACACGTTTAGCTACATTATGCGCAAACGAATAGAATCCCAAATGACCAATTGTGCTTGTTTTATGCGCAAAAATATATGAGCTAGAATTTTCAATGCGCAATTCGAAATCTACTTATCTTCAATGGAATTCTTTATAATATGATAATATCACTGAGGGTGCAAATCGGTGAAAAGTTTGCTGGTTTTCTCAGTGACTTCGGTTTCTACTGTGAATTAAGGGAAGCAGTTCGATTGTCGATTGCTTCCGTCAGAAAATTCGGTAAAATTATCTGAGCCCCATAAAATCTTCATTCTGACAATAATGTATCTACTTCGTTAATGTATGAAGAAATCAATGAAATTCACTGAAAGAAACAGTGAAAGCAACGATTCAGATTCAATTCATTTGAAAAAAAAAAATTGAAAATTAACTAGAAACAATATATAACGACGACATGAGAAATTTAAGTGAGCTTTCTAAGCTACTACAGTTCAATCCACAATTGTCCTATTACTCTCATTGATTGACTTTGTACTAATTTATTTTTGAAAAGTATTCAGTTTATAAACTGACGGTTAAAGCATGAAGAACCTGCCAGAATATTAAAAGTTGCGAATCCTACATTATTGTAATGATCCAGTTAGTTGATCTCTAAAGAAATGTAAATAAAACTTACTGAAAAAAACAGCGACAAACAATTGTGTAATCAGTACAATCTCTTACAATCGCATCAGTGAGTTTTGAAGACCGCCCATGAAATTAGTAATTATTAACCGATTTTCAGTGATTCGCTTTCTGCGATTTGAATCCATAACTAATCAATGATCACTGAGTGCACATTCACTGACTTATCTTTCGAGAGTACTTTATATTTAAATCAGCGCAGACCATTCGGCACAAACTGTTTTTAGTATATGGAGATGTTATACGAGGCTTATATGCTAATTGGTATCAATTTTTGCCACTTGCATAGACTGGGACAATCGAATTTTTGTTCTGTGTTCAGTGAACAGTTATATCTATAGATGTAGACAGAAAATCGACTTGAAGAAACGAATCAGTGAAAATCTGATCGATTTTGTCTCGGATATAACTATGGATTATAGATCTGCCTGTGCGAATATTTGTGATCAAATAGTGTCGTACGTCTGTAAATTTTTAAGTCGATTTATTGATTATTCGCATATAACTCGTGCCTAGCTTGAGAAAATTGCCATTGAATCATTTAGAGGAAACTGTCAACGAATAATTCATACTAGGCATGAAATTAACTTTACACGAAGACAGAGTATTATAAAATGGATTATACTGAACATATAAAAATAGTAGGTATGCGCAATATTTAATTATTCGCAAGAATTTCATTGAGAATGAAAAATTTTTTTTTTTCACGTCTTAATTCAGTTTTACAAGCAAAATGGAATAAACAACTTTTCGATAAGTCAGCGACGTCGAACTTTTTCCCTAGAAAAGTTAAAGCTCCGGAAGCTTTTCAAACTAACTGGAAATTTCTACGGGGCTGTATAGGGTATTTCAATTATTTGTAGTATTCGCGATCGAGTTACAACTCGTTAAATTAACTTGGGGTAAAAAGATGAAGTTCGACGACCGCCTGTATATAGATGAAATTTTAAAGCATAAAATTCAAATTTAATTAACAGTTTCGAATATTTTCCATATGTATGGAATACCAAAAATTGGTATATTGAAAAAGTTGCTTGGAAAAAATCGCGAGACCGAACTTTACGATACCAATTTACTATGTACGACACGATTGTAATGAAAAGTTTATTCGTTTTTTTTTTTATTTGTCAGTGCAACGTATCATCTTTATCTTCACAAATTTATTAATGGAAGATAAACGTTTCCCATGGTCTGCATAAGAAAATAAATGATAAAATTCGAAACTAAACACTGGATAGTTATAAGATGAGAATAATGTATAGTATAATATTCCGTAAAAATGATGGGTACAATCTATATAGATAGATGTAATATACTTTTAATGAAACTTTAGTCTAGCAGTGCACACGGAATCCAAGAAAATGCATTAGCACAATGACGCATAAATATCCCTACAAAAATTTTCCTTTCGTAATATCGTAGTATGAGTTTCGAATAAATACTTTGGTAATTAAGAATGCACTTACGAGTCAATAATGATAATGATGATGATGATGATGATGATGATGATGATGATGATGATGATGATGGTGATGATAATGATGGTGATGATATAGTGATTATTATTATTGCTTTTGTCATTCTTGTTTTTGTTGCTGTTGTTGTTGCTGTTGTTATTTTTGTTTGGTTCTATTCACAGAAAACGAGCATTTACTAAATTATATAAGCGAGTATAAATATAAAGATTTTAAAAGTGTATTTGTAATTTCTTCATGTGTTCTGCTAAGCTTTATAATATGAAATTAAAGATTTATTTTACTGATGATCACAAAAACTGTTGACGATTTTTATAAAAGTTCGTGAGACATGCGTCAATTATACATATTTGCAACAACAAAAAAACTAGAAAAAAGTAATAGAAGAAGTCCGCTAATTATTCGACAAATACGCTGTTAATAAAAATAATGATAATAATAATGTACTAAATTATGTCAACATTATGCTACGAAAATATAAAGTTAAAGACTACCAATACAGTACAGTATTGGTCAAAAAGCCTTTGCCCACGCCTACGAAAGTAAATTTCTACTCGATAGAAAAAAGTTTCATAACTTTGGTCACAGACAAGTTGTACAAGCGTTTCCAACAGTTCTCAGTCGAGAATCAAGGCCTTTCAGAAAAAAAAAAACATTCTTCCCAACACAAATACATAAATTTACATATAACACAATTTTCAGTTAGTCTTCGAATCAATAGACGAGTCTACATGAGTTTTAACTTTATAGATCATGGAATAATTTTAAAATATAAAGAGATTAAAGGCTTCGTCTATAAGATTTAAGCCGGTTTATTTAAAATCTTTCGGACTCTTCTTTGAAATTTGTATTTCGTATTCTAATGGCAGTTGAAGAATAACAAAAAATATTGTATTTTTCAATTTATAGTTCGTAAATTCTTGATTTAGCCTTAAAAAAGATATTGCTTACATTAAATTTTAGTTGATCTTTTTGTTTGTTATCAAAACTAGAAATTTTTATAAAATATATTTTTTCTCAAAATTATAAAATATTGCTTATATTAAATTATAGTCAATCTTTTTGTTTTTTATCAAAATTATCAATTTTTGTGATTTGATTAAAGTTTCATTTATAAATTTTTTTCCCGCAAGTATAGATACACATATATGATTACTGTACAAATCCAAAATCGTGGAAAATTTCTGAAAACTTCATGGAAACGAATCGTGAACGAGGCTCAGATGTTGTTATTTTAATTAGAGGGAGTCTTAGTTAAATTCGCATCGAATCACTATCTGTAGTCAGGCGACACACCCATACACACATGTTTATTTACTACATAATAATGCCGATTGAAGATTCACTAACCATTTGGTGTAAAACCTTCGAACGTAAGGTAATTTAAAAAATCAAAAGGCACCCGCACAATTTTGCAAATAAATAAACTTTTAATTAATTTAACATGTCTATATTTCTGACATTGTGCTATTTTCAAGAATGGTACAAAGTAATAGAGATTGCTATATCTATATAAATGGGTATAGTACCGTTATCATGTTAACATATGAATAGACGCCAACGAGAACAGAAGGGATTGACTTACTTGAAGCCATTCAAACTTTGAGGATAAGTGCAGCAATAGGGGAAAATAATGATTTAGACATGTCGTTTGTAATATTTTTATCTTGCTTTGTATCTTACTTTATTACTTTGACTATGTGAAGTCTGTTCAATCTCTTACTTTTTATTCGTCATTAATGTGGATTTCAAAAAACAATGGCTGGCAATGCAATATAATTAGATAGCGAGAGAGAGAGAGAGAAACAGAATCTGCACTTTTATTTTTATAGTTTGTCGAATCTAAATGACATCGGAATCTAAACCTAAAACTGAAAAAAGGCTAACTTATTATTGTTTACTAACATTTTTCAAGGCCATTTTTATCGACGTTAATTTTAGGAACAGCTGTACGTTTTAGAAAAATATCAATTTTGTCGCTCCAAGTATAGTATTATTATCTACTATTAAGTATATATTATGTACCTATGTACTAATTCATAAAGTGATCACGTTCATTTTTTCTGCGTCTGGACTGGAATGTAACAGTATTTTAATAGAAATGCATATAATTTTTATAGAGATGCCATTATCAGTATCAAGAGATTTTAGTTCAAGCCGTTATTGTTACCTGCATTACTTATTTCTTGATTAAAAGGAATGAGTTTAACGCCTCTAAGATAGTATTGAAAAGTATTACAAGATACTAAGTACTGCGGAGTGAAAAGTACAAAATTTACTATTATATGCTTTATTTTAATTGAACGGGATTGTTAGAAAAGTCAAATCCTTCTATTTATATAATTTCTATAATGTTGACAACAATGTTGATGCTTCTATATGCTTTATTTCACCGTCGTTTTCCTTCTCGATCGTCACGTTGTCATAAAAACCGGCGTGAAACGTCAAAATTCCAATCTTAATTTCCTCGACTTTCTCTGCAGTAAAAATACATTAAAGGACACCATATTACTATAGGCATCATAATTGAAATAATTAAAAATTTTATGTCCTACGAATTCGGCAAACTATGTTCATTTTAAAAAAAAAACTATTATATTTACTACACAACTATTAGATTTATTATATTACATTGGAAAATTGATAAAAATATATCTGTAAAATCATTATAAATTTACTGAAGCTAATAAAATAATTCTTAATGTTTTATGAAATTCTAAATTTATTAGAAACACCATTAAGGGGATATCGATTGCTCTTCTATGCCGATTGAGCAAAAAGTGCTCGGTTTTTAAAGATTCTTAATACGAAAACACTGGACCTTCATTTATTTTGCAGTATTTCGTGTATTTGACATTACTGCAAAGTTTTAAATAGATTCGTGAAGCCTCGTTAATGAGCAAGTTTTTAAAATTTCATAACAAAAAATTATAAATATAATTTAAAAAACGTTCTCATTTCAAGCAGCCAAGTCAGGCGGTTTCTTACATTTTTGGAGAAAGTTCAATGATTGAATTTATTGAAACCTGCACATTATAACGTCAGCGATATTTTCCCAAGTGTTCGAACTGATTTCGCTAAGTTCAATGAGAAATCTTTTTTTGCCTTGATGTGAATTATATAGGTCTATATTGATTTGCTGGAAGAAAAGTTAGATTTTACAATTTTCTGCTGTTATTTTTCATGTTAAAAGATAGTACAATAAGTTGTCGGTGGGGTAAATTTACCGAAAAAAAAATTGCAACTTATTTTTATTTATTTTTACTAATATTCATTATGTTACGATATGATATTACTAGTCGCGCAAGATCGAAAAAATAAAGAAAATTAGATGAAATCAGTGAAAAGGCGTATTTTTCGGCAATTTTTCTCTCATCGAAATTTATCCCCCCGGCGGGTGGTTTGGCGCTTTCACGTGCGATTGTGCAAATAAAGTTCTTAAATTGACACCGATGCGCGCCACCCTTGGACCGCCCTACACGAGCACGTCGCTACACTCTTCGTCTAATGATCTATTGTCGAATCCGATAAATATGTAACATCGACGTACGACAACCGCGACGCACGCTGGTCTTGTGATGCGAATTCGTAAATAAAACAACAGGAACGACAACGGCAACAACGACAACGGCAACAACGACAACGACAACGCCGACAACGACGAGGACTGGGGACTGCGGCAAAAACGCCTCGCCTGGAATTCCTATGTCAGCCGCGTAGCGACACGTTATATATATATATATATATATATATATATATATATATATATATATATATACACATATATAATAACAGCCAGAGATTTCATCAGATAAGACTGTACTGATGGGTAGTGCGGCGAGAGAATAAGAGCGACGGCTCTCGGTACATTACACCCCCTCCCCTCCACCTCCTCCCGTATGTCCCTGCTGGCTTTTCAGGAAGCCGAGCGCAGGCGCGTGCCGGAGCCGATATATAAACGCATCATCAGAGGCCAGGGCCGTAAAAGGACGATGGGGTTGGAGGAGGGGGGTCGAAAACGCGAAAACTCCTCACTCCTCTCGCGTATATACTATGGCGTGGCATAGAGCGCGGCAGGGCGCCCCGCAATTACCGCGGGCGATCCCCGTTACGCGATAAGGCCTATCTGCCTTCCCTCTCGCTCCCTCCCCCCTCTCTCTCTCTCTCTCTCTCTCTCTCGAACGATGCTGTATGTGTACATGTAGTATATGCGTGTGTGCGGACCTGCGGTAGAGCTGATAGGGGAACGGAAGTGGATGCTCGTGGCCGAGCCGTCTGCCCCCGAAGCGTTAATTATATACACACACACATATATATATATATATATATATATATATATATATATATAAACACCATAATTATTTTTCATCCGAGACTTTTCGATTTCGCATTATAGACATGCGGGATGAGCTTTATGTACATATATAGTCATAGCCCGTGGGCGATATCATAGAATATTGGCGATTCTTCGACAATAATCGATTCTGTCGAGATTATGTTCGTAGTACCGTTTACTCGAGGGCGGGGGGAGGGGGGTTGATTATGTTTCTTCTCTTCTATTGTTTAGTCGAGGAATGATGCGACGTTGGGAAATTTCCAAAATTCTCTATTCTACGAAATATAATTTGTTACGTACGACAGAAGTCGATAGTGACCGGGTAATCAATCCCTTCCAGATGTATCATACGTATCAAGTATGATGAAAATATAAATCCTTTATCTTCTGTTGGTTCAAATCGAGCTTCTTAAAATTTATTTTGAACTAAAATATTGTATGCAGTAATCGAATACCGAACCCTCTCGGAACATTTTCAATCCATGATTTATTGTACGACTGTACTATATGATACCTAGTTACACTAATGCAATAAAATCTAAGATTATAAATTTATTTCTTTAATTTATTCCTACATAAGAGGCCCTAGCACAATGAACTGTCGTTATTTTGTTTTAATTTTATGTCTCACTATCTACAAACTTCATTGAACTAAAGCATATAATTTTACGTGTACAGTCAAAATAAGTTTTTCTTTATTGTATTTTACTCAATATTATTTCTATTATATCAATTAAATGAAATTTTTATGTATTTAAATTAATTATTATCATTAATATAATGTTGTTTGTAGGTATATTTTCTAAAATGTAGTGAAAAATTATAATAGAAATAAATTTATTATCTCGTATATTATTAAATTAGTAAAAAGGTATCATATAGTACAAATTAAATCATGTATTGACTTCGAAGTGTATAATTCGAATTATGTTCGAAGTAATCAAGTGTGGAAGAATGTCAAGTATTCGATTATTATATAATAAGTCAAAAAAATGTAAAAATGTTATTTCGTACGGTATTCTGTTAAAAATAAATGTAAAGGAAAAAAGTTAAAGCTACACTTAAACCAAAAAAGGGCAAAGGATTCATTTTTTCATCAGATTCGATGCCATACAATCGCGTGCAAGTGTAGATTCCCCTTGTCAGTTCATCAAGAATTGCATAATCGAGATTCCAATTCAATAATATTCGATGATATTCTTTAATAACGCTGAAGATTTAACCAAAAGTTTTGTTTTAGATTTTAGATAGGAAATTATTTAGCTCATTTCATTTATTTATACTATCCAAATTTTCCAATCACTTGTGAATATCTAAAAATGGCGATGTTAATGTTGGTCTTGCGTACACGGTCCATTTATTCTTGTACAAGGAATTACTTCTTTTGACGTATCCTATCCAAATTAATCAGGTAACTCATTTCCTTTTATAATTCAAATTTCTCCACATAAACTATACGATTATACGTGTAGGATCGAAACAAACGTTTTCCAGAATTTCATCTAAATACACTTCTTTATGTTGTTTTTTAATATGATTATTTGAAATACTAATGAATTTTACCGAACGACGTTTAGAACTTAAAAACACTCTACCTTGAGAATTGTAAAATTTTTAGGAGTTTGAAATTTTAATTAAATCATTTACAATTTTGTATGAGATTATTCCGAAGTAATCCAGCATGAGTCATTGAAAACTTTTCATATCTCGACACGTGAAATACCAGTGCAATTTGAAAATATATCATTTTTTTATTTACGTTTAATTTTATATTATTTTAACATAATGAGTGTGTACTAAACGTATGTTATGTATATCCATTTCATCAATTTGTGATCTTCAAAAGATCGTATCTCCAGACAAACAATATAGTTAGAAGAACTATGAGGAAAATTCCTTTAGAAAATTAGGTCGATTCTGTTTTTCTTTTTACATTTTCTAAAAAACTACACCTGAAAATTTTTAGAATTTTCGAAGGTAGGAACAATAGCTTAAGAATATTTACTGAAAAATCAATTATGTTAGTATCTAAAATATGATATGTCAATTTGATAAAAAATAAATAATTAGAAATTAGCACATATATCTTTTTGTGCACATTAAAAGCAATATCAAATCCATGCATTGTTTCCAAAATATTCTTCCATTGTTCTTTTTTTTCACAAAAAAAACATAAAGTACCTTTTCTCGTTAAAGTTGGTCCTGTTTTAACCTGATATTCAAAGAGGAGGCTGTGTTAAGTCTGATGAATATAACGAATAATTTTTTTTTATTTCGTCAAAAAATGTAACAAAACACTCGCTCACCGTACCATCTCCAGTATAAAAAAGTCCGGAAATTCTATGAATCTTGCAACAACGTTAATTATTATCCGCTTCAGTTTCCAGATAAACCGTGTCTATTATACGGATATATATATATATATATATATATATATATATATATATATATATATATATATTAATAAAGTAAAAAAACTCCGTCGCGCTCTTGATCTAACTTGCTGGTTAAAAGCGCGCGAGGAATCATACAGTATTGGAAGGTCAAAAATATTTAAAAAATGACTGAGACTTGGACAATAGACACCGCTATATATATATATATATATATATATATATATATATATATATATATTGCCGTGAGCCAATAGAGAGTATTGCGTGCATTATAGGATAAATCTAAAGTGATAATGGCAATACCTGAACTGCCGTCGATTCTAAGCAAAAAGTGGCGTAAAATGGCACAAAGTAAAACTTTGCCCTATAAACTTGTAGACACCTTTCGTTAATATTAAATGACTGTGTGACTATTTGTGACTATTTTTCGCATACATAAATACATATATATATATATATATATATATATATATATATATATATATATATATAAGAATATATTCTTATAAGTATAAAAATCTCGGTTATAAAATCACAGAAATTTTAATTCGTATAATATAAAATTCATCCAGTGTTCGAAAATAATCCTTCGAATTTTTACTTCAAAGTATAAATGTTAAATTACTTAAAAAAAAGAAGGTAGATACTATACGGTTTTATAGTATAGCAAATGAAAATAATCCTTCGAATTTTTACTTCGAAGTATAAATGTTAAATTACTTAAAAAAAAAGAAGGTAGATACTATACGGTTTTACAGTATAGCAACTGAAAATAATTGAATTTTGTTGTCTCTTGTTTTTAGAAATTGTAATTGCTATATTAATAACGATATTTTTATTTCTGTTATAAATAAGTATTATATAAGTCATAAAAGTATAAAAATAAATGCTCTATTTTTCACTATCTCTCATATACTGATTATATCATTCGACACTTTATGTTTTCATCAATCACTTAATAATAGAGCCTTTGAAATTAAGCAACGGATAAATTTATATTTATATGTTGTAAGTTGTATTATCTTTAATACATTGTTTTTTTGCTTTACAATAGGCTTGAAAATCTAATTATGTCGAGTATGGGTCTTATTAAATCTTTTTTTAATTCCAAAACAAACATAATTTCAATTTCAAGCAACCGAGGAAGTATTTTTAACAGTAAATTTAACCCATTAAATTTTTGCAATAAGTCAATGGTAACTTTTGAAATTTTTATACAATCTCAAATCGAATTAACGAGAAGTATCGTAATTTTTTTGCTGCAAAATTTTCCTCCGCGAGTGCTGCAAGTTTTGCTCTTGTATTTTGTTCGTTACCCTGGAGATGGTCACTGACGTGATAAAAACAAATTCATACAATTTTCCCGCAATGTTGAGGTTTAATAAAAAATATTTAACTGTAATAATATAATAATAATATAATAATTTCGATATCAGATTATAATTTTATATTTCTAATCATTTTTAAATTAATAGAATTTTCCTTACGACTTTGACGCGAGCGAACATCTTCGCGAACACACTTGAACTATATATTATTATATAATTAATATATTACAATAAATAACAATAGTATTAAAAATTAATAATAATAATAATTATTGTTATTATTATAATTATGTCAGACAAAGCACGCACGTGGCAGAGGTAGTATTTGACGTATTTTTCAACAGTATAGCACTGATGTCTGAAACTATGTGTATATATATATATATATATATATACATACGTAGGTAATGTATAGAAATTCCAATGGTGTTGTCACGCAGGAAGCATGCAAGCGCGCGGTGGTCATTGTGCGGTCAGCGGGCCATATTAGTAACTTAATTCTATTTAACACGCGTTTAAATGTATGCGTGTTAAGATAGCGTCTACACATATAATATAACACACTCACTCGTCGTTTCGAAATTTTCCGAGGCAATTATATTTTCTAAGCGTGTCCGACTGATTTTTCGGTAATTATACACGTACAGTTGGAAATAATATAATTTTGTTGCTCCCCGTAATTGTGCGAACAAGTGGATATGAAATTGCATAAGGTATTTTTTCTAGTCCATCGAGATAGATAAATGTGATAATTAATAATATATCAATGAATTATTCAGTAATATAATTGCATTTGCGAATAATAATCTTCTAAAGTATAACTTACAATTTATTATACAGTTCTATTTTTAGAACAAGTTTAGCACTAATTAACGGATTTCATATCTAAATTAATAATTAAATTTCGTAAGTTAAATAATAATGACTTATTCTATACTAATTGATAATGTTCCCTATTATCGTTATATATTTTTATTTATTTATCGCAACTCTTTTTGTTCTAAGATCAATTTTTTTTCTCGAAATCTATTTATAATCGAGATTGATAAAAAATAAAATAATATTAAATGTGAACTATATATGCTCAATTATTCTTTTTACCGATGAAACGCATTACGTCTAACTAGCTAAAACAGTACAACAAATAATAATAATAATTTTGTAAGCCGTATCGTTAATTTTTAGCGGAACAACTCTATTCCTAATAGAAAACAATCTAATTAACCAAACTGCCATAGAAATTATAATAATAAATACAATACATTGGTGACCCTGTAATTTTTGTTTCATATTTTAAATCCTTTAATGATGTTGTAAATTGATCATTTCACCATGATAACACAGTGTGAAGACAATGAGAACAATTGCGAAAGTAACAATAATTTACGAATTCGCATCGTCAATGTCAAATTACAAATCCACCAAGAAAATCCGAAAAGTCGTTCACTCCGCGTAAGAAATTCGAGAAATCGACAATTTCTCATATTAGGTATAATAATAGATATATAATAGAAGTATAATTCTTGAAATAGTAATGTAGATAAGTTCGGAAAGTCCGGTGATTACGTTATCTACTGATAGCTGGAGCTTAAGCGGCAGATATAGATGTCGGGGTATGTCAGTATATTGAGCTAGCGTTTAAAACTATACTGGCTCGGAAGCGTTGTATATATAGGTACATATAGGTAGGTATGCCATTCAGATAGATTTCGATTGTTCGTATTGTCAGTCTTTTGAATCTTCGTATAATATACTGTCGAGTCGTAAAATTAAATTAATTTATATATATATATATATATATATATATATATATATATATATATATATTTAAATTTAATATAAATATCAAGTTACTAATTTTGATAATGTTAAATTTAAATTTAAAAAACCTGGATATATGATTACACTAGTGAAAAAATGAATTCAACTCAATTTAGATATTAAAAACTTTGTAATCACGATGCTACCAATGTGGATTTTAGAAATTCCAGACAAAGTAACCAAAACGTCACTAATTATATATATATATATATATATATATATATATATATATATATATATATATATATATATTACTGAAAAAGGTGTTTTTATTAAACCGACTCGGATAGTAAAGCCCATATAGCGTCGATTTATACTTTGAAGAACTATATTACAATTTATATATATCAGAAGAAAAAAGCTGTCAGTAGCTGGAAAGTGTAATGAAAAAAAAGACTTTCTGCTTCTGTATAAATTTTATAATTCGCAATAAAAACGTATAAAATACATAGTACTTTATCAGCCGAGCATCATTGACCATACGCGTAGACATAAAATTAACCTTTAAAGATATGTGTTTTACTATATACATGCTGATACAAAAAGCTAAAATTCCTCTTTAAAGAATAATATATATATATATATATATATATATATATATATATATATATATATATATAAAGATATATATATATATATATCTTAAAGATTGTGAACCCACCTGTACTACGCATACACCCTGTACACGCGTTTTCCGCGAACGCGCGCGTCCCCTTCGTGTCGGCCCGTCAAACTTGCCATCGGCCCCATTATACGCGCGAGACCCGCGGACGCGACGTGCGGGCGGTTGCTGCACCGCAGCAAGCGGTGGTGTCGACGCCGACAGAGGCACAGAGAGCTATAATGTTTAATTCGATCCGTACACATTATATTATATTATATTATTCATTGTACAGCGGCGCCCATTTCATCGTCGCGTTAGGGATGGCTTTGGCGCTGATTAAATGGAGCCCCTACTCCCCCCCCCCGCCTATCGGTTCGCGTATAATGTATATCTAACCAACGTTCATTTTATTATTATGCGTGAAAAAGAAAAATTAAAGTGAGAATAATTAATATACTAATTGTCAGTCTTTATGTATTTGAATAATAAACGATTTATATTGTATTAAATTAAAGGATTGAATGAGATGACTTGTAGCAAAATTATTTGGAAGTCATATGTACGTAATAAAGAGAAAATCCGTATGTTCTTTTATCGTTTTGGAAATAAATTATATATATGTATATATATGTGTGTATATATATATATATATATATATATATATATATATATATATATATATATATATATACCTACTAAATGAGAAAAGATCATAAAAAAGTACGAATGGATTTTCATTTCGACAAGTGCGGTGAATTTTGATTGTTTAAAAAAAGTAAGCATTCTCATATAGTTTTATCTTTATTATCGCCGACGTTAATTGAAAAATACAATATTACAAAATATGTTTCTTTTTATCGTCTGAATAGTACGCCAATTTACATCAGATACTAATAAATATTTTTAACGGCCATTCGGTCTTTTATATAGTAGTATATTATACTAATGTAATATATTACATTATATTATAAAGACCGTAAGATCGTTAAAAATATTTATTAATTGAATTCGCAACAGTCGACACAAATACTATTTATCATGTAATATATCATATACTGAGTGGTAATTGTTGTTTTTTTTTTATTAACAAATAAGGTTGTCTAAAAGAAAAAACAAAAAACGATTATTTTTGCAAACAAATTAACAGATATAGGAATAAACTTAAATAAAACTAAATTTAAAACTGGTATGAAGCTCTGTATACAATTTCGATTCAATAAATTCTAGCGCTGTATATTGTAACAATTTTTTCCGGCGTGCTATCTTTAGGGGCTGTCCATAAATTATCAATTTGCACCTCCTCCTCCCTCTCTTGTAACATTTCATTTAACCCCAACCCACCTCTCTAATGTTAGTCATCAACATTAAAAAAAATAATTTTTTTTTTAACATAATTACTTTGTAGATTTTATAATTCAGGGATGCTATCTTAAATTTTTTCAATTTAAACTAATATCTATAAAAAAAGTGCTCTGTTTTAATAATACTATGCGTAAGCATTAACTTATTCTTAAAATTTTCGATTGACCAAACCCTTTATCTATAGCTCTCTCTCTCTCTCTAGAGTGATATTCGTAGAATTATGCAAGATTGCAGGCCAACTATGTAGAAAAACGAAGTAGTAAAATTCAAAGCTCTGTATATCTGCGATAATCTTAGGTGGGAAAAAAGTTGAGAATTTTTGTATCGATTTCGTAAAAAATGATAGCTATACAATAAAATATCGCGTTACTGACAAAGTATATAATACTTATAAATTCTTAAGTTGTCCAATAAATTTATTATGAGCGTTATTATTAATGTAATCATTATGGTTTATAGAAAATTCCTATAAAACTAGACGATGAGTATTACCAATTTTATTAATAGAACGAATAATTGAAAAGAGATTATTTAGTAATTTATTGTTATTCAATAATTATACCGGTACTACTCGCAGATAGATTAATAATCTTGCAGGACGAACTTGAATTAATCTTCTCTTTAGCGGAAAAATTGAAAAAATGGAAATAATAAAAAGCACAAATGATAGTTATTTATAAAATAAGCCCAGTGCATATTTATACTCAAATATCATTCGTATTCAAATAGAAAATTGTTAAAAAAATTATTCGGTTTTGATGAGAATTGGTAATAAGTTTTTTTTTTACATTATCATGCCAAATCAATATGTAAATTGAAAAAACCTTGTTTTCCTTGTGACCGATTATTAATAATTTTATAGATTTAAATATTGCTACTGCTTCGGTACTCCTTACAATACCAATGAAATTTCTATACATTTTCGTATATATAAAGCATTCTTTTTTCTAATCAATTGTGGTATTGGTAAAAGCTACGAATTTAATAATTTACCATTAAAATTAAATAACGCAGCTAGCAATTTTACCGATAAGTGCAACGAATTAAATTAATAAATCCAACCAATCATTTATGTTTCCGTATATATATTATATATGACAGCTTTTTTTTTTAAATATTCAAATTGCAATGCAATATAGTGCGGAGATATAATTCTTTATATCTCGCGCGTCCTGAATTCTGCACATATTAAAGTAGAAGCTATATATTTTATATTGTAAATGAAACAATAACATGGTGTGCTTATTACATTCACCGACCCACCTCGAAACGCGCCCGATGCATCCCGAGCTTTTCTCTTTAACGATACCATGTTATCCTCCGATATATATATATATATATATATATATATATATATATATATATATAACTATCCGCATATGACATATACGTATCGTATGACTATCCATACATGACACGTATGCGTGTGTGTGGGAAGGGAGGGGGGTGAGAGAGAAAGAGAGAGAAATTCTTCAATAATCTCTCCGTCTTTTACGATTACGTGTATCTTTATAGTATAAGGTATATGGTACGCGGCCGCTCATTACAGATCACGTCTATATAGTGTAGTATTGTGTTTTGTGTATACGAGGCATTTTGTACAAGTGTTAAGGCGGTTACTTATAATAGTTCTACTGTGACGGCGCGATATTTGCTCGCACGAGGTGAGAATTCGCTATATGTGAGATAACGTTGTTCCGCAAAATTTATAGCTTTGACAGATGCACGCATCTGTGTCCCATTACGCAAGCACAGGTCATTAGGAAAAAAAATAATAATTTAACTTCATTGATGATCGGTTCCGTTTTTAAAATAACATATTTAAGTATTTGGTATATTTTATTCAAAGCAAGACGAGTAAGTATAGAATACAAATGCATTGCCTTGTGTTTGTAGTTTTAAAATGAGGTTTTGAAAAAATGTTCTTTAGAATTTTTTTTTTTTTTTTTTGTAGATAAGTTTACTAATGCTAATTGAAGCCATCTGAATTTCATTGTTGCGTTCTTTTGCTCATTACAGTAATCCATTTCTCTTTTGAACTGTAACTAGGAGCCTGATAACTTTTGAACTTTATAACTGACTATGCAGGAAACTTATAACATTTAACATTATTTACTCAACGTTAAAGTAAAATGTAACTTTACTGTTACTGCATTTCGGCCATTAATCATAAGCGAGTCTAACGGACTATTTTAATTATTTTTTACGATGCCGTGCGACGTGAAAGTGTCCCGCTGAATTGCACTTTTTGAACACCCCAAGCGCTCCGATAGTTTCGCTTGTTTTGCTTACCCCCCCCCCCCTTCATCCGGCGTCTCATGGCGTGCCTCGGAGCGAACAGCCGACCAAGCATTTACACACAAGCTTACACAGGATAATGCAGGATGTAACAAAAGTATTAAAGATACATAAGATACCGTCCGTGAATAATTTTCCAAGGCCGTATTATTCGAAATGAATGTTTCGAAGAAAAGTTTCTGGGCTTGATCAAGGGAATGGAATGGCGTCGATTTTTTTTAAGGTCATTCAGTGGTTAACTTTCCTTTTTTTTCTTTTTTGTTTTAATAGGATCGACTCCTACTTTCGCCCCGAATTCGGAAGTAGTGGAAGATTTTAGACGTACAATGTATCGTATGTGAAGTTCGTTGGATCGGTTAAGGTTATGAGGAGCTCATTCTCACTTCTTTACTCATTGAAAGCAGTGATCCAAAAGAAGCTCGCATATATAATGTTTGGCGAAAAATATTTCACATTCGAATTACAACACCTTCTAGGCATACTATTAGAAACTTTCGTTTTACCACAGCAATCGTTTGAACGTAATTTGAAACTCCAATAAAAAAAAAGAATAAAAAAGTAGGATTGACCTTCTTATGACCATAGAGAACAAAACTATGCACCTGAACGTAGATTTTTCCGCTATTTCCGAATCTGTGGTTTAAAACAGAGGTTTCTATTCGAAAAAAACAACGAATGTTAACCTTCGGATGTTTTTATATAATGAACTTGGGGTCAAATGAATTAAGGTCATCTGTTAAAATTCTTTTGACCAAGCCCCAAATTGTTTGAGCTAATTTCTCGAATACATGACCCTAAAAAATTATTAGAGGGTGTTGTTACTTTCGTCAGACCTAGATAATATATATGTTGATATGGAGAGAATGTCCCAAATATTTACACACTAATAATGAGCGCAGCATGGGAATTGAGATGACGGACGAAAACTTTGAGTGTAATCTGAATAATAATGGGAGGGGTCGACTACAGGACAGGAAAAGTTTTAGCTGTTTCTTTGAAGTTAACTTACGAGCGCACTCCTAAATGCCCGACTAATACGCGAACACGAGGACACACGCACGGCTTTTCTGCTTTAGAAATTACGATCAGAGCTATTGATATCCATATAGTTATAATCAACTCGTTATTCCCTAGATAACACTAAAAGTCTCCGGCCGTCTTCTCAATTCCCATGCCCCTCGAGCGAGAGCCGAATTAAGGATCGTTCATTGGTTGACGAACCTTGACAGGTAGCGCAAAATCTATATACCTGCAAGTTTTCAAAATGCATACACAACCTTTGTAATCGACTTATCCTGCTTATTATCGATCCACTACTAGTATCAGCAATCATATTTGGGACACCCCGTATATATATATATATATATATATATATATATATATATATATATATATATATTCATGCGTGCATATTATTCTTGAATGAGTTCTCTCTCTCTCTCTCTCTTTCTCTCGAAATAACATATTGCGCGCGCGGGCTTCGGTGTAATGTCCAAGTGTCGCCACGAAACTCCCGCGCTCTGTAAAAGTGTCCCCGTCAGCGAGACCGCAGAGAAGCGAGTTCGCACTACTTATAATAGACCATGAAAACTGAGGCTTGTGATGAGCTGAAAAAAGATCTATATATATATATATATATATATATATATATATATATATATAATGGAGATCAGGAGATCAGTAGTTTATCTATGCCATTGTGTATCCTATATTATCTATTTCCTTTTATCTTATTCTTACTAAAGCGAATACATCAGATTTCTTATATTTAATAATATATAGATATCGTAATCTCTGCGATAAAAGGTAGTCGATTTATATATATATATATATATATATATATATATATATATATATATATATATATATATTTTTTTTTTTTTTTTATCGTGCAAACATGCACAATATAAGCCTTACAAGGGCTTCCAAAAAATAAAAGCATTTTCTTTTAATTCTAAATTAGTATAATAAGGATAAATGTTACTTGAGTAATATAATTTTTAAATGATCATTTATCAATTAGGAGATTTGAGATTTGTCAATTATTATTTTTTAATTTTTTCAAATACTTGAATTTTTACTTTATTTTAAAATAGTTTAGTAAAATTTCAATGGAAGTACTATAATATAGTGATTTAAGTCGAGAAACATTTAAAATTTAATATTTTCATCGGTCTATAGAATTAATTAGAAAATTAGAATCAACATATTTATTTACAGTAATTTTTTTTATTCAAAATTTTATCGATCGACCAGGCTTGATTCTTTATAAACATCATTTCAAAATGATTCTTATTTATGTATCACTGTACTTCTGCAAATTATTCTTTGATAATTTTGAAAAATGAAAATAATCTTAATAAGGTCGATTATCATTTGTGAGAACAAGGATAGGCCATTAAATGTAACATGAGCGACGGTTTCGAGGCCTAAATTTAATGATACGCCATCTTAATTGCTTACAAATGGAACCCTTAAAATTAAATTAAAATTGTATTTTAAGAGTATAGTTGCAAGATGTTAGCATGATTAGGTCCTGAATTTGGCTGTAAGTCACACTAGAGTCATCTCCAATATACCCAAATAGAATAGCCGTGCAAAAACAAAGTAGAAACAGTATAATATTCATTTAATTCTATATGCATTAAATAAATTAAATATTAAATAATGCATGATAATAATATGAATGAAATACGATACTTACAGCAAGTATATTGCATATTTATTGATAATTGTATAAAGCACCACTCATTGTGTAAAAAAATAATAACAGTAATATTTTCACATTTATTTAAGCTTATAGAAAAAATCTAACAACGATGAGAGAATCAATATTTCTGTTTGTCGAAAAATAATGAGCATTTACTGGACAAAAAAAATAACACAAAGAATCTTTAAGCTTAAATAAATATGGAAACATTATTATTTTCTGTTATCTGGATAGCGATCTATCTCTACAATCAGTAATAAATATTATTAAAACAGTTATTATATAGAAGTTTCGCATTTCAGTTATATTATTTCTATGTATTATTTAATCTATTTTTAAATCTTATGTATTTGTAAATTTTTATTCAATTTTCGATTTAAAAAGTGACAAATAATGCATGAAATTAAATGAATGTTATGTTTCTTGTTTGTGCTAATATTCTTGTAATTAAGAAATTGTTTTAACAGCTTCAGAGTCCTGTAGGAGGTACTATTTACATTTTAAAACAAATTTAATTATTTATTGGAGCACGTATTTATGCAATGCTTCAGTTTTCCATATCTTTATTCTAGAGAAAAATAACGAGCAATATTTTTGTACACCTCTAGGCGTTTTCCGATGCTCTAAAACTTAAAAACTACTTTGTGAGAGAAGTTCATTTTTCTATATAACAAACTAAGAATTTTTTAGATTCGATGTTTTTTTTCATCGAATTAAATGAGATTTATAAGTTTAATTATTAGTAATTAATTTTTAATCGTTTTAAAATTTAGGAAAATAATTTTGTTAGAATCACGACCCCGACTTCTTACGCACCTAGGGCCTTAAAATGTCTAAAGACAGCCCTGCGGCTCTGCTGCAAGAATATATAGCTAATATAAGATCAAAGATAAATGATGTGTTATGCATGTAACTGGTCCCATACATGTGTGTGCGCGCTCGCACGCCCGTGGTATTCGCAATATTCATGCATGTATGTATGCATGCAGGTATGAATAGAATGGGAAAGAGAAACGGAAAGAAGGTGAAATAGTATATTCAAAAAATAGAATTAGATATTTTAACTTTTTTAAATAACTTTTGTTATTACCATGACAGTACAAGCGTTTAGTTTTCAATACCTTTTAGGAATGGATATATAAATAGTTAAATTTGGAATAATAATAATTGGAAAGAGTATTGGCAGATTTTCGCAACGGTTAAAACTTGCCTATAATATTATTATATTATTTCATATATATATATATATATATATATATATATATATATATATATATATATATATATATACACTACATATTTTGTCAATTAGTATTATCTGAAAGGTAAAATCGTCTATTAGCGTTATCTGGTACTATTAGACTACCTATAATTTTCTAAAATAAAATTTTAAATTGAAATTTTTGAATTTCACCTGTCATAATTATACACATCGATAGTAAATGAAGAAATTTCCCAATTGAAAAACTCAAACTTATAATTACATGTTGCATAGGCGCATCTGAACTATGCGCATGCGTTCTCGGCAGAGACAATATACACAGAGATAGAGCCAACAATTACAATATTATCGTTATATTATCAACATGCCAACATTAATGATCTTTCTTTCTAACATTCCCGTATCATCCTAAGTATATTATAACCGCGAGTATACATCGATATCGGCGCTCCTAATAGATGATATATATCTCGTGTATATGGAATGCTTAGTACGCGCTTTTTATATCGTATTCGTTGCGTTGCTGTGACCGTCTCGTGACCGCGGAGAGCGAGCACGCGGGACCGTCCCTAACTCCCTACGGCGCGCCGCCTAAACGCCGTACTAACCCAGTGGAAAACATCGGAACCCGGACGCACGCCGCCGCGCCGCCGCCGTTATATTAGCCGCCGAGCGGCGCTTCGCCAGCGCCGTCAGATTTTTCGGCTAATCTCTCTCTCTCTCTCTCTCTCTCTCTCTCTCTCTCTCTCTCTCTCTGTCTCTCTTTCTCTCTCTCTCGCTCTCTGTGCCTCTATATATGTATAGAAGCGCGCGAGTGTATTAGTGTAGTAAGTCTGCCGAGTCATAGGAGGAGGGAGGGGCTTATAATTTTTTGCCTCTTCTTTTCTATTATTTTATGAAGGGGGCAAGAGGGGAGAAAAGAGCGAGAAGGGCGGTCTCCCTTTTTCTTTTTAAATTACGATCGCGCGCGCGTGCGCGCGTCTGCCGTATGTAATAATATAAAATACATTATATTAAAATAGCAATGAGAACTTTTATAACAGAATAGAATAGATGTAACCTCGAAATCTTTGCGCGCGAGAGATGCGTCTTCTCTTATATGAGCGTGTGCCTATTCTTGGTGTTAGAATTTTCCTTCGCGCATCTCGGCCTGGTAAAGGTGGGAGGGAGGGCGAGAGGGGAGGAGAGAGAAAGAGAGAGAGAGAGGAAAATAGTGAAGGGAAGTGTGCTGCGGTACACACACACACTCTCTCTCTCTCTCTCTCTCTCTCTCTCTCTCTCTGTCTCCCTCTCTCCCTCTTTCCGTTATCACGCGATTAGGAACGCGTGTACCTTATAGAAGCGGCAGCTGCATCGCCGTATGCCCACCGAGCGCAGCCGCCCGTCGTACTTGAGCGCCTGCACTCTCCGACTCCGTGTCGGCGTTCCTCTCCTCTCTCTCTCTCTCTCTCTCTCTCTCTCTCCCTCTCCTCTTTCAAATCTCTTTTAAAATCGACATTGGAAATAAGCTTTGTAGATTTTTACATTTAAATAAAACGTACTTATTACAAAATGATTACAGCAAGCAGCCAGAGAATATATGTAATAATTAATTTCTTAACCATGGTTTTGTATATACATATGCTGTTGATATAATATTCGAGGAGAGAGTATGAGAAATTTTTCTGCTCGATTTCCCTGAAATTCTTTTAAACTAAGAAAATTACATCATTCCGTTCGAGATGGCAGAATCTCCCTTATCTATTGCCTACTTTGATTATTTATGTTTATATATGGATAAAGCGATAATTTATGGCATACAATATTTTGAATTATTATATTTGAATAAAGAAGCGAATTCCAAGGGCTCGGAGTATTAGTCAATATTAGGGGCATTCATCATCTCTAATAATAATACTTCATTTACCATTAGAACATTTCCAATTTCTGTCGGATTTCTCCGGAGATATCATTGTGTGCACTTATAACTTATAATCGGTAAAAATCTAAAAATAAAAATATCCGCCGCCGCGTCCTTCGGTTTTCTATATAGTCGTTTAGGGTCGCATTTAAAATGCATTAAGATATAGGATTTCTAAGGCATTTAACCTTAACCTTACTTTACGCTCCTTGATTATAAGCTTGATTCATATATACATATACATTTTAATTTATTGAAAAACGTGTTTGGCGTTAATTATACTTTCGTCAATCAGTTATATATACTTATAATATTTATTTTAATATTGCAACTGTAAATAATAATTTCATATGATTGTTAAAAATTATAAACAGTACAAACTGCAATTATATATACACGAAATAAAAATATTTCGATATCCTGCAGTTCACTATATATATATATATATATATATATATATATATATATATATATATATATATATAACTTACATTGCAACATTCTCGAGGAAATTCTTATATTACTTGTTCGAGCCAAGCTCGCACGCCGTGTCCTTCTGCAATTATAACTTACTATTATTATTGTTGTTGTGCTTTTTTCATTTTCTATAACACAGATCGAAATCGATAAAATCGAAGCCCCCCCCCACCGCTTTCTCCCTCTCTTTCTCTCTCTCTCTCTCTCTCTCTCTCTCCGTTGTTGAGTTTGTTCCTCTGATGTGCCCCCTAATATACAGTATAGGCACTATAGGCACATCGCATTCCTATCTATCGGCGCATGCATATGTACTAGTTAATACACTTTATTAGTAAATATATATATATATATTGATCTCGAAATATTGCGAGTAACGCCTTATATGCTGTATGTATTTTGTGTGTGTGTGTGTGTGTGTGTCATCGACAGAAATATAAGCATCAACAATATAACAATAATATGATACGTGATGCATCCACGAGAGCCATATTCTTATATATTAGAAAATATTTCCTTTTCAACAATTTTCGGACGAACGTCCTAATATTGGCAGTTAACTCGCTAAAAAATATATTTATATTATATTTCTTCTTTTATTTTTTTCATTCTCGTGCTCTTTATTTTTGAAGCCGATTCTTTCACATAAATCTAGATTATTATTATATTCAGGTACATAATCTGGAATATTAACTGATATTTTATTTCGCTTTGAAAAGTACAATAAATTATATAAATATTAACTTTGCAACATTCGTTTTTTACACTAATTTAAGTAACGATATTCTTATATTTATTTAATAATTGTGCACGCGATGCAATGTTAAAAAATAATATATATCTCACAATTTATAAATCATTGCATTATTGTATTTGTCTTTAAATTACACAAGGAAATGAAAATTGTGCAAATAATCAGAAGCCATGTATTTATATAAAAGGATTTACCCTTGGAAAAATTAATTAAAAGACTAAATTAAAAGCTTATATAGAACTTGCACAGGACAATCTGCTGTAGTATAAATCCACAATTATTTATTAATTTTTAACTTTCAGCGACTTATATTGCATTTGATCTTAATACAGTTATGTAATCTAAATGATTTTAGTCAGTTTATTAATAATATGTCCACACTTTGAGTGAATATCGCTATAGCTTATACAATTTTAAGCGTGTATGAACAAATATTACTGAGATCATACTGCTTCCATAGTAATTATATAGCTATACACATATATAATATTATATTATATTTACTATATTGTAAATTTTAAAAATTATAAAATTTCGAGATTCTCGCGTTGAGTGTAGGATATTTTTTTCTCGGATAGTTTTGTAGAAATCGCTTCTGGTTTAAAACGTAAAGTCGAAGGCTGTATAGATCTTATCGTTGGTTAAGACATAAAACGAGCATTTAGCGTCTTATCAAAGCAAAAGCTTTATATTACAGGTCTTTCGAATTTTTTTTTTGTCAATATATACCTAAAATATTAAACGTTAGTTACTTGCAGTGATGGAATGAGAAAATAAACAGTTGCGTTGACGAAAAACTGAAAACATTAATTAATTTATTTACTTTACATTATAAATCGTTTATATAATAGGAAAACTTTTTCAAACATTCTTTTTCATATATGAATATATAAAAATTCATTCTCTATTTAAATAATATCTTATCTGCTTTATAATAGTTAGTAAAAGATCATTATAATTATTCGATTTTCTATTCCCATGGGCAAACTTGCAAATTCATCTTATTTCTAAAAGCCTGATATCCGTTCTAAAAACTTTATAAAAAGACGTTGAAACTAATTTCAAGGACATGAAGTGGAAAAAAATCACAGACCAGAAACTGAAGGTCTAAGAGACAATTATTTTACATCGTTAACCATTCCAAATCGTTATAAGTTGAATGTATTCATTATAACAATTATTTTATAATAACTGAAAAAATCTATATATATATATATATATATATATATATATATATATATATATACACGAAAAGATTTATTCAAATAACGGAAGATTGTATTTATATATTTTTCACGTTCTATGATGAATAAATATTAATTCAGCTTTTATACGATTTCTCTGGTGTTTTCTGTTAATTATTTTTAGGAAATTCAAAATCCATTTTTTTTTCTCTCAATTAATTTAAACTTCGTTGAATTATTTTGGAATATATATATATTAAAGTCTAAATTCATTGAGAAAAAAAAATGGATTTTGAATTTCCTAAAAAATAATTAACAGAAAACACCAAAGAATTCATATAAAAGCTGACTTATATTTATTAATCATAGAACATGATTCCAAGCATTTGCAGCTGAGAGAAGAGAGACAGAGAGAGAGAGAGAGGGAGAGAGAGAGGAGAGAGAGAGAAAGAGAGAGGAGAGAGAGAGAGAGAGAAGAGAGAGAGAGAGAGAGAGGAGAGAGAGAGAGAGGGGGGGAGAATGGGAAACAGAATTATAGACAACATACTCATGATACTCACTTGTAATATCCAATGCATGCTGCACACCTATTATATATATCATATATATATTATATATATATATATATATATATATATATATATATATGTTTATGTATATTAGTATATATATACTACAGCTGCGCACTATGCATCAGGAAACAACTGTATTTCTATAGTCTCTCTCTCTCTCTCTCTTTAAACATCCTGACGGTCACTCGACCGTCCTAAACTTGATCGTCATTTAACCGCTACACGTGACGGCGCGGAATGTTGTCATCGTCCCATCTCTTCCACACTAAACTTTATATTGCCTGCGCTTCTGGAAGCTAAACAGAGATAGAGGGAGAAAGAAGGTTAGGCGTGGTAGAGGGGGCGGGGCGGGAAAAAGACACGCTGATAGGACGAGCGAGGGAAGGAGCGAGAGAAAAGAGAGAGAAAAAGCGAGAGAGTGGGAACGAGGAAGGGAGGGAGGAGGGACTGTAGGACGAAGAGCGGCTGCGGCGGCGGCGGTGGCGGCGGCAACGAGCCTATGAGCGAGGTTATGCGAAAAAATGTTTTCGGCACGCGTAGTAGTGGCAGCAGGCGCGCGCGCCGTGAACCCTGAAGGGTTTTACAGTTATACTGCAATGTGGCACATTTGCAGAAGCGCGGAGGACGACGCGTAGTTACACACATATATACAACCGCAGTCCTTCCCTCCCGCTCGCTCTTGTTGCGCGTGTATTTTATAATATATTATAGTGTGCGCGCGTGTGTGCGACGACGTACGTGCTACTGCTGCTGCTACAGTGGGCCTGGCTCCTGGGTCTGGGCCTTATTATTGAAAGAGTGCGGCGAAGGAGAGGAGAGAGAGAGAGAGAGAAAATTTCCTCGGGGTGATCACCCAGAAGAAGAGTGGGCCAGCGCAGCGTCGACGCGGCAGCCGACGACGACGACGTCCACGACCACGATTAATACGTGCCTCCGTTTTGTATATGTGCGTATGTTAAAAAAAAAAGAAAAAACGCGCGCGCGCGCCGTCGTAATTGTGTGTGCGTGTACTTCTTCGTAGTTAGATAAAAAAGTGCGTGTGTATAGCGTGTTCCCTTTTCTCTCTTTCGGAGTTTTTCTCATTCATTTGTTATTAATAATATTATATATACCAATTTTTATATATATATATATATATATATATATATATATATATATATGTATATATATATATATACATACGATATCTCTCGCGCGGATGTCTACGCGTTATTATTATTGTATATATCGGCTGTCTGCGTGTGCGCGAGCGAGATATATAGCCGCGAGGTGATATTACAACGGCCGAACTGTTGTTCGACGTTGTGTGTCGTAGCAATAGAGGTATTATACACACACATGTATATATATATATATATATATATATATATATATATATATATATATGCATGCGTGAATCGTGCGCCCTTCGCGCACTTACTCACTCTTCCGAAACGTAATATCAAACGCACACAGACCAGAAGACGCGCGCGTGCACGGCTGTGAGAGAGCTTCGCGTTTTATTATACTCTTGGGCTGAATATTACGCGAGAGAGAGAGAGAGAGAGAAGGAAGAGGGCCTCTCCCTCTTTTTTCCGCATATTTATTTATTTTATCCATTTACCCCCTCCCCGTCTATTTTTTTCCTCCGTCGTGTATTATATACAGTTTTAAGCACGCCAACGTAAGTCCACGAGTGTAAAATTCCATGAGTATAATAGTGATGAGACGGCCCTAATAGTGAGGAAAAGAACGGTATGGTTGAACGCGTAATATATATATATGTAAAGAAGGATTCGTTTTCTTCTCGCTCCGCTTCGTCTTTTTTTGCGTACGTGTGTGTATGCGTTTGTAAGATGAGATAGAGTGAGAGAGAGAGAAGAGAATTTTTTTCTAGTTCTGTGCTAAAGAGGTAAAAAAGTGAGTGCTAGTGTGAAAAAATGTGAAGCGTCGATCTGAAAAATCGAATATTATTCCTTTTAAATAACGGTTTTTTTATTTTAGTTCGTAATACCCACTTAACGGAAGAGAGAAAATATACACATGAACAAAAATACACATACACAGAAAGTTTGCACTTCTAATAGGCATTCTATGTACGTATAAGATTTCTTCGCGAGTTTGTGCTATCCTCATGGCTTTGCTATATCTCGGGTTTTTAAATGAGTTCCTTTGATTTTCCTGAAAGCAGTGTCTGTTTGCTGCCTTGAAATGAAAGAACAAGATGGATAGTTAACTTCTCATGCATCAAATGAGCCATTTAAAAATCCGTGATTAACGAAAGCTTGGAAAAAATCGCGAGGAAATCTTGGCTAGTATTTAATTATAAAAAAAAAAGAAAAAAAAAGAAAGAAAAATTAGGGGGCAATCACACTGGTGTTTAGGTATAGGAGCAAGAAAACAGCTAGTTTGGTTATAGGTTTGGGATTGGAGATAAACACGATGGACCAGCAGTATTGCCTCCGCTGGAACAATCATCCAGCCAACCTTACGGATGTCCTGAGCTCGCTTTTGGCACGAGAAGCACTCTGCGACGTTACCCTCGCCTGCATTGGCGAGACTTTCAAGGCTCACCAGACAATATTATCCGCTTGCAGTCCGTACTTCGAGAACATCTTCCTACAGAATACCCATCCACACCCAATTATCTTCCTGAAAGATGTCAATGACAATGAGATGAAGGCCCTTTTACATTTTATGTACAAGGGTGAGGTTAATGTGAGCCAGCACCTGCTGCCTATGTTTTTGAAGACAGCTGAGGCATTACAAATAAGAGGACTCACAGATAATAGTGTAAATAACAAGGGTTGTGAGAAAAGTCCAAGTCCAGAACCTGAAACACAAGCTGGAGTTAGGCACTTAAATTCACCCAGTATACAAAATCAAGTAGAAAAGAGGAAACGACATGTATCTTTCAGCAATGATGTTTCCTTCAGTGTGCCACCTAGCCAACGATTCCACACTGATTCTCAGGTATATCTTTTGGTATTTAAAAACTTTATTTCGGTGTGGCATAGAATTTAAAGTAAAAACATTCACTTAATAAATTAATTATTATACCTAAATTTTGTCACAATTTAGAATATTCTTGTTCTAATTATTATGTCAAAAATAAAATATTTACTTTTCAGCAAAAAAAGTATCATTTGATAAGTTCAATATTTTCATAAGTTTGAGGGGGCTTAGATACACATTAAATTCCAGAGTAAATTAATGAAATTAATGAATTAACGGATACTTTTAATTTATTATATAAATAATTGAAAATCTCTTATCATTAAATTTTTTTATTTACTATGAAATTTTTTAATGGGCTATTTTATTGTTTTTTAATGACAAGTTCTATGTAAATTTGCACTTTAAAATCATTAACCTTACAGATATCTTGATGTTGACTGTTTTTGTTTTTAATATTCATTTTTTGTAACTCATGACTCTTGTCTCTATGCTATATATTCTGTAATAGATAGTTGGTACCTTTGCTACAGCAAGAAAATTTTAATATAGTACATTGCTGTCCCAGACATTCTAAAATTAGGACTTCCCTAAATTCCTTAAAATTAGATTAATTATTCTTTTATTTTGATTGTTTATGTTTTTGTCACTTTTATTATTATTATTATTTAATATATATTTGACTATCAAATTAAAATAGAACATGTGTTCAAATAAACACATTTGGAACTAACTCATTTTCATCTTAAATAAATTACGAATTATTTATAACATTATAAGTTTGTTTAAATTTATAGACAATATAATAATATAATCTTTTATTTTTATATTCAATTAAATGTATTTGATATGCTAATGCAGTATTTTTTAAATTCATTCCAAGGAATTTACTCTATTCTAATATATTAAGATATCAAATGCTATATTTACTAATTAATAGTTGCTACCTACAACTTCAAAAACTTTCACTTAGAAGCTATGTATATATTTAATTTGACCTAATTTAATAGCATGTATTTTAAAGTGATTAAGTGATTATTTTGAAGCTTCTTTTTTGTACAGTACTAATATGTAAATTAAACAAGTAATTAAGCTGTAAACTATGTATTTTTCACGAACCATATGAATTATATTCACCATTTCTTAGCCACCTGTATTAACAGATCAGTCATGTGTCATGTGCAAATTTAATTTGTTAATAATATTTTGTGAGTCAATTGGAATTAGCTTTAAAAATATCTGCTAGAAAGTATATATTAATAACAATTCCTTTTCGTGTAAATTGTATTAGAATATTTTATTGCTATGGATTCATAGAATAATACAAAGGGAGTTATCAATAAAAGGTTAGGTAAGTAGCCCAATGATTGTGCAAACATAGAGAATGTTTCATGCATATAATATATAGTACATTGCAAAGATAAAGTATAATTTAGTCTTATGTCTTCACTGATAAAAAGGAATTTATAACAATTCTTATCATTCACCATTGAATAGTCTAAATATATTATTTCTAATTAATATATTAATTATATTAATGTAGAGATCTTATTGATGTGACACATATATGAATAAATTTTTTTATTGTAGTAATAGAATTAATATTTATTTAAGTTTTATATCAGAAAACTAAGATCAAACATATATTTTTTATTTTTAGGCATCTTCTGAATGTAGTTACAAATCAAATCCTCTGATTCCAAAGTCAAATAACGAGCTGGGAGGCGATATAGAAGATGGTAGTCGATCCATCTCTCCAGCGTCTCAAACTCAGGCTCCAATAAAACAAGAGCTTAGCCATCACATGTCCGATTTTCACGATAACATTTCTCTCTCAGTAAGTATATTTGTTACTTTCTTGAGTGAAAATTTTAATATTTATTTCTGGTAGTATATTATTAATTAATTGTAGCAGTTAATTCAATCATACATTTTATATTGGAACAAAATATTACCTATAAATATTTATCTTTCTATAATTATATTCTATAATTATTCTTGCTTATTTTATAAGTGACAAAAGATTGATAGTAATGATCTATGGGTCAATATTCTCTGATAGGTTTATATCACTGACTTAATCATTATGTTATAGAGTGTTACAGAGACCTCAATCTTAATCTTAAAAATCAAGTGAATTTAATGCCTGTCAGTTTAGAAAATATTCCTGGTTTTAATACAAAGAGCTTGGATCTTGCAAGCTAAATAAAATATTAAGCAATGCTATATACCTAAAATCTATATAATAGATTGGCAGCTGATTATGAAGATTTTGATAGAACTAACATGTTTGTTTCTTTACAGAGTAGAAGAAACCATTATTACTTTTATTTTTTTATGTTAAGACATAATTGATAATTCAAATTTACTGTTCATTATTTATATGTAAAATTAATTATTTATATCATGGTTTTCATATCAGTTACTTTATAGTTTATTGTTCAATTTTAAAAAGCAGTATATTATTTATAATTTTTTATTTTTAATTAAAAATTATGAGATAAAATTATAAGAAAAAATATTCCTAAATAATTTAATTTACATTCAGCGATGTACAAAGTTGAAAATTAAGGCATTAATTTTTTCAAATATTCTAATTTTTAATAGATAATTTAATAGGCAGTAAGAGAAACAGGTTACTATGCTATAGTATATTAATGGGTGCAGTAGGATGTTGTTAGAATACATGAACAAAGGAAGATTATTCAGTGCTATAAATCTGCGATGAATTGATGTATTTTCATGAAAATTAATTTATAGCTGTATTTGAATGCATAATATTAAAATTTCAACTCTTTGTTAACTGAGACATCAATTAACTAAAAACTCAATCCTAAAATTGAAATATTTATTACAGGGGCACCCAGTCAGTTTACTAAGCGAAGATAGTGGTCCAACGACAGGATCCATTAATGACAACGTACTAGGTTTGGAAACTTCAGAACATCATAATCAACAAGAAACGGCCGATGGATCCGATGGTAAGACTCTTTTATATTCAACACCTTAAGTCTCTAGTTTCACCCAGATTTCACGCACTTGTCATCTTACTTTTAAAAATGTATTCATCAATGACAGAAATGTATTGATTTCTTTCCATGAAAGTCGTTCAAATTTTAATGTTTCCTTAAAATAAAAAAAGGAGTGAATAAAAATGAAAAGTGCGTGAGATCGAAAGAAATCGAGGGAAATTCCTAATTCCTGTGCATGCACGTTTGTTTACAAATCATTGCAGTAATGTAAAAAAAAAAAACTATAGAAAAAGAGAAAAAAGAGTGTCGTACATAGTTCTATAAGACGGGCATCCCTCTATTTCCAAGACTGGCAAGAGTAGTCGAGTGTAAAAAAGAAAAAAACTGAAGAGCAGATCAAACCCTTTTGGTTTACCTAATTTTTTTTTTTTTTATATATATGTATATTATACCACCACTTATTAAGCCCTTAATGTTATTTTTTTCTTGGTGATGGTGTATCGTGCATTTGCTATGTCATTTTGTGGTAGTTTTTTATTATGATCGTGAGTGTGTGTTTGTTTACTCTATTATTTTTTATATTTTCCTCTTACTACATTTTTCGTTCTTAATTTCCTCGTTTTCTCCAAATATATGCCGGAGCGCTTAATATTTTAACAAGAAATGGGTCGTTATTTTTTTGTTTCTTTTTTTTTTTCTTACCCCCGAGACAAAATGGTACGAGTATAAATGGAAATTGTACAGTAGTGCATATTATAATGCATATATATATATATATATATATATATATATATATATATATATATATATCACATAAAAATAATCTTCGTGTATGTAAATACGCGTTTGTATATAAAAAAAAAGCTAAGCATGTCAATATAAACGTACAAAGTAACAGAGCGCGCACGGGCAGAATATACATGGGGCTACTACTACTATTACTATTACTACTACTACTACTACTACTACTACTACTACTACTACTACTATTACTGCTACTCCTATACTACTATATTCATTAATGTCACTAAAATATTCCTTTGCGCATCTTCGCTAAGCGACAATTCGGGCGTGCATACACGTACCAGCTAGCTCATCGTTCTCTTCTACTAATTGGAAATTAGCTCGCTCGCAAACGGACCTTCGCGTAATGATTTATTCGTTGATTTTTTTATTTTTTGTTATTAACAGAAATAAATGAGCGATATCTCCGTAATAATCAAGTATCGAAAGCTAAAGCTTGATGTCTAAAGGCGTTAGTAAAAAGGTTCGCGAGGTCATCGGCGTCGTACTTTTGAGATTTCTAATATAGTTGTGTGGTTTTTCGTACGTCCTGGATGAATGACCAATCGCTCTTTTATCCGCTTTTTTTTTCTTTTTTTTTTCTTTTACTGAATTCATAATATAAGGACAGCTAAAATGTTTCAAGTCGTTTTTTTTTTTTTAAGAGATAGGAGAGAATTAGTTATCAGGCGCAAATCAGTTATTAGTCGTGAATAAATTAATGCAACGATTAAGGAAGGTACTTATGTTAAAAAAAAGAATCGATCACAAAAGGAATATGTAAGAAACTTATAAATCTCACCTTATTTGAATTGAAAAAAAGTCTTGTTTTTCGTGTATATTGGATTTCCTTCGAAATCACCGACCATGTACGACATACTTGGCCAGGGTGAAAAACCTTTAAATAAAGGTTGAAACCAGCCGGGGGGCGGGGCGAGGGGGCGTGGGGTAAACCTTAGAAAATCGGGGGCGGGGGCGGGTAGACAGTGGGCAGAGGTGGATTGTGGAAATAAGTGCGGACGCACGCTCGGAATTCGGATTTTGCGAGTCTTTTATACATATAACACGGCGTGGTTGTTGAACTGGGCGCGAGGATTTGTTTCTTTTTGGTCAAGATTTTTTCTTTCTTTCTTTCTTTTTTTTTTTTTTTTTGCAAACGTTGCTACCGTGTGTGACACTCGCTGGAAATTAATGCAGACTCGAGAGAAAATCGGACGAGCTTTTGCGCAAGAGTGTGGAACAACAAAGCCTCTCATATAATTTTTCGCATGAGTTTTAATTTTATACGTGTATATATATATATATATATATATATATATATATATATATATATATATATACACGCACACAGAATACGTTGCGCTTCTCTTTAAATATAAGTTTGAAGAGAACTCCGTCGTTGAGCACTGCGAAAATTACCGCTAATAATCAAAAACTATTTCATCCTTTCTGTATATTTTTCATTAGAATCTATGGAGGTGATAGTCTGGTATTTATTAATAACGTTTCATTCGGGGCAAGGAATTTTTTTCCCTATATATATATATATATATATATATATATATATATATATATATATATATATATATATATATATATGTACATGTATATTTTATTGTCGTGCATGCAGCTTTCACACTTATATCTCTAACAATATTCTTAATCGGCTGTCATTAGAAGATCGAGAGACCATATTGGCCTAGGATCGAACGTAGTTGTAAAGATTTAAAACAATTCACATTCTGTTCCTTCTTCACTCAACCACTATACCGATATACTTCTTTAAATGCATCATAGATTCGTTATAAGTAAAGTACAGAGGGATTTCTTGGTGTTCGAAAAAATCAAGATGAAAATTTGATAAGAAAGAGGAGACAAACTGTTATCAATTCACTGATATAGAGACTGATGGATTAGTCAATTAGTGCTAAATTTTGTTATTCTTGAATTTTAAAAAATTAACCTAGAACAAAGAATAAAAGAATAAATAGGCCGCTTTTTCTTTTACGTACATTAATAAATCGCATAATACCATCGAAATTCATATTATTTATATCCTAAATTTCCTTTAAAAATTAACATGATTCTGTTTTGTTTCGTCTTGAAAATTTTTATTAGTCAATATTGACGAATTAATTCTTTACTTGCTTCACATGAATAAGCTCCAATACTTGAGCTGGTTAATTAATCAAGTATATCGCATCGTAGGCCCTTTTTTAACTAAAAGATTTTATTCATTCTATTTCATACGTATATATGAATAAACGAAAAAGCACTATATGAATTTATTTGATTATATACCATTATATTATTATACTTCGCAGTAATGCAAGTATATTTACTAACAAATCTTGAATCTATTTCTATAACATTTCAAATTATGGATCTAAGAGCTTTACAAAATTTAAAATCAATCTTACTCTTGTGTATATGTGTGTGCGTGTATGTATTTATGCGGACTTTGTGTGGCTAATCAAAAGCCGCGTGTATGTATATATGTATGTATGTATGTATGTAGTATGTATGTAAGTATATATATATATATATATATATATATATATATATATATATACGTTTAATGTTAAATAAAAAAAATATGTGTGTATATTTATACCACAGTACGTGCGCAACTAATTCCGGCGTGTTTACGTGAGTTCTTCTTTGTTGGATGCTGAAAAATGCACACACACTACCTACTCGATAATAAAAGTCGAGCTACGTTTTCCTTCGTTTGATTATCAAAAAAATGAGCAAAAAAAAACACTTGTCCATGTAAATTTGTCCTGTTTTCGTTATTTTTTATTTTTTTTTTTTTGCAAATATAAATGTGTAGCTAAAAGTAGTTCGATATAAATGAAAAGTAAAGGTCGGAAGACATTCTTTGCAAACGAAGTAAATGAAATTTATCGATTTGTTTTTTTATATTAAATAAAAATTTTCTTTCTCCATTTAAAATGACTTTTTTACATTTACCTGCTAGAAAATGTGCCCAAGTCCCTGTTAAATTCTTTTTTCTAGGATCTCTTTCCGGTTTTGTTGTTTATTGCTTTTCGTTATCTTAAGGAAATCAATATTAAGTTTTTTTACTAAAAATATTCTGTTCATTATTTGGATAAATTTAAAATTTGAAAATTTACAGAGTAGTAGATGCAATTAAAAGAACAGTGGAATTTTTATATACATTATTGAAGAAGCGAAAAACTATGTATATATAAGTTAATTTTAGCATTACTTGTGTAATTTTTAAGATAAAGAAAGCAACCAGTTAACAACAATGATAAGGTTTTCAAAAAAAAATTGGTGTCACTTATAATACACAAACATACTTTTTTTTTTTTAATATCAGTCTACGTGTAGTATGTCAAACTCTATAAGCGTTAGCATCGAACTGACAATGCCTTAATTACATTTTAAGTAATTTTCAGATGACATTCACATTTGTGCGTTGTATAATACGAAATTTGCCTCGACTAATGTTGTCCTAACGACAGCCTAGGGGGGGGGGGAGTTAACAATGACATTTAATGCACTCTGTTTCTATGACATCGATATGCTGAGCGAGCTTCGTTGAAATCTTTTATACTACATTTTATACGTAACGTATGCTGGGCAACTGTGTCCAGGGGGGAGGGACAGAACTTCAGTCTTTCCCGATTAAATTCCTGGCTCTGACTATGGTCATTTTGTTGGAAATTCCGAAAAATCTCGTTGGCGGCAACTTCCTCCATTATGTCGCAAGCGCGAATAGCAGTCCCTTGCGTTTTGCTCTTGTTTGGGGGGGATTTTTTGTTTTTTGTTTATTTTGTTTGTTTGTTTGTTTGTTTGTTTTTTTTTTTTGTTTCTTGCTTTCGACGGGTGAAAAGTAACAGCGACGAGTACGCGGGGCGGGCGGGGATGATTTGATCAACCAGAGCGAGGCCGCTCGCATACACAAATAATACACTATAACTCGCCGCGTTCGTGCGGTGCACACATACCGGACGCGCATCAGAGACGCTCGCATATAATACACGGACAAAAGCCATAAAATTCAAAAGCTCAGCGATCGCGCGCCAAGAAGTTCCCGATTCTCGGTCGCGCGCGCGCGCTCGCGCATTGTACCCGCGCTGCTGTTGACACTCGCATTTTTCCGCGCGCGCGCGAGCGCACGCATTCCGGGCACGTATCCCGCTTCTCCGTGCGCGCGATATACTCTCATACACTTATTTACTTTTATATATACCGGCTGCGAGAAAAAAAAATACCAGAGAGAAAGAGAGGGAGCGCGAGAGGGGGGGGGGAGAGAAAGAAGGGAGAGTAGGAAGGAAGGAGGATTATAACGGGAAATAGAATTGTACTATATAAGAAAAGTGCAAAAATGCACTTGGTGCCTCTCCTCGTGCCATTTTTTTTATTGTTTTGTTTTTTATTTTATTTTATTTTATTTTATTTTATTTATCTTTGCCTTGCCGGCGATCATTGGGATTTCCGCGATGTCTCCCGATCGACAGATCGTGTCTGAAGTTTGGAATGCGACGAAATAATTCGGCACACGATTACGTAAGTCAGCAATTTTGTAACCCAACCATGGGTTTGACGTTATTTAGCTACGAAACGACGAGTATCTTTTTTAGTTAAAGTCAAACATCACATCACTACACAATATCGATAATTCAATCATTATAAGGTTAATTATGTTTGTAGACAATCGGAGCAATGCGAAAAATACTGCTTCGAGATGGGAAAACATTTCCCTTACTTTTGTTAATAGTTTCTTGAAAATCTATTTTCAAAGTAATTTTTCATTCTAGAATTTATAAATAAAAGTTGGTCCGATTAGGCTTCGTAATTGTCGGTTATGTTACGAACATATTGTCGAGACACATGTGTACAAAAATCAAGAGTTTTTTCGTTGTATTTCTTCCTTGTTCTTCTTCTGTACGAGGCTGTGAACAGTCAAAATTACAAAATAAATCGTATAAGGAATACAAACAATGTTGCTATAGTGTGCCATCATTGTTCCTCGTCTCTTTAGTGTCATTTTCCAAATGTATCGACAGAAAATACTATAACAGTCCGATCGATATTATTAATGCAAATTTTATTAATTATTAACATAATTAGTATGGCACGATACTTTGCATGGGAAGCTGTGGGGGAAAAAATATTTTTCAGCTAAGAAAATGACACCGAAGACGCAATGGAAAAATCTACGGAAATATTGCTCTTTTGTATTTTTCATTTTCTCGTTTGGACTGTTTATAGGTAAAACGTTTTTCCAAAAAATGTCGTTGTACTCGCAGCGATGCAAGCTTCAGACTTAAATTCGAAGATGAATATATATATATATATATATATATATATATATATATATATATATATAATATAGAAAAATGCATACTCAGTATTTGTATAACTTGACGTATACAAATATTTATACCCCCGTCACATCTGCGCTCCTCGGGCATTGTTTAAAGGAAAGCAGCTTTGAAATTTAACGCACACCTCGGCAAACCTTTGTATATCGATCTCGTAACGATATTTGTGTATCAAACTATAATATATATATATATATATATATATATATATATATATATATATATATATATATATATATATACAACACACGAAATTGTTTAGCATTCCCTTATGGATTGTTAATCAGCACGGCGCGTTACGGTTTCGCAAACGCCCACTTTTATTGCAATCCCATAGTCGAGCAAAAATGTATGGGCGACGACGCCGTTATGATTTCTCTCTCTCTTCTCTCTCTTCTCTCTCTTCTCTCTCTCTCTCTCTCTCTCTCTCTCTCTCTCTCTCTCTCTCTCTCTCTCTCTCTCTCTTTCTCTCTGTCTCTCTCTCTCATTCTATACGTATATATAAAGGTACCTTCCATATGGCCTGTACGGTGTAATCCCGTGTAACCCACGTCGCGTATTATATATGGAGATGAGAGCAAGACGAAGTAGACCTATAGGCTTGTCTCTTCTCTACACATGCATATACATATAGTGTTTATGAGCGAGCTCCACTACTCGTTACGTAAAAAGATATATATATATATATATATATATATATATATATATATATATATATCCTAAGCAGTACGTATATATAATGGCGTGGTACACGAGTGATGTGTATAAGGCGACATATATATATATGATGCGCGACTGTAGCATTTTTTGTTCTTTTTTTTTCTTTCTTTTTTTCTTCTCTTTTTTTTCGTTGATTGAACGTGTGTTATATACATTCATCATGCGGAAAGCCGTATTTTCTGTTCTGCCACCTTGCCTGATATTTCACTGTTTTTCTGTTCTTTTTTTTATAACTTCTATAAGTAGAGCGTGCATTATTTTTCTGAAACTCTTGATTTTTTTTTAAATTTGTTGATTTTTTCTCATTGTTTTCTTGAACTATTGATTAGAGATTATATATATATATATATATATATATATATATATATATATACTTTGTTGTAATAGTTGAAAAATCACCGTTTTCTTGTTTTGTTTTGTATCTCCTCTTTACTCTGATTGGTGAGCAACAAGTAGACATTGATCTGTCAGATAAAGTGCTTTTCGAGGCGCAGCCAGTAGCGCGCCCATGGATGCTTTTGCCGGTGAATGACGTTTTATGAAATTATTGCACTCGAGTAGTATATAGAACGTCGGGCACCGTTAAAATGTATCTGGGATCGAGGCCCGAAATCATGGCATTTCAATCAAATCATCGTGAAAGCTTCACATCTATCAAGTAGACGTTGACTTTTTTGTTCTATTTAGTTATTGATTGATTTATTTATTTATTTAATTATTTATTTTAATTTGTTACTCTTTCTCGTTTGTGCTAAACGTTGATTTTAGTAATTTACGTGGTTGTGAGTTTTGACAAAAAAAAGTAATGAAATGACGGAGTGATCCCGAATGATTCTAGTTTTTATAAATATATAATATTTTTAGGTTAATATATTGAATTATAAAATTAAAATGTTTTATTTACAATTATATTTAAAGATAAATTTGTCACTATCAATATTAAACGATGAAATAATAAAAAAGGGTCTGTGTATTAAAAAATAATTAAATAAAATTTCTTTTAATCATGTTAATATAAAGCTTTATTAACTTTGTTTAGTATGTTGTGCTATCGACATTTTATTAAATATGAAATATTTGATATATTTATTAACTCTTATCACTTAATATCAAATAGAGTCACAATGACCCATGTAGTCTTTAATACAGTTTTAATAATTTTATATGAATCTAAAATAATTTTTATTATAAAAAAAAATCAGAATATAATTTCATTATATTAAATGAGTAGTGTAAAAATTTTGATAGTCAGCTGTGGTAAATAAGGAAGTGGCATAATTTAGATAAAAAGTATTTTTTAATAGATAATATTAAAATATTACGAAATAAAATCAAAATAATATATTCTATTTATTACATAATGAATTATTCCAATTTCTCTAAAATAATTTATTACATTTGATAAAAATGCTTTTTGATTGTTAATAAAACAAACCTTGGTTTTGGAAACTAATTATTTTAAACAAAGAATTTGAAATTGAATTTGAAATGAAATAAATAATTTACAAATTTATTAGAATTTAATAAATCGTTTTCAACTAAAGATATAATTTAGTAATAAAATAAGGAAAAATGCCACTTCTCTATTGGTCCCAAACAAGCAATATGGTTACATAAAAATAATTCAAATAATGTTTTATTTTAATTAGAAAAGATCTATTATATCTAGATATTTTTTAATAAGTAAACAACTAACTAATACAATGAAACACATTCTTGAATAACTTTTTTTGTAGTTTTTAATTTATACTTTAGTCACAATAAAGGAATATTTTAGGTTATTATTTAATAATATTTGAATTTCATAAAATTAGTATTGAATTAAAAGTCGAACAATCGCATAAATACATATACCCTTGAAAGGAAAAGAATAAATAAAACTGAATCTTCGGCATCCTCTCGTTCAAGTGTTAGACAGTAAAACAAAAAAATCCAGTATATTGTGCATCCAGAACAATTTGAAAAAAACACCAATCATTCATTTAAAAAAAAAAAAAATCTGATCTGAAAAATTGCGGATACGCTTGCATTCCAGGAGGAAACAGAACTTTAGCAACGGCGACACAGAACAAAAAAGACACGAAGGATAAAGACGGTATGGGTAAAGAGAGTCAGTTAAAGTTAGACGGAGCTGGCGGCGGCGGCGGCGGTGGCGGGACCTCCGGCCAGTCGCTGATCGCGACCGAGAGCTGCCGCCTCTGCGGCAAGAACGTGGCCAACATAAAAAAGCACATGAAATCCCATTTCCCCGACAAATATCAGTGCCACATCTGCATGATATCGCTGACCAGGTCCGACAATCTCAAAAGGCACATTAAGCTCAAGCACGGTATCAGGGAGGGCAGCGCCTCCTCCGCCTCCCTCCTCAGCTCGTCCTTCATGCGGCTCGAGGCCAAGCACTTCCTCGCCAAGTCCGAGCCGTCCTATCTCACCTAACTAGGCGCGCGTCCCGCCGCCGCCGACGGCGACGACGACGGCGACGACGACGAGGACGACGAGGCCGGCAGCGGCTCGTCGCTCCTGCCGGCCCCGCCGCCGCTCCCGAGGGGCGGCGGAGCCGCGTCGTCGGGGGGCGGCGGAGGAAGGGGGGACGAGCGCGCGTATCCGAGAGGGCGGCGAGGCCGCGGCGCTGTCGTGGGGCCCCGGAGGCGGGCCGGGGCCAAGTCGCGGAGAGCGAGAAAAGTATTATTCGCCGATTACTTATTTATTTGAGCATTATTTATTTATATTGTCCGTACATGCGTAATGTCTATACATACATATGTGTATATATATATATATATATATATATATATATATATATATATATATAATAAAAGAAATTATCATTAGTTTAAGAAAAATAGCCCGTGGGCGTTTTAAAATAACGTGTCGTTCCTACAGTAAGATAGATTTACAAAAAAAGAAAAAATTATTATCATCCTTATTGCGAGGCTAGCGTGTCGTTTTATTCATTCCAGAATCGATAGTAATTTATCGAACGTATTTTATAAGCAAGATTTTTGCTTCTCTTGGAGAGTTTATCTCTTCAATAAGGAAGAAAGTAGGATCGTGTGCAAAATTTTTGAGAATAGTTTTATTATTATTGATTCCTCTATGCGTTTTTTTTTTATAAGTGTGTTTATTTGTCTAATTGCTTATTTCTCGAATGGTTTTTTAATTCTTTTTTTTATTTGTTTTTTTTTAATCAAGTGCACGCGCGAATCTCTTATTCTGAAATGAGAGTAAAGAGAAGTATATATATATATATATATAGAAACAGGTGCAGCAGCAAAATATTCGCCGAGATTAAATTCTCTCGCTGCGAGCGCTGCGCGACGGAAAAATCTTGAGGATCGTTCTATGCAAGCGTCGCGTTTCCCTCTTCTGGGATATTTGTGAATCGCTTTACATTTCCAATCGAATCGGGTTTGCGCCCGCCCGCGGCGGCCGGTCGCCCAATCGAATTCGAACTTTTGCACCCCTCAAACGCGGGGATTTCACCATTCCAGGTGACGAACAAGGGCCGAAGGTGGTGAGGATCGGGGGATGGTTTGGCTTTAGCAAGTAGAGGCTGAAGTGTGCAAAAAAAAAATCATTTTATACCCGAGCAATTTGATATTGTAAAGGATGTTTTCGATTATATATATATATAGATATATATTTTTTTTTCAAGTGCAATTGTAACGTTAGCTCATCAAAGAAGAGTTGTCGAAAGTATATGTTCGTCGCCTGGAATGTTTGAATTTTTGTGGAGGATCGCTAATAATAAATAAAAATATAGGCATGTTGAAAAACATTTTTTTTTCTGTAAATTCAAATGAATATTTATCTGAATCTTCGTGAATAATTAGTTTATTAGAAGTTATAAAATAATTTTTGTAAAGCAAAACAAACTTTTTGATTTAAAATAAAAACCAATTGTTCAGTAGAATTGAAATAAATAGTTATTTGAATTTGCAGAAAAAAAGCATTTTCAGCGATACAACAAAAAGTTTGTCAGCCAACAACGTCAATTGAATCGTTCAGTATCGAAGCAGGGCAACATTTAACATTTTTTTTATTTATTTTTTTTTTTATTTTTTTTTTTTTTACTGTAAAACAAATGATCGTAGGAAAATCACGCGCTCAGTTCAAGAAGTAAAGTTAACTGGAGGCCTTTCCTTGTAAGAATTGCAGTGTCTTAAACAACGTCGCGTGCAGGATATATAGAATATATATGTATATATATTTTTTCTCTGAAAGTGTTCGCGAAAGATAAAAAAAAATAGAGTTTGATTTTATATAAGATTTTTACATAAAAATAAGATTATTAAAAAAATACTATAATATCGCTTGAGAAAATTACGGTTAAATTGCATATCACTTATAAAGGTTGTATTTTATAAACAGTTTATTATATGAAAGAGACATATAGAATGGGTCGAGCTATCTTGAATACTATTTTAATACAATCGTAGTTTTTTATGGGTGTTATTAATCTATACGTATTGTCTTTTCGGTCAGGGAGATAGAGAATTAAATATATAATGAGCGGGCATGGGGGTGCGAGACCGGAGCTTGACGAATTTTATCCTTCTTCGTCTGCTTTTATTTAAATTCGTCGTGTGAATACTCGAATGATAATAGATTTTATTGTAAGATCAGAGAGAATTTTCCCACACGATAAGTTTAGGTTTCGCAACCTGTTGGAATCCCTATCAAAACCCCGGTTTCATCCTAGATAATTAAGGGCCGAAAATCACCTATTGATCAATCAAGATCGAAAGCACGCGCGGCACGATTTCAAATGACAATTTTTAGCTATAAATACAGAGATAAATATCTATCCTCGGCAGGGGTTAGGTGGATAAATTTATGTAGATTTCTAAGCGACATTTAAATATAAGATAACGAAAGTTTTTCCTATAATAGACGAAAGAAACGAGTATAAAATATAAGTACAAAGATAGTTGTTCGTATAAGATTTATAGAGGAAGAAAGAAAATAATAAGGGAAGAATGCGCGAGCATACATGTCGCGCTGTATTTTTTGTATCCAGCTATATTGAATGAGAGATCTTTTCGAATTTTGCGGGTTAACGATGGAATCTGCGAAGCCGATACTCGAGCTTAGTACGCGTACTATTATTATTATTATTATTTTTGTTTGTTTAATTATTTCAAACTTCTAACCGGTGCCAAATGACTTGTCAAACTGAAAGTAGAAATGGAACAAATGCCGATGATGATATCCTGCGCGCTTGAGGGCGATGTTTAAAGGATTTTCGTCACAATGGAGCTTTTTTTTTTTTAATTATTATTATTATTATTTTTTTTTGTCTTTTTAAGAAAGTCGATGGGTGTGCCAGAGAGGAAGAATCGCGGAAATCTATCCCTTTCTTTTTTCTACTTTGGTATTTTTACTTTGGATTAACAAAAGCGTTTCGTAACGTTCGGCGCACAATATAATTGGAGCAAGAAGCTATTATTTATTAGTGCTGGTCAACGCGTTAGGAGATAGTTCAATAATTTTAGTTTAGTTTAATGTTATTAAAAAAAAAATAAATAAAAAATAAATTATTCTGTAAGCCATCGATTCGAGCGTTTAGTGAATTAATTTTTGTTTGTTCCTTTATTTTTGTACAAAACTCGGTTAGGTTCATGAAAAAGACTGTTTTAGTTTCTTAGTAATGCGTATATTTTAGTAATTTTGTTTTATAAATATTTTTTAGTTGTCTAAGCTAACGTAACTGAAGATTACGTTCATTTATTCGGTTTTTTTTGTTGTTGTTTGATTTATTATAAGTTTGATTTAAGATGTGCGTGTCTTTACAATGTAAAAACGTGGGTATTAATTCAAAACAACCCAGAACTAATCTACAAAGTTAAGATTAGGCTTAGAATAAGTAACACCAATAATTTTTGGTGATTAAATGTCGTACTTAAGTTTACATAAGTAACAAAAACAAAACAAAACAGAAACACACACATCCAATACCAAAGTAGAAAAAAAAATTAAAAAAAAAAATTTTTCTTCAATTTTTCCTCTATAATCAATTTTCTTTTTTTTTTGGTTTGAATATCTTGCTAATGTTAGTTAACCGAATTGCACAAATTTCCTCTCTCGAGGCACAAACGTCAAATCAGTATTAAGATATATAATTCGTACCCGTGAAGGTTGTGAGCTCGCGAACAAACCAATAAAGTAACAAAAAGTAATATCTGAGAAAAAGTGGTTGAAAAAAGGAAGCAAAAAATAAAATAAATGAAGAATTACGTGCCGAAGACTGATTGTGAATTTCGGGTCCTCTAGGCTGTCGACTCGGGAGTTAGTCATACGAAACTAGTCCGAAAGCCCGTTAGCACGGGCACATTACTCAATCACTTTGACTTGCGCGGGTTTTGTGTCGATTTTACAAATAAAAAAAAAAGTAGAAACCAAGGAAGAAGAGCCCTCTAACGGTTCCCTTTTTCTTTTATTTGCTCTTACCTAAAAGTACAAGATTGTCGAATAAACGGTGTGTAATCGAGTAATATTGATCGATAAACAGGGGAGGAGTTGAGGAAGGGTTATTTTATAATGTTTTAGCGTTGATAATGGAGGTACTTAGAAAGCATTATTTATTTTTTGCTGTTTAAATTGAACTCCCATATAATATATATTACATATATATATATGTAAATGTAAAGGTAAATTAGGTTTTCGCATAAAGATCCCAAAAATTCGCTATTAAAAATTGATTTAGTCTGTACGATATAATAACGGTGCCATTGAAGCAAACACGTATTGATTTTTTTTTACCGCGTTATTTATATTAAGACGCAAGCAAAGTTTCGAGGATGCATTAGTTTATTTGCTATAAGTATAATTCTTGGTGGGTCAGATTTATTGTTTTTTTTTTTTTGTACACCTTGTGTAAATTAGAAGATGATGAGGAAAAAAGCGAATGAAAATTGCCGAACTAACGTAATCGTATATATTGTTAATCAGTATTCCAGAAGCGAGAGACCATTCGAGTTTTTGTATTATCGAACATCGCGAGCTTGTGCAGTGAACAATTCATTAAATAACATTGAGAGAACATTTACATTCCCATCGTGTACAGTCTGAACTTATTCCGGTCATTTTGTCGAAGTGGAAACAATTGCATCATCCAACTGCCTATGTCCGAAAAGTTCGATAATGGAATACTCTGAATGTTAGACCAGTAATGCGGGAATGCAGTGATTTGATGGTTTGATAAAAAAAAGAAAACAAGAATATTTGTAACATATGATAATACGACGATCCGTTGTTTTTCTTCAGAATCAACATCCTTAGTCATGCCGCAGTCTTTAAATACGTCCGTATCATTTTTATTTTCAAATCTCTTAGCCGCACTGATTAATCGCCCAGGTTGTTTGCTAAATAACTTAGCACTAACTCGGCTACTAATTTCCATCGATATCGCAAACGTTCATTTCTATTCATCCGTCAGTAATGCCATCAGTGCCGTCAATGTCATCAAACATTAGCCTGGCTTAAGACTCCTGCTCTATTCCCTTCTACACCCAATTGTATCTTTCCATGATACTAGAAAACAAAAAATATCAATATTTCATTCTAGTTTTATCTCCAACTGAAATTTCAATTTAAGAATGAATTATTGCAATATCTGACATCGCTAAAAATCTAATCGCTAAAATATCTATATTTAAATTAAAAGCACTGATTCCGTCACTGTCTCTGTCAACCAATTATAATTCCAAAGTATCATTCCAAGGTATCAACAAAGCTTCACAAGTATCTACCAATGTGATGTGGACAATGACCAAGCTTGATTTTAGTCCGAATATCTACTCTTTTTTTTCCACACTTTATGATAATTTTCCGAGCATAAACAAAGTTATTTATTAACATAAAGCTTTATACTTACACCTATTCTTGCTCGTATTCCACGTTAAACGAATATTCTAAAATCCGTCGAAATGAAGTAATTTTAACTGATATTTTGTAACGTCATCTTGGCATTGTGTTACATTGAAATGTAATTGTACGTAATACGTTAAAAATTCATTTTACTTCGTTTTATGGCCAGTTCGAAAAAATTGCAAGCACACAGCCAATCGTCCATACGTGAAATATCAGAGAGACGGCACGTACCGAAAAATATCATCCATATCTCTCGTATGCAATCACACTCGCAGCGGCTGCCGTAAAGGCCCCGAAAGGGTTAAATAAATACCAGAACGTTTGCCTATCTATTACTCTCTTCCTATTTTTCTTTCTCAACTTCATTATAAATTCGGAATAAGACAAACTTCAGACCTTACCAATCTACAAAATATACAAGCGCGCGCACGCACACGCGCACACCTAAACAATCAAGGCTATACGTGATTTCTTACTTGTACAGCAAACAAAATTCAATTTGCAATTCGATCTTTAGGGAATTTCCAAAAAAAAAAAACGGTTTGATGCTCCTTAATTTTTTTCCTCTTCGAGGTTTTCGTCAATTATATTTTTTTTTCCACACTTTTATTTTTTATCAGCTGCTGGATTTTCATTTACGCCTTAGCCCCGATCACAGATAGTGCCGTTGTTTGAAGTATGATAAAAGAGTCTCGGTCTTTTACCAGAAGATGAGTAATCGCTTTATAAAAATGATACATTTCGTGACAAATGGAGACAGACACTATATTTTTAAACGTGAGTCAAAAAAAAAAAATGGATCAAATATAAAAGTATCGTAACATTTTTCTAAAGAGTTTATCTTGATTTATACTTGATCAATTATTATAGAATTACTTCTTTTTTAACGATTATTTATTTATTCCCGATGCAGATATTGAAAAATGTTAGTGCGTCGAAAATTCTGCAATTCATAACAACTCGAATCCCTCTCGCAATGGAAAACTGATTGGACAATCCAAAGGTTATACCCACGTTAGGCAAAACCGCTTGATCTCGCGTAAAGCGTTCCTTTTTTTTTTTTTTTTTTTCTTAATTCAGTTACTACAATTGTAGAACAGAGAAAGATAGAAGTAAAATTGCGCCTCGAGCGCAAATTCTTTCAATTCTGATGCGCTCTCGTAAGATAGCCTCTAAACGTACAAAGTTTTCTAACGCACTTTTTATATATATGGACAAGAAAAAAATAAAAACAAAAAGCAAAAAAAAGAAAATATCAACCAACAAACCGGCGTTTCGTTCTTAAGGCCTAAGAATTAAGATATTTAGTTTTAAGCTCTCTGTATAAAAGCATACAAACACAAGCACGCATGCGCACATACGCACACATACACATACACACAGAGACACAGATTAATTTAATTAATTTTAAGCCTCGGTTTATCGAAGTCTTTTGTATGATTGTGCGATTTTAAAAAGATGATCCTAAACTTTTACCGATCGCAGAGGAGGCGGAGATAATCGTACAATTAATGTTTAAGGATTTGCCTTCGAGAAAAATTCCATTTGCATGTAGGAATTAACAATGAAAATTGAAGCGAATGTATAAACCTTTACGATTTCTATAATATAATAAATATATTTTTAAAAAAAAAAATATTGAAACTAGTATTCGCACTTTATGTACAAAAAATGAAACAACCTGTTTTCCGTTCTCTTTTTCGTTTTTATTCGATCTTTACTTCTTCTTCTTCTTCTTCTTCTTTTTTAAATTTGTTTTTTTTTCGAATTGTGTTATCGATTATATTTGATTTATAAGCATTATTTATAAGAATATATGTAATAAAACTGACATTTTGTTTAATTCAGTAGTTAGAAGACCTTCTGTTATTTTTTCACCCATTTAGATATATATCTATATATAATATAAGCACATTGGACGTGATATAAAATGTATTTTTCTGCCGATTATCTTCGAATTTACGGTCCTCAGTGGGGCCGATGGCGCAACTTTGCAATAATTTCTTTCACGCTCGGTAATTCGCTTTATAGCCAGGAGAGCGCGAGCGCTTATGTGGTTTTAAAGGTGCTCCTCGGCTCATTTCCCTGCCAATCGGGAAACAATTTCCTGGCCCTCTCGGGAGGGGAGGGGGGGCGGGGAGGCGCGTTAGCGAGGCAGCGCGGCGCAAAGACACACGGAAGCTGTACATCAGAGGGGTACGGAACGAATGCGCGGAAGATAAAAAAAAAATTTTTTTGTAGCTTGTTTAAGGGGCGGGGGGAGGGGGCGGAAGCAATGCTGCAGCTTTTTGTTCTTGTCGTTGTTGTAGTTGCTTTTTTTATTTATTTGTGCGCATCTCGATAGAGCGTACGATGCAATTATAGAGTGGAATTCGGGGATGGGAGGAAGGATTTTATTACGGGGAAAGATAAGATTTGTTTGGCAATTCGTTAACATTGCTTCTGCCAATTGGGGAACGGAGACGTGGAAATTTTTTAATCTTTTAATTTTGTCCCCACAATATCATTGATATTGTTCTTACTCGTCTTTTTTCCTGGGACCTGTCGTAAATTATTTATAAAAACGCACAGCATAAGCAAACTGTAGTGTCATAAGAATAATTGCTGATATTGTGATAAACTTCAGGAGCAATTTCACTTTGCAAATAATGAAATCAGGTGAAATTATTTTAATTTACATGAAATCATTAGAAATTGCATGAAATGATTTGACGTCAGATGAAATCATCGTTGCAATCGTAAAACATTTGAATTTTTTTAGAAGCGAAAGTAAATCATTTGAAACCATTTGAAATCGCCTGAAGCCAAATAGAATCACTTGAAATCGCTTTGAGACCATTTGAACCAAATTGGAACCACTTGAAACAATTGAAAACCATTGTAAAACATAAAAATTAATGTGGAATGATACTTGAAATCTTGCACGAAATCTTAAAATTATTTTGATCCTTGTCCTTCAACTAATGGACCGCTCGAACAAACCAATTTCGTGGTGGCGTGGACGATGTTAATTTGGATGAATGCACCAGATGTATATTTTTCTAATGCCACAAAAAAAAAAATTCATTGCTAACTAATAGATCCATCTATTCAGATCGAGAATGCCATTTTCCTAAAATCCCCCTCGCCGTTTCTCGGCAAAGTCGAATTTTGAAAAGGTGCTAGAGGCCCCATATATTCTGTCTCGATCTCTCGTTAAAGCTATGATAAATCATTCAAGTACGTGGGTAAGAGTGCATAGAGCTGGCTTCGGTCAAAAGAAAGAAAGGAAGAGAGAGAGAGAGAGAGAGAAACGAAAAAGAAGTTGAAATCTGCCTTTACTTTTCCGCACCATTATCGGACAGGGACAGCTTATAAAATATGCTTCCAGAAATCCCGGTCAAGCCCGCACGCTTCTCTCTCTCTCTCTCTCTCTCTCTCTCTCTCTCTCTTCCCGAGGGAGTGCGACGCGAAAAAAGAAGAGACAGACAGACAGACATTCATATATATATATATATATATATATATATATATATATATATATATATATATATATAGGGCACATTGGGTAGAAAGGGAAGATACGGGTCGGGCCGTTTAAAGCAGATTTGCCGGTTAAAGGGAGCGCCGCCGAGCACAGCATCAGAGGCCAGAGTATATTATAAGCAGCAGCAGCAGCAGAAAGAGAGAGAGAGAGAGAGAGAGAGAGAGAGAGAGAGAGCGAGAGGGAGAGAAAGAAGGAGAGATCAAGGCTTGCTGTTGCAGGCTGCTGCAGGCTGTGCGCGCGCGTGCACTCGAGGGGCGAGGGTAGGCGCGAGGGTCGTTGGGAGTGGGGAGACGCGCGCATACGTCGATTTTCCTCCCTCAGTGTGCCTAAGTGCGTGCGTGTGTGCCTGCGTGTGTGTGTGTGTGAGAGAGAGAGAGAGAGAGAGAGTTCGCCATCAGAGGGGGAGAGCCGGCGCGTCCGAGGGCTGCTGGCTGCCGCTACCGCTGTGCGCCTCCGGCTGTTTTTCCGCTCCCGCGTACAGCTGTCGCGCGCGCGTGGCGACGACGACGGGAGGGGTAGGAGTGGTGGGGGGAGGGGGCGCCCCGTCCTTTGTAGGTCGAGGCGCGCGTCGATTTTTCGTTCCGGATCTTTTCCTTTTATTCCCGTGTTGTAGAGGGAGAGGGATGGGGGGGAGAGGGAGAGAGCGACAGAGGGGCGCGCGCCGTGTTTCCCTTATCTTTTGAGAGGCTCGCCGCGGAAGCGTCGCGGCGAAATTCAATTAGAGATCCGTTTCTCAAAGGTGACGGCCGCCAAGAAGAGCGGTGAATGATTTTGGGGGGGGGGGCGGGGACGATTATTCTCTCGAAACGGCGTCACGATTTTTCTCGATTCTTCTTCATATGCGATCCGGGACCGCGGGCTATGTATACATACGTGCGTAAACGAACTTCCGATGTTTTTCTTCCTTTTGTGCCTTCGTTGAATTTAAAAGAGAGCGTCCTTCGATTTTCCTCTATAACATAAATCTCGTATATAATATGTACACGGGGATGCGTCGATCATTATTCCAGAGCTCAGGACGCATTCGACCGAGTAAATAATATCACACATATGTGTACAACATGTGTGCGTGTGTGTGTATATTAAGGGTGGAAAAATCTGCGATAAAACTACATACACACACACACACACACTATAGAAGCTGCGTTGAGTTTTCCACGATGCCCTTTTTTCCACCCCCGTACAACCCTTTTACTCGGTCGCTCTCCGTCTGTCTCTTTCACTTCACTAGGCCGAAAGCAGCTTGGCTTCAACGCTTGTCGGACGTATACCTCTATAGCTGGTCGGGCGGGAGAGAGACCGAGAGAGAGAGAGAGAGAGAGAGAGAGTGTTTCAGCCATGCCGATCTGTGCCTTTGTCACGGATTATTTAGCGTCCTCGTGCTGCGCGAGACTTCCACCCATAGTAGAATTTTTATCTCCCTCTTCTCCACTACTCCCGATGTTTGTGCGCGCGCCTATGTATGCGTGCGTGAGAGCAAGAGGAGCTCCTTTAGCCCTCGACAGTACGGGCGCGAGAGCGCACCGGGAAATTTCGCCCCTCTCCCCGACCCCTCTTCCTCCCAGCTGCAGGAGGAATAAAGTGTGCGACGCATTATTGTGGGGCGGGAAAAACGAGGGACGCTGCCGGTATTATGGGAATTGTGGAGGGTCGGGAGGGGGAGCTACAATGGGCGCAGCGCCATAGGAAATAAGACCGCCGGGCCTCCTGCTCTGTTGTCTCTCCTTCTCCCCCTTGTCCTCTCTTTCTCTCTCTCACTCTCTCTCTCTCTCTCTCTTTGTATAATACGAGAACGTGACGTTTGTAAAACTCGCGACTACGCGCGATTATGTAATTAATAACTGATCGAGCCTTGCCAGAAATTCACATTTATAAATATATATATATATATATATATATATATATATATATATATATATATATATATATAAACAGCCGATCGCTGATGTTAATACTAATATGGTAACGAAATAATTATCCGATTTCGATCTCTACGGATTATAGAAAAAGCATGTATTTACGGTCGAGCGTGTGCGCACGTTTTATCGAAAACTTTCATAAATTTATATACTGTATTATCATTCGATGCACGAAGTTTCCTTAAAAATATGTATAGAGATACATAATATGTGAGTCTTATCGATTTGGCGCTCTCTCTCTCTCTCTCTCTCTCTCTCTCTCTCTCTCTCTCTCCTCACTCTTTCTAGCTCTCTTTCTCATATATATATATATATATATATATATATATATATATATATATATATATATATATATATAGTGTGTGTGTATGTATGTATTGTACGCGAGAGTTTGCATCTGGCGCGGGCGTAATGCACAAAGGCGAAATCGAGGCACATTATACTATATATATATCAGTAGGATATATGGGTAAAAGGAAAATGCAAGGGAGGGAGAGAGAGAAGGAGGGTATGGGCGGATTTTGTGAGAGTAAGCTTCTTAGAGTCTCGGATGAGTTCTCAGGTCTGACGGCGAGTCCGTTTTAATGGCACAAAGACGTTAAAAAAAAATGTGATATGGCATTAAAAGACGCTTTTCGAAATTCTCAATTCGTCGCTTTATTCCACGAGTACGTGTAGATTAAATTTCGACCGCGGCGATAATTATTGACGTATAAATCATCGCAAGGCTGTTTTATCGCTGCGCATGTCGTTCGTCGATGCAATAAATTTATGCACAATGGGTTTCGATATCGAAGCAGTCCGGGATCGACGAGAGACACCGAGGCCCGTCGAAATCGCTTCATCAGAATCCATCGTCTTTTTCCCTATGTGTAACATATAGGTGCAAGTGTACACACACACATGCGCGCTCGCGCGCGCACGCACACACACACACATTTATATTTATATTTATATAACCTTATCTCCCTTTCGATTTCCCCGTAATATATCAAAGCAGCCGAAAAAGGGTACACATATATAGCACAAAGCCTTGAGTGTTCCGAAAAGAATTCGTCCCCTGATCCCGGACCATCCACCCTTTCTCTTCGTTACCCGACATATGCAGAAGCATATCCAAGGGACCAATATCGGACAGTTGCTTTTTTTCTTCGTTTTTGTCGATTTCTTCTCCCGTTATCGTGGCTCCGTGTTTTATTATCGTTCATTATTGTCGCGTCGCTCTTCTGGACCCGTCGCATGAAGTGGGATTGAATTGTTGAGTCTGTCGAGCAACGTTGCATTGAATGAAATCGTCTTCGATCCCAAAGTTGCGCAACGAGTCGCAATCGTGGACCGTGGCGAAAGAGGCAGCGATTGATTGAGAAAAGTAGATGGAAAGTACATGCGGTGAGATATGATGAGGCCGCATTGATGGGGAAAAACCGCGGCGCGAAATTGTGAGCCGGGCCGAGAAAATATCCAGAGACAGAAGGAGGGCGCAAGAGAGAGAGAGAGAGAGAGAGAGAAACAGAGAGAGCGACGATATACAGGGATGGCAGCATAATATATACAACTGTGAGTGATAATTCCGTGACCAACTCCATTTACTATATATACATACACGAGCCGGAGTGACAGTGAGAAAGCGAAAGAGCCCTTGTGCACTCGCGTTCGTACGTATATATTATATACGCCCTGGGTAGCGAGCGTCAGGACAGGGAGAGAGCGAGATAGGGTGGGCTTGTGTATATATGTGTGAAAAAGAGGGAGAGAGAGAGAGCAGTTGGTCGTTGGCAAACCGAGAGCGAGAGACAGAGAGGGAGATAAGTTAGATTCAAAGGGAAGAGCGGGATCGATCGTCATTTCACTCCTTACTGCGGAGGCTTCGTTCGCCCGTGGCCCGCTGCCGCTGCTGCAGCCGAGGCAAGCGTTACATGCTTCGCAGGCTCTTTTGTAGCTTCCAACGTTTGCCGCCTCCCCCTCTCGCCGTCCCCTCACCCGATGTCGCCTCTATATCGATCCCTCTCTTCCGGGCGTTAATTCCCCCTCCCCCCCGGCCCCTCCGCTCCCACTTTTTTTTCGACGACATCCGAGTTTTTACCCTTGCCGCTGTTCGTACGCTTGGAAAACCATGCGAAGATAACGTGAATATATATACACACTGTCGTTTCTTCTGAGGTATAATCGGCGAACCGGAAGTGTCTTGGAAAAATCTGATTACGTCTACATATGCACGTTCTCTCTCACACACACACACACACACACACACACACACATATTTATTTTACGCGCGCGTCCATTAGTTCATCTCCACAGCGGGCGATCTTCGCCGCAGCCCTTTGGCACGTATAAATCCTCGCGAAAGTTTCGCGCGCCCCGGTGGTGCCAAGACTAATCGGGAGCCGGGACGCGACGCGGGCATTTATTTGAATTAATGCGCGTCTCTGGGAAAATTCGCCCCCGGGTGCGCGGCGCGGGCGGGTTCGGTGATCGCTCAGCCGAGCGCCGCGGGTCGATTGAAATTGAACGCGCCGGGCACACTGGGATGGTTATCCGTTACTTTGTTGCTTTTATATATATATATATATATATATATATATATATATATATATATATATATATATGCACCGTATCCATATAATGTGGACGGATTGCGACGTTCGTTTCGGCCCCGGCCGAGGATGGTCGTTGAACTTTTGTCGGGATAATTCTTTCGACGAAATCCGACTTGGGTGGGTCCAATCCTTGTTCTTCTTCTTCTTCTTCTTCTTCTTCTTCTTTTCATTGGATATTACATGGAAGGCCGATCGCTCATCTACATAAATAGACACTTTGCGAATGTCAGGTGGGCTGCGTCTTCGAGGCTTGGGAAAGTTCTGTACGTTTTTCTCGCCCATAGGTCAGTCCTGTCTGTTATTTATTCGTATTCTCACGATTGCGTGTATATTTTACACTAAGGCTTAAGAAAAAGAAATCTCGTTAGAACTACGATTTGGAGGATAGAGCGATGAATTATATTTAATATGCCGAAAGATAACCACAAGCTTATTCATCGTACTATATCGTAAAATCGTATTGGTACAAGTGAATTGTCAAGCTGAAAATGGGAAATTTTCCTATATATATATATATATATATATATATATATATATATATATACATATACATATACATAGGTGGGCTTCGTGACAAAGGAAAATTTTAACCGCCGACCACCGTGCGTCAGATCGATACATCTCGCCTTTATTCTCGCTTATTTTCTCCGAACTTCCCGTCTTACCCCCGTACTTCCACTCTATTAACAATAGCCCAAGTCCTTTCCCTTTTATTCGGGCTCCCGTGTTTCCTCGCGTTCTCGCCGATCTCCGGTGGCAACCTTTAGATCAAAAATAAAACAACAAAAAAAATAAAAAACGTCCCTTACTCTGTCGAGCTCTCAGGGTCCCATAAAACTTGCATTTTCGGAACAAAGTCCAAGCTAGCCAAAAAAAAAGAAAAAATCGCTAGGGCATGATTCTTCTTTGTTCTCCACTTCCTCGATGCATTTTCTCCTTTTAAGCCCTTTATCTCTCTCTCTCTCTCTCTCTCTCTCTCTCTCTCTCTCTCATTTTCTTTCTTTCTCTCTCGCTCTTTCGCTGGGTTTCTGTGTCGATCACTCAACCACTCTCGGAGCCCGCGGAACATCTTCGACTGGCCTTCTAAAAAAAAAATCTCTTTGAAGCCCCGGAAATATTTTGCTCTCCGTTTCCTTTTTGAGATAAAGGTGCCCGATTCGTACGGAAAATTTGGTTTTCGACGGCTGCTCCATCTCCGATTTAAGGACTACTCCAGAGCATCGCGAGTGGCCCAAGCGAAATATTAAATATTTGATTCGGTTCCAGATTTTACCGGAATAAAGTAACAAATAGCTGACTATAAATATAGTGAAGAATTCCATAATGCATCCTTATTCAAATACGCGATAAAAGTTATTCAAAAATAAAAGCTCTGGATTCATAACTGTAAGGATAAAATGTGGTTCGGATCGATTATTCCGATTTATTGAAAAATCACTCACGAGCATCTACTGCCTCCTCCGTAATCAATGCAGCTCTCCAAGCTTTGATTGACAAATATAAATTAGCAGTCTGAAAATGTGAAATGCAACTCGATATTTGCCCGTTGCTTTCTTCCGTCCCTTCGTTTCAATTCTGGTTTTCGAGTACAGAGTAAAAGAGCGCGCGCGCGCGCGCACAGGAGAGAAAGAGAGGGAGAGACGCATGCACGTGAAGAGAGAACAAAAGAACGAAAGAGGGTGAAAGAGCGCGAGAGAAGGATTATAAGCGTTAACATTATGCGCGCGTATATACTTTCCTCTCCCTCCTCGTTTACACCCCATGCGCGCAGGAGACGGAGCGAACAAACTATGCCATGGAGAGACAGAGAGAGAGAGAGAGAGAGAGAGAGAGAGAGAGAGAGAAATCGATGCACATGGTTGAGTATACAGGGAGTGATCGATGGCATTGAATGCGTACTGCGTGAGCTGCACGTCTGGACAAGTAACAGAGGGGAGGGGGAGGAAGAGAAAGAGGGGTAGGTTATACTGGCAGAGTAGATGGATATATATATATATATATATATATATATATATATATATATATACAATATATATAGGGGAGGAGAAAGAAAGATCGTGGTATAACTATATATGTATACACACACGGCGTGTGTGAAAAACGCCCTGAGGGAAAAACTCGGAATCTCGCAGCTTGCACGGCTCTGGCTCTATAACAATCAAGGAGAATTAAGAATCGACTGGTCCTTTTCTCTTCCGGAACGATTAGAAATTCTTATCGACGACTTTTAATTTCGCTTGACCTCGGGTAATGATATTTCGGAAAAATGAAACTACTCCTTTTAATCCTTTGGACAAAATTATATAGCGTTTTGTTTGTCTTTTCCCCTTCCAGCAAAAAGAATTCAAGTAATTTTAATGATTTCAAAAACAAGAACTAAATGAGAATTATTGAGGTACTAAGAACATTACATTTTTAGTTCATGCTCTAGACAACAAAAAATCATGATATGTTACAGTGGTTGTTCAAACAATATTTGGTAATTAAGGTTTCAAGTGTTTTCAACGTGAAATGTTAATCAAATGTTTTGAATTGATATTCTATCAGACTTAGAGAACAGCTTCTACCATTATATTAATTGCGTCAGGAAATATTAGTCTATAGATTGGTCTATTTGGAAACAGTAGAGTATTGCCTGAGAAAAAAACTTTCAGTAAAATTTTTGGAATAGCTCCTGCAGGCTATTTAATGAGATGCAGTATAAAAGAGCATGATTTATTTTTCTATGTTGGTAGTAGCCAATTTTGTTCACATTCCCCCAACTGTTTCCCATTTCCATTATATTCTTCTTTATCTTTAGTAGTTTAATTTGAAATTTGTTAGAGTACTAATTTTTTGCAATAACCTTGAAAAGATTCTTCACCGACCCTTTTGATTTGTTTACAAAAAAAAAAAATTCAATCACGATTCGGATGAAAGGCCCAACGAGAGAACTTTATTGAAACGTAGAAAACTGTCTCATTCCACAATTTCTCAACTATTCAGAAACAAAAAATAGTAAAATTTCTATTCGTGTCCTTCCAAACAGTTTCATGAATAATAAAGCTCGTGTATATTCTTCCAAATAAGAAACTCAATCGAATCAGAGAAAAAAGTTCTCTCGGTGAGTAAGCCCGACTGTGTACACAAGTACATTCGCACCCTCGGATGCTAGGATTCTGCCTCGCATTGTGAGAGGAGAGAAAGAGGGAGGCGGGAAAATAGAATGGGAGAGAGAGAGATAGAGAAAGAGAAAGAGAGAGAGTGAGCACGAAAGGGAGAGAGTCCGACAGTTGTCGAACCGAGGGGGGACTCACCCTCCGTATCTCTCGCTTCCACTCTCTTTCTCTCTCTTTCTTTTCTCCCTCCTCCCCTTCGATCAACCTCACTCTTGCACGCCAAAGAACGAACGAACGAACGAACGAACGAACGAACGTACGGACAAACAAAAAAATTTAGTAGAAAAAGATAGAATGAACCCGCGCGCCTCCGTCCGTCTGTCTGACTGTCTCTGTCTCTCTCGCTCCTTCTCTCTCTCTGTTACAGTGTTGGCCAGTGTTGTCTCACTGAAGAGAGAGGGGGTTTTTGTGCCTGGCTATGATGAAGGTCAGGAGGTGGTGAGGCAGGAGCAGCAGCAGCAACCCCCCGATGACGATGACGATCCTCTACTGACTAGTTGGCAACAGCAGCGGCAGCGGCAGCAGCAGCAACAGCAGCATCGGGAGCATCATCAGCAGCGGGAGCAGCAGCAGAGGCAGCAGCAACAGCTGATGGCCTACAGCCAAGGCCACGCTACGATCCCGACGACGGCGGCGGCGATGCCGCCACCGCCGCCGCCGCCGCCGCCGATGCCGCTGCCGGCTCAGCGCGCCATTGATTACAATGTAGCCCCGGCGAACGACGACGAGCGGGACGACGACCTGGCGCACCACGAGTACGACACGATGTTCGTCAGCCTCGGGGACGCCGCTTACGCCCCCCTGTCGCCCGCGTCGTCGTCGGGGATCAGGCCCAAGTTGTACAGCTGCCTGCGCTGCGGCAAGTCGGTGAGCAACCGGTGGCACCACGTCCGAGCCCACCGGTCGCAGAACTGCCGCTGTCCCCACTGCGGCCACGTTTTCACGCGCAGCGACAACCTCAAGACCCACATTAGGACCCAGCACCCGGTGGAGTCGAGGCAGCTCGAGGTCTGATGACGCGAGCGCCACCCTCGTCCTCGTGCCCCCGTCCGCGTCGTCGTCGTCGTCGTCGTCGTCGTCGTCGTCGGCGAGGGTCTGCGACGATCCTCGTCCTCGTTCCCCTCGTCCCGCGCGACATTATGGATTGTGCTATACTTTACGTCTTGGACGTTGCCGACGAACTAGCCAATGATCATTATTGTTTCGGTTGAATTCTTGGATGACCGAGAAGTTACCTCGAGTCCAGGCTTTTACGAACGTTTGCGTTTGAAACTAGAGCTAAATGAGCAGCTTCCGCATGCTTCCACATAAAAATAAGATGTTCATTAGGGAAGAGTTATCAAATCAGTATTAGCCTACTTACAGCTGCTTATAGTAACGTTACAGTCCCTTTCATGATCGTAATCATAATATATATATTTCATATATGAAATTTTCAAGAATAGTTACCATCCAAGATTCAATTCCATGTCAATATCAAACAATCTCATAGCAATGAAAAATTGTAAAAAACATTGGTACTCAGCAACAATTGCAGTAACGTAATTCGTTTTTTAACTATCGTTTTTCAATCTACTATGAAATGTTCAAGGACAGTTACCATGAGAGATTAGATTCTATGTCTTTCAATATTTAAGTATTTTTATTGCGAATAAAAATTGTAAACAATTAGTTATCGGGAAGAAATTCCGTGTTTAAAACTCTATAAAACAAATAAAGCATAATGATTAAATTTCTAAAAAAACAAAACGTTATTTCATTATTTCGTTATATTACTGTATGTCCATAACCAGCGCTCACCGTCCCGTCCCAGTCTCAGGACAATTTTCCGATTCGGAGGGTTGCTGCGAAAGGTCCAACTAGCGCCATCTACCGCGAGTCCCTCTCTTAATTCCCCGCCAGATGTCGCAACCATCCAATCACATGCATATAAGGGGTGAGACCTTCGCTGTAGGGTGGCGCGCGCGTGCCACGATCTTTTCATCCCCCTCCCCTTGAAGATGGTGGCGTCGCGACGCAGCGTGCTCCCTCGCGACAAAGAAAAGGCCGAGAGAGAGAGAGATAGAGTGAGAGAGGAGGGGGAGAGTTGGAGGGTGACGTGTGGTACACCCCAGCGCATGTATAGCGAACCATTTAAAAAGGCGGCCCGCCCGCGCGAGGAGATAATGTCTTACGAATTTATTGATGTCTGTATTGATTTCTCGGTGTGCCAGGAATAAAGGGCCTTTGTTCCCTTTTCTGAGCGCGACCGGCGACGCTCCTTGCATATATATATATATATATATTATACACCACGCTGCACGCGCGCGCTCTGTGTTACATTGACGAAAACGCCCCGATGTATTTAATCATACGATTGCGCAGAAGAACTATAATTAAATATACACTGGGCCCTTTTGTGGGTATTCAAATGAATTGTTAGTTTATTGAAATTGAATGAAGGGGAGGATCATTGCCTATGGCGAGGGAAATTATTCACACTTTTAACGTTTGAGCTACAGTCTGGCTCTTCACTAGTCGACACTATATTTAACGCTTTATTTTGTTAAAGCTCGCATTAGTGTTGGTAGTAATTCTAGAGGCTATTCAAACTGATTGGAATTAATTGATTAATTTATGAAATTACTGCAACAAATTAGAATGAAAAATTTCATAAAATAAATTCTAATAAGAAAACACATTGTCACTTCAAATGGTTTAGAATAACTACAAATCAGGTGAAACAATTTGATTTCATAAGAAACCTTTAAAGGCTTTTGCAATGACTTCGTCAGGTGAACAGCTCCTCCAAACCATCATTATTAATCGTCAAAATTTTATGTTGAACACACCAGAACCTTCGCTATTGATATTCATTAAATGTTATACTAGGTGTTCATGATGTTACCAAATGCTTATCATCTCAATTTGTTATTAGCAAATTTATTACATTTTTTAAACACAGTTGATACACTAAAAACAGCAACTAAATGAGCTGAAAATGTTTTTACATTTCAATACAAAGATAATCCAATTCCTTCATTGTCAAATGGGAGTCGCTAATCGTCTGAATTTTTTAAATCATGGCTTAATCTATAGTTGTTAATTTCATCGATTGGAAGAAACTATTCAATTATTTTTATCAGAATCTAGCCTGAATCTTATGCATATCTGAACGTTCAATAAAATTAACTCATCATCATAAAGAGATAAATAATAACAATAGAATTGGCATTTCCAAACAGTCAATATTTTCACTCGAAATTTCAGCTTATAAATTTTTAATTGCACCCTCTGTTCAACTATCATTTTCAACTGAACTATGTGAAATATTTTATTGAATATGATCTTAGTGTCTGTGTAAGTCTATATTCCATCGTAGGCACACCATCATTAAATATATATTTATGAAAAATATATGAGACGAACTGTGTTTTGTCTAAAAACAATTTCGTATAGTACTTATAAAAAACTCCCGTGTTTAAGTGGCTGACAAATCTAAGCAGTCGTTTGTATTTCGAAGCAAGAATGTAAATCGAGGAGGTAACATCATCTGGGGGCATGGATTTAAAGTCGCGAATATCAAAGGCTGTTTTCTTTCTCCTCCTCATCCCCCCCCCCTCTATTGGTCGATCGATCAAGCGAATTCCTTTGGGGCAACTTTTTCAACTCCTCGCACTCTTCTCCTGGCGAGCAGTTATGACGAGGGTAGATTTTCCTCTCGTGGCTCGTCTCCTGCGCTTCTCTTGCCTTGCCTCGTTACATTATTACGGAAATAAGATCGGGCGAGTAACTTTTTCACCCTTCCTTCTCTCATACGCGCACGCGCGCACACACACACACAGTCACACACACACTTCTGATCCTTTCAGGAGAATTCTAACATGTTTTCTACGCGTACTCCCCCTTCCCCCGCTCTAGAGACATAGACGACAGAAATGAATAAACATGTACGTGTGGGCGAAAATAAAAATCCGATTTGTTCTCATCGACCATTGAGCCTGCGACGGTGGGGACATTTGTTATTATTCCTTTTTTAACTCCCCTTATTCCCCTTACACCCCTCTACACAGACACTTAAACGCACACATAAACCCCACGGATCTATCGATCGGGTCTCTGCACCAGCTCGCGCGCTCGGATAAGCAGACAGAGCAGTATCCCCACAGTTTAAGCAGGTTAACGTACCCGCGGGGTCGCGCTGGCGCGCAAAATTCCATTGTTCGCCGGCGGCCTACGAGCGACCTTCGCCGAATGCATGTATATTGTGTATAGAGATCAAGTCACCACCAGGTACTTTGTCTATCGAACACGCAGGTGTCGACCTGTCGCGCGCGCGTCTATTTTTTTTTTTCTTTTAATATTTTTTTTTTAACGCACATCCCCGCGGGCGAGCCTCATAATACACTTGTTTCAATTTTGATTTTCTTTTTGTTCCCAGCAACGGTTCGCGGGCGCGTGTAATCCCGTGACGCCACCCACTCCCGGGAGTTGTTTGCGGTAGAAACTGGGAGGGGGGGGGGAGAGGAGCTCAAAAGCCAGTTTATGCATTCCCGCTGGTTTAATACCCTCGCAACGGAGGTCCGCGGGTCTCGTTGCCCCCTGATTTTTCCAGTTTGGAACACGCACACGCCACCGTATCCGTATGTACAACTATGCACCGCGGCATAGGCGCGCATTGTGATATCGGGCGTCGATGGCGGTGTTATTTGTGGCGAGTTTTGATAGCAATAAATCCGCGTCGCGTCGCCTCGATGACGCGCGAGGTATAGATAGATATAGGGTCGCTCGGATGCGGAAACTCTTTGTCCCATCCCTCCGGTAACTCTCGGTTCGATTGGCTCGATGAATGAATGCAACTTATATAGGGAAAATTGATGGCCCCGCCGTAGTTGTTCGGGAGGTTGCGGATCGATTCAAGTTGTTTATGTATATGTATTCGCATAGAGCGAAGCTTTATAAGGATCATCGCGCGTGCATGGATCTTTTAAATTCACGCAGTGGTGTTTTATTGTTGAAAATCGAGACAATCGAAGCATTTTGAAGAGAGCTCTTGCTAAAGCGATTCTTCTTCCATTTTCTCGTTCCTGCACGCGGCCAGCGAACGATTGAAAAATATAGTTCTTCTCTGTATTGATTTATCATGGATTCCGCTTCGCGTGCAATAGGTAACGAAGTAACGAACGCTCTCGCATTAAGGGAATTAATTTGTCCAGAAATAAACTCTGCTGCTAGATCCGCGTCGATCCCAATACCTCCCGTATATATCTGCCTCTCTTCTCCTTCGCCCACCGTCCACCCCCGTTACTCTTTCCCTTGGCTTTGGTCAATCAATCACGCGGACCTGTTTTGCTCTTCCGAGATAATTACACTTCGTGAAAGTAATCTTGGAACTTTCCATGAGTTAGCCGGTGATGATAATTTCTTTAGACTCGATGGGAGGGAGTTTCCTTCCCTGGAATTGCACCGAACTGAAAATGGACGTTGGAATTTCTTTTTCAGCAAGTGCCAGTGTTATAATTAGTATAAAATAACTTGTATAAAAAGGAAACTGTGAATTTTGAAAGCAATAAAAATGTTGAAAATAATCGAAACCTAGTGAAGACTTTGCACATTAATGAAGTTTAATGAAAAAATACATGTAATGAAAAGAATCATTAAAAAAAAATGTTCTTATCCAGGAATGAATTTATGTTTAATGTATGTTTTCGAGTTCATTGAATCGAAATTCAATATCTATTTTATCCCATCATAATCGAAATACAGTTTGTTTTCTTCTTTAATTTCGTATTTAAATGACAGTATATTAGTAAACTAAAGAAATTCACTTTTTAATAATTTTTTTTTGTAGAAATTCAAATGTAATGCTGAATTTAAATCCCCCTCACATTCTATCATGATGCTAATGCACGATACAAATGTCGTTTTAATTTAGTATAAGTATAATGATTATTCTAGCAATAAATGAAAAAGCAACTTTTACAAGTCAGTACACCTCGATGTACGTAGCTGTATGTACTTTCGATTTAATTCTAAACAAACCAAATCGACCTGTTTGAATTAGTAAGACTTGTTTTGTCACACAATGATAATCTATCGCTGTAATATTCATTATATTTACATACATAGAAATTGATCATCCTTTTTGTGATGAAAATTGAGTAATTTATTATGATTTCACAAATTAATTTCAATTTTTCATTTCGTATGATTGGGTTATACATATTTGGGTGAAATAATTGTCATCTGACGAGTACTACTTTCCCATCGTATTGTTAGAGTAAAATCTCAATATGTGGGATAAAGTAAAGCACGGAATTAGTTTCAGCGATCGCTGATTTTCATTTCTGGATCAAATATAGATATTAGTGTTATCAATAATGTACGAAAAGTATTTTTCTAGACTGGAATGGTTGTTCGTGCTACGAATTGCCAGGACGAAGAAAGTCAAAGTCAAATGATAAACGTTTTCTTATCGTGCCAGCGAGAACATGTGATTCAAAAGTGTGGATTTGAATTTCTACAATATGTTGTTTCTCAATATGAAACAGTAAAAACAGGCCAGTTAACTATGAAATCAATGACTTATTTATTATTTATCAGTAATTTATCACTGATTTACTACTCGTAAATCACGAATAGTCAGTAGTTGAGTACTTGGCCGATCTAATTTTCCCTTTAATTTCAAATTTAGTGTATACTAATGTTAAAGAAGTTGGATGTTGATATACAAGTTGTGTCAGATGCCCAATTTTTTCATTTTGAAAAAAGCGAAACGGCTATTTTACAAAAAAAAAAATATATAGACAGAGGCGCTCTTGATCTGATGCTGAGGTGAGGGCTGTTTGCTTAGAATTGGGCCAGTTATTTGTCCAAATGTGACGAGGCGCTCAGTTAAATTAAGCGCGCTGCTAAAACTGTCTGTGTGAGATTTTTTTGATTTTGCTGATTTGCTCTTTCCAGCGATTCTGTCCAGCTTGGCAGCCAAACGCAAATTCAGCAAAATGAAGCCCCTTGTGTTTGTGAAACGCCCGATTCTGGGCGAACTCTTTGCCTTATGATCGCAGGGAAACTGACGCTTCTTTATGAGTGGCAGTCTCATTTTCTTCCAGTCTGAAACATTAAGAGAAAGATATTTTTTAATACGTATTAAATATTTAAGATCTGACGTCTAAACTGGATTCGTTTGAATCTAATTTATCTGATTCTCCTTCATGTATCTTAAACGGTACAAGAACTAAGGACTATCACTATAGGATTTACAAATTATAGAACTTATGTAACAAACAATTATCAAATTTTTGGGTGGGAATACATTTATAGAAGATGCAATTGAACAGATTATATCTATAATGATTTTAGTAATAGAATAATTATTAACTGTTAAGCATATTATTAAGCATTATTGTTTTTATTGCTGTTACCTTTGTCTCTTGTCTCACTTTTTCTTTCTCTCTGTTTTCGGCTTTCCTTTTACCGTTAGCGTTAATTTACACAATTCAGTGTATATATATATATATATATATATATATATATATATATATATATATATAGAATAATAATAATGTAACGTCACTTCTTTTCTGCATCTTTTTTGTCATGGTCGTTTTTCGTTTCTCTCTTTGCCACTTTCTTTTTTTCTTTTTCTCTCTTTCCTTATTTCACTTTTATTCATTCTAAATATTAATTCATAAAGCCATTAAAAATAATAATTAGAAGTAGCGAAATATTCGTCTGAGCTGACGAAGCTAACCGAAAGAAAAATAAAATACTTTAACTTTAACAAAAAAGGTTGATCGGTAGTTTATAAATTGTAAATATATACATATAAATATAATAATGGCATGTAGTTTAGAAACTTAATCACACACACATACACACATATATATATATATATATATATATATATATATATATATATATATAGCGTATGGATATAAATATTATGTAATATTCTTTGGTCACGAGGAAATATCATTGTGTACAGTTTTGCTATGTATATTTCTTAAGTATAGAAACATAGAAATTTAGAATTATAATATAATGCTGATCAAACACCCAGCCGTTCAGTCGACAATCGTTCGCGATCGCAAATTATTTGTGCATTATGTTAATTCCCCTCGTGGACGCTTGACGAAACCGACATAAATTTCCAGGATGAGCTTCAAATTGTATTGGGCGTAAGAAAATTTTAAATCTATTTCGCATGTCACTATTAACTTCTGAGTTGTTTAAAAGTTTAGTATTCAAATTTGGAATAATAAGTCTTTGCAATCATCATACTAAAATATAAACCGTGATATTCGCATCTTTCAGACTTGGAATTCTGTCAAGACTTGGGATTGAGGTAAATTCACAAATTTACAATGACCACTGAATTTAAATAAATTTGAAGAACGATAAAAATTTAAATAATATGAAAAAATAGCAGCTTATTTCTTTGCAAGATTATCACGCAAGTTTAAGGGAATTCGGATAAAATTAATACTGAACATCTCTCTCTCTCTCTTTCTCTCTCTCTCTCTCTCTCTCTCTTTTTCTCCCTCTACGTCTGTCGATTTTGAGTTTTCGCGAAAACGTGTGATCGTCTTTCCCTTGCCATCGCTTATTGTATCTGCTTGTATAACACACAGACGTGCGCACACGCACACGTGCATACGGATATTATAGAAACGAGATTGCGAACGTCAAGTGCGTCGACTGAATGTGATTTTTGGGTGATCATGCTCGAGGAAAATTCGACACTTTGCCGCCAGCTTTACAAGCCGTGCTATATATATGCATAATTGCTCCATCTCTAGCGCAAAATCCTTTTCATGCTCGAGTGCTTGTTACCAGGTCGCTCAGTGAGTATACAGTATATATATATATATATATATATATATATATATATATATATATATATATATCCTACAGCTCGACGTACTCAGCACAGCTTGAAGGAGGGCTGCTATCATATGCATTCTCTTCTTTGCCTGTTTGAAAAGTAAACAAATTGAAAACATTTTTGTATGTTCTGAATAATAATATTGTTAAAGAAAGTATTACATAGACAGAGAGAGAGCGAGATAGAGAGAGAGAGAGAGAGAGAGAGAGAGAGAGAGAGAGAGAGAGAGAGAGAGAGAGAGAACGTGAGAGAGAGGAGGGAGTGAATGTATTTGAGGGGAATGGGAAATGTAAGTGTCAATCATGCTAAACAATTCACTGACTTCATTTCTTCTTTTACTATATACTTTTTCTTTATCTTATTTGTTGCGTCGAGAGAAAACTGCGTTTCAAGTTTTATGATGTATTATTCTAGAAACATTAATTTTTAGAAAGAATTTTAGTCTAATACTTGGAATATAAAAATGGCACAGGTTAATTCAAACGTAATTTATTGTATTATTTGACATTTTAATCAAATTCCATTATGGATTAAATTTAAGTATTTCGTAATATCATTTCGAGCTTGTTTTAATTTTACCACACTTGTTTTCTTTTGCTTTTTGCTTTTTTTGATTAATTACTCGATTGAGTGTAAATTTTACATCTCTTAAACTGAAAGAAAAGCATAAGATTAGATAACTATTAGCTATGAACCTTCAGCAAATTCATTTGCAATAATATTACTTATTATAATCTATGATAATACTAAATTATGATACAATTGCGTAAATTAAATATTCTCGCACAATCGGAGTTCCTCATCTAAGCGAAGTAATAAAGCTTGTACAGATATATATGAGCACACCTGTATCATATACTAATTTTCTAAACGAATTGCACAAAAACGGACTCTCCATTCCTGTTTATAGTATAGAAATATGGAATACCTACATTTGAGGCACTCTGCAGAAAATATTTATTTTACGCACTGCAAGTCTAAATGCAAAAGTCGTAAAAAATACATTGCGCACTGTAAACAGGCATGCAAAGTCCATTTTTACCTTTTTACAAGTAAACCTACCTATACGTGTAACTCACCAAATCGAACGAAATACCTATTATAATGCACTATTAATGGTAAACATTATCATTTAATGGAATTATAAGGAGGAATTAAAGTGTACCTAAACAATTAACGATGAGTCAGAGACGCTAAAAAGCACATGTCTAATAGTTATCGGTGCTTTACTGATCATCAATTATCATTAAATTCGGTCAGTTACACTTGGGTACTTGTACTCGTTGTTAGTTTTGACATTATTATGATACAAGTGTATAAAGTAGATCATTCCCGTACTAACAGAAAAAATAGGCCAAATTAACTGAGGCTTCGAAAAGAGCGTGTATGGATATATTTTCTAGAGCACGAGTATTCCATACTGTTTTCTAAACCTACCGCAAAAAACTCGACTTTCAAAGCCTGTTAAAGGTGCGCAAGGTTTTGAATGCGCACTTTAAACGAGCACTGCCAATCCAGGTTGGCGAAATGAATTAAGCAAATACATTTATCTTAAATATTATCACTCAAGTGTATTGAATTTTAATAATTTTTTTTTTTTTTATTTCATAGAATGTTTCTATCGATTACTTCAACCGTTGTATTATTATTTTGGTTTCAGTTTGCGATATTTGTGATGCAAAGTATTTTCTTTTATAGAATTTAATATTTTAAGCTTTTCAAATGCTTTTTTATACTTTCTATTACATAATATCGCAATATCGACATCAAATAATATCATCGAAAACTTTAGCCAAAACATAGTTTATTGGACCAGAATAAAATAACACACTGTAAATATTGCACTGCACACGAGTTAATTCATTTAAGTAGTAGTACAGGATTTTAGATCGATGTCTAACTGTAATGCAGTAATCTTCTCTCGATGCATTACCATGAATAACTTTATTATTACTCACTGACCAAATATCCTCTCTCACTCTTTTTCTACACTTTGCTCTCATATTTAATATACCAACTTTATATTAATCTATACACAGTCCGTCTATTTTATTGTCGCACTCTCTTTCTCTCTGCGAGTGTCTTGGAAGCGCGGCAATTAACTTTCAGGGTTCGCGCGATGATTATGAAACAAATGAGCAAAGCCACAGCATTTGAAAATAAATACAGATGAAGCCGAGCCCCCGAGATCGTCTGTCACATATTCTATCTGACAAACGTATCCCAGGGTTCGGCTCCAAATGAACAAAAAAGATTAAAATTAAATGACAAAAATACAATAATAAAAAGAAAATCGCGAAAGTGCGCGTATCTGATGCGAGTTAGGCACAACAATGATTGAGTGACTTGTATTGTGTTGACGTTGCAGGTACAAGAGCCTGGCACATGCGGTGCACCTTTGAGCGGGTGCCAGGCGGCTGCAACCAGCACAAGTGCAAGCTGTGCGGCAAGATCGTGACGCACATCAGGAACCACTACCACGTCCACTTCCCCGGCAGGTTTGAGTGTCCTCTCTGTCGTGCGACGTACACGCGCAGCGACAACCTGCGCACGCACTTTAAATTCAAACATCCCGAGTCAAGAAAGATCGATCTTAACGATTACATGACCGGCTCGCTGGCCCTGTCCGCGGCGAATAACGACAGCATGAACATGCTCTCCTAAGTCCTGCGCCTGAGCCTGCTGGGCACGCTGTCGCCTCTCTGGTGCGTAAAAGCACACGACGGTTATCACACACGACGGGTGGCAGTTTAATAGGCGACCACGACGACGAGCGCGTGGGAGGGGAAAAACAGCTGGGGCAAGGGGTAGCCAAGGCGTCAACGACAACGGCGTGGTGACGATGATGAGGGGGAGGAGGGGTCTGCGAGGTTTTAGATTAATTACATAGCGGGAGAGGAGGAGAGAACACGTCGCGACACCGAAACTTATACATGCGCACACATACGCAGCAATTTGGCGCCCAAAGACGTAGTCTTCCTCGTTGGGCGCCATTTTTTTTCTCGACGCCAAGCGTCAACATGTGATATATTATATAGAGGATAAGTGTCGAGGATCGCCAATTGAATTTATTAAAGATTATATTAACGATAGAAAAGAGGAAATTACGTGAAAATACATTGTATAGTCACTGTCGTCGTCGTTTTCGCCGTCGTCATTGTAGCCATGGCCAACGTCAACCCCCTCGTGACTCTGCTCGCCACCCTCCATCATTATATTATCGGCACCATCGTCCTCGTCGTCGTCCTCGTTGTCTCTTCACTTCGTTCATGTCGCCATTTACATATATAATACTTGTGCAAGCCGCGTCGCGGACGATTCGCGGCACCCGAAGATTTCAAAAGACCTTCTTGAACATCCACAGGAAGATGTACGAGCGAGAACCGAAAGAGTGAGACACACGCGCAGTATCGTCGAGAGAGAGAAAGCGAATAATTTGAAAGAAATAATAAATATGCATGCGCGCGACGAGTGGCGAGAGAGCCAAAGAGATACCATACATACAATACATAACATGGGAAGGCAGTTTATTAATTAAACGCGCTTATCGAACACCAAATCTTGTTTATATCTAATATTGCTTAATTCAGAAGTAAGAATTTTAATATTTTTTTTTAAGTTACTATTGTGTGTGGAAAGGAGTAATTATTAGTAGAAAAAGTCATAGCAGTTGTTAAATGGCATTCTGAACAGAGAAAATCTTTATTTTCTAACCTGACAGAAATAACAGAAGTATAAACGGAAACATTTGTCTCTTCCAATAGTAACAAAGATAATTTATTAGGATGCGCCACGCCGAAAAATAGAGAGAGTGAAAGGAGCTGCACAATCGCGCGTTGTGCTTATTTTTTCTCTTCAATAACATAAGAAAAGTAGGGGCAGTAAAAGAAGTGGGGGGGGGGGTTAAAACAAACGTCGCGTATATACGCGTGCAACGCGCATAACAGAAGCGACATCTAGTGTATCTATTAGAAAGTCGTAACGCTTTTCTTTGGAAAAAGATTGGGAGCTGCGACCATATTCGCGAGTCAAGCCAATGGAGGGAAGTGGGTGGGGGGCGTGACGCGTGACGCAGTGACGCGCATCGCAATTGATGAATTAACGTTATAAAGCTGTGTACAGGAAGCGTTACGCGAAGCGGACGCGCTGTTAAAAACGTAAAAAAATGGGAGCAAACGTGGTGCCAATTCCTCCCGTTTAGTTGCTGTTCTATAAGTTTATAAGAGAACTAGGTAACAAAAGTAGAAGAAAAGAAAGAAAGAAAGAAACATACCTGGAGATTTTAAAAGAAAAACATTTGAAGGAATTATAATAATTATAATAAGAAAAAAATGTCGCCTCGGCAAGCAGAGTCGCCGATTATATGAAATACTAATTATCTATTAATTAACAATCTTAGGTATAAGTGGAATTTTTTTCATTCGATACGCAGGGTGAGTCTCGAGTACATATATATAGTTGTTGAAACGTTTATAGTTGGATTTCATATTAGATAACTGAAAAGTGAGAGCCGTGGCGCGTTTTTTAAAATGCACGAGAATGAGAGGTGTGTAATTATACTTTTCATATATAATTAATATGAAAAATTTTAATCAATATTTCTCGCGTTTTTTATAATATAATATATTGTACGATATGTTATATATACGCACATAAAATAGAAAAACGATGAAACTCTATGTAAATATTTTAATAAAAAACAAAACAAAAAAAACAAAAAAAAAAACGCAAATAATAATAACACGACATCGGAAAGATTGTAGGTAAGAGAAGAAAAAAAGAATATGAGTGCAGAGATTGAGAAAGTGACATTTCTTTTTTATATTAAGTCGATTAACAACGAAATCTCTGCTCTATGCATCGTTTGCTTCACGCGGTTTTTCTCGATTGTTGATTTATTTATTTTTTTCCATTTTAATTTAATTCAAAGCCCAGCTCTAATATGAACTTTGACTATAAAGTTACGGTACTTGTTATGAATAACAGCTAAAAGTCTATAATATAAGCGATTATAAACTGCACGCCGCAATTAGTGGAAATCATGAGAAGACATTCCACGATCGGGACTTAAAAGTGCATAGGCAACAAATAACGAGGATTTATTGTCTATTTGATGATTTATAGTACTATATTTTATACTTCATATAATCTACCGTTAATAACTATATTGGTTGAAGAATAGTTCGTTAAAAAATACGATTTTATCCAAGGGGTGGTTAACTCATAGTCACAACACGTCGTCGCACGTTGATATATTAAATATTATTATTAATTTTTTTTTCATTTTTTTTGTTCATCGGTTGAGGTGCAATCCGTTGTTTTTGTTTTTTTTTTTATATTTTTCTTAATAATAGCAACACAATCTCATTCAACTTCCCTCAGTTATAGCATATATATATATATATATATATATATATATATATATATATATATATATATATTTAAACGCAATCTGATAATTTTGCGAGCAATGAACTTGGTAGGTGGGGGGGGGGGTCAAAAGGGAAAAATACCATCCGCTCATGTCGAATCTTCGTATCGAAATTATAACGTCGTTAAGAATATGTTTAAGATATTGTTTAAACGCAAAAATTTCGTTTCACCTATCAATCGGATAAATTTATAAATAGAGATTGCGATTTTTAATAATTTTAACCTACAAAAGATTTTTTAATTTGAAGCGCCAAGCTTTTTATTTACGTTTACATTAAAGGCATTAAATAAATAAATTTACACACATATAAATATCTATATATCTATATTTCAGTAGAAACCAAATTAATATTTAACATTATATATAGTACCGGTTTGTAAGCTTGATCAAAGCGCGCAAGTCTTCGAGATCGTTTTTCTTTTTTATTTTAAACCATAATAATAATATTATTATGATTATTACTACTACTACTACTACTATTATTATTATTATTATTATTATTACACAAACGAAAATTTAAAATTTCAGCTCTAGGCACTATATATAAACACCGCGGATTCGCGGTCATGTGGAGATTGTAAAAAAAAATAATGATTAATAATCTCTTAAACATCGTCTTAAACGTGAACCCGAATTCTCATAGAGAGAAAGTAGAAAGACGTATATAGAAAATGTCTATCGGATCGCGCGGTTCGATTGTAAAAGCGCCGGAACGAGAAAAACAAAAACAAATGTCCAAGAAAACAACGGGGGAGGTGTTCGCGAGTCCGACGCTTTAAATGGGCACATTTGCACAATTCTTAGAGGAAAATACCCAATACCCGAGCAGAGAGAGCACGCATGTACCGAAATAATTTAAAACAAAGGGAAAAAAAGAATAATATATTAACAATAACCAGATTTTTATTAATATATTACACAGATTCTTATTCTTATTCGCTGAGGTATATATAATAATAATATAATATATATATTGGAATAATTTATTTTATTTTGTGTTACCGTTTTAATGATTTTATATACACTGTTGTTACTGGTTGACGAGAAATATTAAAAAAAAAAAAGAGCAATTATAATAGTACAGCGATCCCCGCCTGTGTAAGCACGGATTTATTTATTTTTACACGAACTGTACGCATTAATAATATATTACAATAATAAAAAAAGCAGGGATTATATATTTGCAGTTATGAGACGCACGTAATTAACGAACCGAACATAAATACTGTTACATATTTTAAACACACGCGCGCGCCCACACACACACACACACACACACACACCAGAGATACGCAAACAAACGAATACAAATTTACGCGAAGCGTAAGAGATTGGGAGTTTGTGAGAGATGAGAGGAAGGTTTGGGCGAGAGTGTGTGAATGTGCGTATGTGCGTGTTCGTGCGTGTGCGCGTGTGTGAGAGAGAGAGAGAGAGAGAGAGAGAGAGAGAGAGAGAGAGAGAAAGAGAGGTGCGTGTCGGAGGCGTGCAATGATATAGAGGAAAAAAGAGAAAAATTTTACGATGATGCAAGTCTACCCCTGGTAGATAATAATTTTTTTTCCTATTTTTTTTTTTTTTTTTTTGCTTATACATTTTTTTTATATCACGTTTAATTTATTCCCATATTATTTCTTCTCTCTTAAAATAATGCGGCGTTCTGTAACAGGGAAATAATAAATTACGTAACGTTCGATTCTACAGAGTTAGGCATTATTATAAGACACTCATTGCTCCATCAGCTTACCAAATAATGTATAGTATGGCCGAGTGTTACATTTTTTTTTTGTAAGATTTTGGACGGTTCGACGTACTGCAGCCCTTACGACAGAGATATCTTATTATATTATTTTAAACGTTATATTGTAGTTTAACTATAATAACATACACATACATATATATACATAGGCATATACATATATATATATATATATATATATATATATATATATATATATGTGCGTGTGTGTATGTACATTGTTTTTTTTCTCTTTCTTATTATAACAAATCTTAGTCCGAATCGTTGAGCGATTCTGCTTTACGCGGTGGCAAAGTGCAAGAGTTCATTTATTTACTTAAAGAATAATAATAAATAAATAAATAAATAAATATATAATATAAAAAAAGAAAGAAATAATTTTATAAAAATATATTTATGTATCTATATACGTATATATAGATAAGTACATAAGTGTGTGCGTGAATAAGAAGAAAAGAATTTCTTGTGATTTATATACGATTGAGAGGGAAACGGTAATGGGGGGAGGGGTGTCTGGGCTGCGAGAATAAAAAGCGAGAAGTCGGCGCTCTTCTACATATATATATACCGTTTTGTAAGGGCAGCAGTACTTTTACAGTTACGTTTCCACCGAACGACTTTGTAATAATCATTATTATTATTATTATTATTATTATTATTATTATTATTATTATTATTATTATTATTATTATTATTATTATTATTATTAATTATCGTCATCATTATTATTGTATTATTATTATTATTATAAATTTTATTTGCCTGCGCGCATGTGTATGTCATATGTAATGTTTGTAATAATGACCGAGCGTGGGCCGAGCCTGAGCACACACTGACCTCGACTACTTGTGAACGACACTATATGTATAGTATAAATATACATATATATATATATATATATATATATATATATATATATATATATATATATATATATATAGCCGAAACTAAACGAGCATTGATATATGTATGTGCATGCAGTCGCTTATGATGAGTGCATAAGTAGAAACGTTGCGAACAATAAAAAGAAATTTTTGTTTTTTTACACACTGTCATTTCCAATTTTTTAAATTTATTATTATTATTATTATTATTATTATTATTATTATTATTATTATTGTACACCGTTATTTATATATATGATTTCTTTGCGATTGTCCACAGCTTGTTCGCATGTGACATGAAGCTGCATCGATGTAACTTAATATAATATAATATAGGCTATACAGTAGAATTTGTCTTATCATCAGTATGCGATGACAAGCGTCTCTTATTTTCAATTAGCTCGACTATTTTGGCAAGAAAATTTAAAAAAAATTTGGTTGGACAATAAGCTTCTTTTATTAAGAAGAAATTTTTTTTAATGACAAGAGAAGATATACACAATGTACAGATCAAGGATTAGATAAGACACGTATTACTGTAGGCATAGATGTGTGCGTGCGCTTAAGTTTTATACGTGTGTGTATGTGTATATATATATATATATATATATATATATATATATATATATATATTCATCTTTTAATTTCAGAATTTTAAAGCATACAATTGTCATAATTCTTAATTTGTCTTATGTTATTTAAGGAGCGTTCGTTTGTGAAGTGAAAGAGGGAGCGAGAGAGAGAGAGAGAGAGAGAGAGAGAGAGAGAGAGAGAGAGAGAGAGAGAGCAAAGAAGCTTTGTACGTGAGCTACTGTTTCCCTCCTATGCGTATGAACATTTTTATAATTTATTATTTAAAACTGCTTTACCTCCCCCCCCCAGACCCCTCTTCCTCCTCCTTCACTTACTTCTTTCACTCTCTTGCCTATATACCGCTATATGCACTATATAGCGGTCAAAAAAAAAATAGACGAAAATGATGCGCTCTATTGTGTTCACTGCGAGTGCGCGCGTCGTGGTGGATACATGTGTGTGTGTGTAGATATATACACACTACGGCACTACTATATATATATAATATATATATATATATATATATATATATATATATATATATATATATATATATATTAGAGAACAAATTTTTAATCCTTATTTAATTTCTATATTTTATATATATATATATATATATATATATATATATATATATATATATATCGTTAATTAAGTCTTATGTCTGCGGTACGTCTGAAGTCATTAGATGCGGCATGATATGAAATTCCGACGAGTCTCGAAAGAGTCTCGTGTGCATGGGATCGGCCGCTACTTGCCAAATATCCTCAACGCCCAATGCCTGTACGATAATAATAATAATCAGAGTAAGCTTTGAAGCGTATTTTATGGAGAGTTGGGCGAAAAGAAAATAAATGAATAAAGAGCCGTCTTAAGTATCTCGCGAGGCCGTGAATAACATGATATCTTCCGTTTTGTGATCCAAGTCTTATTGATATCGCTCTTTTTTATATCCATTTTTTCCAAATTCAAAAATTTGAAATTCTAAATTTACACATTCATGTATACAAAAGTGACAATTTTTTTAATCCCCTTTAAGATCTCAATGTTATAACTCGAATCCTATTTTTTCTATTGTTTTTTTAATTTTGTTTTTTTTTCGATTATTGTGGAAATAGTGAAAAAATGATAATTATGATATCTGTTTAATTAGATGTTTTCCCTTTTTTCTATGAACAATCAAGTTAATTTAAGCAATCATCCAGTTTATGGGCACACGTCGAGAAATCATTTAGATAAAGCTAAAAAAAATTGCAGTTGACAATTTATGGGGAAGGAAAAAAAAAGGAAAAATATGTAATTTACGTTAAAATAAGATTCATTGGCGAGATGACTCGTGCAACGAATCTAGTGGCTTTGGACGCTACTCAGAGATCCGTCCTCGATCCGATGAAACGTAAGAGGAAGAGAGAGAGGGAGAGAGAGAGAGAGAGAGAGAGAGAGAGAGAGAGAGAGAGAGAGAGCCGAAAAATTTATCAGAAAAAAGTAAATATGAAAGTAAGCTAGAGAAAGGTCGTATGTCTGAGCGAATGTATGTGTTTGAATTTCCGTGAACGTACGTATGAAAGCATGAGCGAAAATGAGAGAGATGGATACTACGCAAATGAATTTACGCTGTACCAGATGAAAAAAGATCCGAAATCAGCGGATCGGCAGGCTGTTACATAGAAAATCTTTTTTATTGATTAAAGGAAAAAGCAAATTACCTATTACTATTATCACTATTTCATAACTACTATTACTACTACTATTGCTACTACTACTACTACTATCACTACTACTACTACCACTACTACTACTACTACTACTACCACTACTACTACTATTACTAATAAACGAGAAAAAAAATCTATTGCTATACTACTACTATTACGTGTAGGTATTTATATATTTACAATTGCGTGGTGTGAAGTGGAACATTGTGATATAATAGATTGGTGCTAACACCTTATTGAAATTGAAAATGAATTTAAAGAATTTAATAAATAAATAATTTTAAAAAAGCAAAAAAAAATGACTCGTGCAATACTGCGATAATAAGGGAAGGAACGGGGCACAAGACTTTATCACGTAAAGGGTAAGAGTAAGTGCTCACGGCAGACGTGCTAAAAGACAAAATGGAATAAAAACAATTTAAAAAACAAAGAAGAAGAAGAGGAAGAAGAAAAAAAAGGAAAAACAAAAATTGCTATATTTTTTTCTCTTTGTTCAATAAATGTGTCTTTTAAACGTGATAAGTTTGTCTCTGTTCTTTTGTCGATGAAATATGCAATTAGACACGCTGTGACTGCAATGCCAAACTTTATAAAAGAGAGATAGAAAGAACGCAAGCGCGAAAGGGAGGGAGAGAAAGAGTGAAAGAATGCAAGAAAGAAAGAGTGTGAGAACGGGTGGGGGGGATAGGGTCGTGAGTGAGCGAAAGAGTGTGAAGAAAGGTATAGTGATATATTAAATAACGGAATAGGTACGGATTTATTATTATAAATTAATACTGTATTTTACTGTTGATTAACCTACAAAATGTTTTTTCTTGCAAAATAAACTTTATATTGAAAATATAAATTTCTTTCATTCGGTTCCTTGAAATAAACAAAATAAGTTAAATAATATAGGTACAATATTATATTGTGTGAAGCGTCATTTTTTTTTCTTCACATAATTCCATAGAAAAAGCATTTGTTTCAAGGAGTGGTTTTCAAATGTGTATTATAAGAGCATAATAGCATAGTTTTTTTTTCACTTTTTGTATATATAGACAGAGAGAACGAGAAAAAAAACTATACGGCTACCCAATGAGAACCGTAATAATGCTGTGGTCAAATAAGTGAGGCCTAGTCATATAAAACTGACTGTACAAAAATCGGTTTCTCTGGTTGATCTCTGTTTACTTCTTTGTTTTTTTGTTTTTTTTTTCTCGATATTCCCAGAAGAAGAGATGGAAAGTCAAGAAAAAAGGGAATTATTGCTTCGTCAATGTCACTGCGTTCGAGATATGTTTCTGGCCAGACTTTTACGTCGACCTGGCAGTTCACTTAATGTGTAACATAGTAATACTTATAGTTAGCGCATCTTGAAGAGGGTCGAAAAAATATAAAATTAAAATCTAAGAACTTGCCGAATTAATTTGTAAAATTTAGACATAAAGTTGGGACGTCTCCGTAATACCTCATTTCGCACATATCAATTCTCTAGTGCATTTTTCATCATTCGTCTTACCGATAATTCAAATAACTCTCGATTCTTGACAAAGCAAAAAAAAATAATAATCATTGCGTGCAGATGAAATAATTGTAACGAAGTACCAGGATTGTAGCAGTTTTGGCCTGGTTTCACGCGATTAGACACATATTGAACGAACGAAGAAGTCAACTGTAAAGATTCGGATAATCTTGTGGATATATCAGAAAATTCTTTTTCTATTTAGATTAAGCAAAGAAAAGAAAAATGAATAGAAACGTGTACAATTCGTTCCATATCGTTCACTCGAAGCATAAGCAAATACTTATTTTTTAATGATGCGCAAAGTTGGCATCCCACTTTGGACAGTAATATTGTGAAGAAGCTTTATGAATCATCTTTATATTATAAGTACGTAAAACGATACAGAAAAATAAATCCAAATCTAATTGCGAATATTTATATAAATGTACATAGGCAAACATATTACGTACATTGTAATTTTTATCTCTGTACATAAAGTATATTAGCTACGTGTATCCTTGTCTAACTTGTTAACTTTTCTAATCCACGAGTTGGGCAAAGTGTTTTTTAAAGATATTCAGTACAAACACAACAGACGCTCTGGTATCGAATAAATAAGCGCAGATTATCATTAGAATTATTATAGGTTTTAGGATCATTGTAGTTTAGAAAGTATTATACAAAGTACGAGATAATGGAGAATAAGAAGAGAAATAAATAGGTTTGTATGTTGGAAAAATATTTCTGAGATTGATTAAGATATACGACTATATTTATTGTGGATATTTCTTTCACATTCAACTTCGAACCAGAAGAGAAAAGAGTGTTTTTATTAATTTAGGATAATTGGCACATTTAATTAGTTCGCGTAGGAAAAAATTAGATTTCCTGCCTGCCTCTCTATTACGAGCTCGTGTTTTTCAACTTAACGCGCCTCAATTATTATGGTAATGCACGGGCAGCCCTACATTGTTAATTTTACTCAAAACTAATATGCAATGTTTACCTTACATTCGCTATATTTAATATACTCTCCGAGAATAGTCGCGCCGTTTCAATCTGCGCCACGTCGTCAGTTTTAATGAGGACACAGCACTCCGCAGGGCCTTGTGCTTCTCTCTGTGTTTCTCCCGAGCTCTCGCGGAACAATTTTAAGTGCAAAAGTTTATTTTTAATTCACGTCCTCGTAACGTAATCATTTACATCCGGAAGCCTGTACGGCGGTAGGATTTTTCATTTTTTAAATAAAGTTCAAATTTTCCTTTCCTTTGGCTGAAAACGGAAATAAAAAAAAAAAAAAATGAGAAAGAAAGAATATAAAAAGCAAAAAAAAGCGAGCGCGGAATAATTTTATAATGTAACAAAAGAGTGCCAAGCATCGAGTTTTCCCATTAAACTGCAACGTCGTGTCGCCGCGCTCTAGAGTTTTCAAATGGATTTAGCTGCGAGAGAGCCGAGACTAGCCAGACAATGATATTTCAGTGGTGCTGGTAACGTAAAACTATATAATGTCGCGCTGCGCGCGGTGCAGTGGTGCGGGTTTTTTTCCCCTTCGCTATATACATACATACATATACATATATATATATATATATATATATATATATATATATATATATATATATATATATTTATAGGAAATTGCGCGTTGCTTTCCACAATGCAAGAATGCTATTACAAAAAGTGTCGCGATCATTTAAAAAGGAGGAGAAAAAAAAGAGGCGAAGGCAAGGGGGGAAAAAACTTTCTATCACTGAACTGTCTTTGGTCGCGATACTAAGCACCTACTTGTGTAGGGATAACCGTAGACATTTGTGTACATTTCATACATGAGTATTACGCTAGAGTTTTTTCCATTCATGTACTTTGATCTTTATGTGTGGTGAGCTTAAGATAATCGAGCGCATCGGAAGTACGTTGGGCAGCAATCTTGGTTTTATTGCTCGGAACACATTTTTTCAATTACTGAATGGATGGTTTGATTGCGATTTTCATAACGCGTGGATAGAAGTCAATCTCGGTATTAGTAGAAATTCATAAATTGATGGAGTAGTCCATCTGAGCTCCCTGTGGTTCTAGACGATTCCATTTAGACAATGTTTAATTTTCAATACACTGTATCATTCTATTACCATACTGTGACCATAGATCTTCAAAACTTTAATCGTCTGGTGATCGAAGTTGTGCAAACACGTTACGTTTCGATCTCAAAATCACTGAACGACCATACTTTATTATTTTATCTATCATCACCATTTCTATTAATGGCAAGATGCCAATTTCCTTCAATTGAGAGTTTAACATGTCAATTTTACATGTGAAAATATTATAAATGTAAGCACTAGGGCACTTTGCATGGATCTCATACAGGACAAAAGACTATTGAACTTAGTAGGACGACTCTTATCAATCCTACAGATACTAGATTTCCATTAAGTTGTAACGCTTCCTTTTCTTATATAGTACTTTCTTACAAATAGTTAGTCATTAAATGTGTAAATTAAATTATTTGTAAACAACAAATTACGATAATTTGAAAATGAATGGCGTTAGGTCTTAAAATTGTACAGGGCTCATTTTAGAGGTAATTATGGTATCGTGGCTCCGTCTAGAGCAAATACCTCACCCGTATGTCAAACCTCTTCTTGCGAGACTAAGTGTGGTTGAACGTTAAATTGCTTGATAGAACTAATCTAGTAATAAGATGAATTCTGGTAGTTGAATCTTGTCAATGATCTAAATTGAAAGATAAAATAGGCATGGTGAAGATGTCAGGCTTTGAACATTAAAACATTCTATGATGGGTCCAAATCTGTCTCGATATAGGCAGGAAAAACATTCCGTTCAGTTCCAGTAATTAATATAAGATCTAACGTGCTTCGTTGATCCCGTGTTCGATCTGTCTTTGATTCAACACCTAGACAGCGTTGTAAAAATACCAAAAAAAAAAATTTTCATGTATAGATATTTGAATAGATGCAAAGTTTTTTTCGTCCTTTGCTAGGATAAGACAACGTAATCGAGAGAATCCTGATAGCATGAATAACCAGTGCATTCGATATAGTTAAGCAGTGATTATTGATGGACCAGTTCTATGCAAAAATGCATTAGTTTTAAAAAAAAAAAAGAACAAAATAAAGTATGGAAAGGGACGACAAGTCTTGTTAAAAAGGAAGTTTCCATATTGTATAAAAGATTGGCGTATATCTTACTTGCAATTTTGTTTATTATTCTTTTTAAAATTATGTCGGGATATAATAATCACATCTTATTAGAATTTTAGAACTTTTAAGTTTATGTTATTTGACTTTCAATCGTAGTAAAATAAAGAAAATATAGAGGAATAATTATAAAAAATGAATAGGAGTATAAAATAAAAACTAAAGCTATATCTCAGCAATGAATCACGCGCGCATTTACCATGTCTCATACAAATTTTTTTATTAAACATAATTGTGTATCGTTCAAGCAACTTTAGCTTCGTTTCAGGATCGTTGTTTATTTTATAATGTGCATTTTTTGCCTTGTTTTAATTTTCATATCCCCTTTTGTTCCATTGAAAACGGCATAAAATGCATAATTTTTTAAATGCAAAAAATAACTATAAAGTTATATAAAAAACTAAGTGATGTCATACTTTTTGTATTGTTCTAATACTATTAAAGGCAATAGTATACTTTTAGTATGAAAAAATAGATGCTAAAAGGACAATAAAATAAGACGCGTTTGTTTCTAATACTGCCTTAGAAGATTGAGAATGTTATAAGTGAAATGAAAAAAAAGTTAAAGTATACTCAAAGGATCATTGAGAGGCCGCGTTTGCATTAACGCTGACTTGGCGAAGTGAATTATCGCCAGGTCCTCGGAGCCGAAGTGAGAAAACGGAGCCGCGCACACACGCACACGCGTGCATACGCACACTGTCTACGACTTTAACAAAGCGGATCGCACGAAACGAAAGAGAGATGCAACGCGATGGTAGGGAAGAAAGCTCGTTTGTTATCCGTCACAATCAGTGGGGCCGCTTCGGAGGTAAAAAAAAAAGTGTCCAACAGCAACAAGTGGCTCCCGGACTCGCTCGTTTGTTCGCTTCGCTCATCCGCCACCCGCCTTCTTCACACACACACACACACACACACACACACACACATATATATATATAGTCCTCGGGGGAGTATACACCAGAAGCACGCACGCGCCGCAAGATCGATAGGATGGACAAGACGGCACTTCGAGTGCCGCTTATGCGCGTCCATTCTTCTCGGGCAATCGAGTTTGCCAATGCCGAGGATGGTTTGCGTTATGGATATTTCAGTTATTCCAATGGCATCCTTAGATATCTCATGCATCCAGCTGATAAAGGATCTCGGTATAGGTTATTTAATTAAGAGACGCAGAGCTAAGTAGACTTTGGTTTTTTTTTTTTTATATAGTTTATAGAAAATTCAGTGAGCAGTCTATATTTTTTGTGATAAATTTTATTAAATGGTATGTGTGAAGCGAAGGATGAATCACGAATTATTATAATACAATCAATAGTTTTTTGTCCGTAATAATTGAAAAGATCATCTAGACTTCGTGGTATATTTATTAGGAAAAGGGGAAGGTAGAAGAGATAACTGTATATATTCTACATGGTCTTCATCCTTAGACTATGCGGATACGGTTGAAGGTGTTTTAAAATTTTTGAACAGGACTTTTCTGTGTCTCAAATTCAATGGTAAGTTATTTATTTGGAATTCAATTCCGCATTGAAGGGGGTTTGTTCAATTTTCACTTTACCAAGCCAATGAAATTTTTATCACATGTAAATGAAGTTATTATCTATCATAGATACAACCATGATAAATATGTACGATAATCTTTATAATATATTATCAGAAAGATGTCACCTAACTTTGAACCCTTATCGAAATTTCAAATTCGACAATTTGAACATTTTACACAGCGTCTTTTGGGATAGGCTATGCGCAAAAGAGCATTTCGGTCTATAAATTCAATTCGGTCGATAAAGATGCACTTGGGGTTGATCTAAAAAAAATGATATATCACCAAGAGCAGTAATTGAAAAATCATATCGTAATATTAGAGACTCTAGCTTTACCGTTTTTAATGTGTCTTCCTTCAAAGTACAGAATTTTGATTGATCTATAGCATTTTCCTAAGGCCGGAATGAGGTGACCGCGAGATTCGGCAACACTGTCTTAACTGTACCGCATAGAAATGCGCTCTTAAAATAGCGTGGAGCGCGAAATCGTACATAGGATGTACATAAAATATATATTAAATTTTGTAATAAGAGGTACATTAATATCGAAAAAGCTAGCGTACAATATATATATATATATATATATATATATATATATATATATATATATAATTAATGAAACATAATAATACGAATTAAGTATTTGTTCAGTATTCGAGAACATCGTGCATTCCTTATAAAAACATATACGATCTATATCTTCGCTTAACTTAAGCCAATAAGATTGAGAGCTCCACTCTGTCATAGATAGTGAAATGCAGCATTTACATATAGTTCTGTACTTACGCTATCGCTTGCACACGTACTCTTATGTGCAACTTCTTTTTCTGTGTCTATATAGACATATATAAAAATACTGTTTTTTCTGGAAGTAAAGAAGTGTTTGGAAAATTCAAAAGATGATATATAGCAGTTCATCCCCAGACTCCGTGTTCTGTTGCTATATTTACAACCGGATAAGCACCCTGAATACCTTTATTGACTTTGAGATTAGGAACTACGAAATGATTTCTGGATCCTACATCTGTTGAAAACAATATATATGTTTGATCCATAATTATTATCCTCCTTATAGATTCAATAGGATTCTTTTGGCAAAGCTCCAAATTCAAATTTGGTACGTAACGAAGAGAGAGTTATAGTGAGAGTTATAGTTATAGGTATAGTTTCAGCAATAGCCTTATCCATCGCTCATAGATCATTCCAATACATTAATTGAAATATTTTCTGATATATTAACAAAATATGTACCTCAAAGAACTTCAATTTGCAGTTTTCCATAGCATTTGATGGACTTTTTTCGCCCTTTTGAGTAGTTATTAGAACCATAAGGCGTCAGAAAAGTGTATATCTAGAGTAGTTTTATGAGAATGTTATCTCAAAAGTCATCTCCCATAGGTGACAAAGAGAAAAAAACGTCTTGACCATTGCATATTAAGAGTAAAAATGTTTAAGTATTCTATCCATTTGCATCTTGATTTCGTAAAACATCAAATCGTTTACATCAAATTGATTGACAAAAATACTCACAATCAAACATTAATCAAATGAATAACGTAAAATTTTTTTATAAACAGGTTTCTCATAGTATTATACTACGCTAGCGCATATTGGTTCTAGTGGCGTCCCCTCTATGCTAGAACTGAAATTTTTATACCATATGTATAATTCATAACACATTGATTCAAATAGGTATTAAAGTTCCTTTTTACTTAATTTTTTTTCACTTGGAGATATAAACAATATGTGATTTAGTTTATAAAACATTCATGTAAAAAATTTGACAGAACAAGACTTAGAACAAGAAATATTTTCCAACGCTGATTCTTCACATTTATCTAAACAATCAATTTTTTTGCATATTGATCTCGATAAGCTTCTTCAATTGAATGCAAATGATTCGGTTTTAAACTGATTTTTTAATAGTACCCTTTCTCTTAAAATTAATTGGAAAAATAATCGTTATCAATATTAAAACAGAGAAACTGAAGATAGAATAATAGTACATGCAAAAACAGTAAAGTATCTTTCTTTATTTGAATGAATAATCGAGTCCTTGGATCACTTTTCAAAAGGAATCATAATCTTTTGAAATTTCGGAAGCTTCCGTGCCTCTGAAGCTGCATAGAAGTGATGAACTTTACATCTAATCAAGCTACTTTAAATTCCGAACTCTATTGTTAACAATTGGGTAATTTTTTAATCAATATTTTTATCACAAGTGTAAATAAAGTTTCAAGATAGTCGAACACTTGTATCGCCAGAGCTGTGCAGAAAGAGTATTTCTAAAGGTAATTTTGCTTCAGTGCTTCGTATCGAATCATTATGATCTATCCGGCTTTAAGAACCTCGAGAGAAAGAGAGACAAAGAGGGAGTTAGAGAGAGAGTCGTTGACCTCTTATTTCAACTCAGCGAAAGGAAGCGGGGGAACCCCCACCCCGCACTCCAGAACTTTGGACGCTGCAATCTTGTTGTTTGACGCTTTTCCGCCCTTATCCAATTCCGGCGCCAGGCAAATGATTCTTTTGGCAATGTATCGGTTTGTCTTCTATCTTTTTTTCATCTTCACCTCTAAACGTTGCACTGAATATATATGAAGCCCCGGTAACTGATACGCGCTCTGCGAGCTGCGAGTGCCTTTATTAACGATTGAAAAGGGTTTGGCTTCTCTATAACGGGCGTCGGTCGATAAATTGCCGTCTCACCCTCTCCCGCCCTGCCCCGTCGTTAGATTACCAGTCGCTCGATGTTATTTCGAGCGTTTGCCTTTTTCTATCCGTTAATTGGTAGCGAGGCAAGTTTAGTTATCGGCGCGATCCCGCGGACGTTAATGAGGTTCCAACCGGGGAGTAATGGCTATTGATTTATTCCCAATGGGGGATAGGGGGGCTACTGCTACTGCTGTTGCTGCCGCACAGCTTTGCGCGTGTTTAGCGACGACGATCGAGCAAGAAGGGAAAGACATTTTACCCGCGTTGGTAATAGAAGTTCTTTATCCCTCGATTTATGTTCGATGTATTTCGCTTGTGAAAATTATTAATACGTAAAAATAAAAATAATCATTGACGAAGCGCAATTTGAACTGTACACCGCATACAATGAACGTGTGCCGGCGCTGTTATTTCCGCGTTAGATCCCAATTCTTCCTCTAACCCAGTCGATGAGCCCATCTGCATCACGACTAATTCAATTTTCCATTCGCTTTGATGTCCCCCTCGATCGGGCGTGAATTTCGTTCGGCGAACGATAGGGCGGAACCGGCGATGTCGGGGGGAGGGGAGGGTAGAGAAGCCGCGGTTCCAAATTATTTTCGATATATATGAAATCAGCTCGGGATCGTATTAGAGCGGGTCGAAAATTTTCTTGTCCTAGACTATATAGATAATGGCTGGGGATCTGGATCGCTTCGATTTTCGAACCGAGGAAGATTGCCGTCGACGCTGTTGTTATAGTTCGGAACTTAATATTATCGCGAGCGCTGCAGAGACGCTGACATTGCTGGTGCTACTGTTACTGGCGCTGGTGCTGCTGCTGCTGCTGCCGCGTTGGTATATCGAAGCGGAGCACGAATGAAAATCAATACCCGGCTGCGAATCAGGATGAAAGGGGGCTGAGACAATAATAATTATTGATTGCATTATTTTTTTCTTTCTTTATTTTTATTTATAGAGGGAATATGTAATATTTCACGGTTCAATAAAAAAACCGAGTCGCCGCGGTAAGGGAATACACGAACGAAGTATTATTTGTATTATTTTGTGGATACGGAATGGTCTGTCATCACCATAGTACCGGATAACAAGAGGATATCGGAAATATTTTAGGTGTATAAACGATCAATACCATTTTCTTATTTATTTTATATGTGCAAATATAGTGATGGTCTGCGGATTATGCGGTGGCTTAAAATAATTTTTATGATTAAAAAGGGTCGAATAACTTTTTTTGTTGTTATATCAAATTATCCTATATACACTTGACTGTATATTAATGGAAAAAGGCCAATTTAATTTAGACATTTTTCGAGCAATAATTTTGATTACCTTACTCGTTTTCGCGTATTATTACCGCTTTGACGAAGATATTATTGATTGCAATAAAGGCCTCTCTCATATTATATAATATTTACATTAATCCTTTGCGGTTTTATTCAGCATGTGCATATTATATAGAGGTATTGTATTAATCGATATTCATTTGCATTGAACGAACAGTTATATGAAAAAGTTATGAAAATATGTAAAATATAATATTCGAATCTCTGTGTACCTGCGAGGCTTGCTGACTTCATGAATAACATAAAACGTTTGGAAAGTTAAAAAAAGATCTTGGCCATGGCGAATAGACCGAGAGAAATTTGATGAGACTGTTGTATCGATAGTACTTTTACCAGAATAGTACAGAATTGCATATCAAAGTTGAATCGATTATTTGCGAAATTGTTTGTCAATCAACTCCATTAAACGTGAATCGTATTTATATTTCTTTTTACGATCATCGGGTATAGATAACAGCTTCAACTTTTTCTCCCGTTTTACGTGGTTGAACCGAAAGGACTTTATATCGGAATGCACTTTGCTTCTCGAAAGATCATTCTCAAATCACTCCATTATGACATTTCGATTGGAAGGTAGGAAATCTAAATGAATCGAAGGGACTCGAATCCGTGAGTCAGCCTACACTTTTTTCACGGCCAAGAAACCTAATCAGAATGATAAAAATAACATGGACTTGAAAACCAACGAAAATATCTTACATTCTTCGATATTTCGCGTGTGCGCGATTAGCGAATTCATCGCGCGTTCTGAATGAATGCAGCCCCCCCCCCCTCGCCCACCCAGCTTTCCCTCAACTGGGCCACTCGACGAAACAGACCAAAACGTTGATTCTGTAATGTCTCTTTCTCTTTCGGACCTCAAATGATCGAGGCCTAGCCCTCCGCTCGGAACTGTTGTGCTCACCGTAGGAATTCGGTGCGTTCTGTGGAAAATAAAGCATGGAGCACCGGGATTATCGTCGGGAGCCGAGGAATTTCCAGTAATAAACCAGCCAAGCGAAGAGCTGGTCGACGGGATCGTTGATCTCCGAGCCCTGCACCTGCCGCTGTAATATATATGTATATATATATATATCTGTATTTCAGTCTCTATGTCCTTTCTCCGTCTATCTTCCTCTCTCTCTCTCTCTCTCTCTCTCTCTCTCTCTCTCTCTCTCTCTCTGTCTCTTTCTCTCTTTTACCGTGCGCGCGCGCGCACGCATTCTGTTCATAATGTATTCGTGAGAGAGCCATAGTCCAGTGGAGCGAGGAATGCTGCTGAACCCGATTCTAGCTCGGTTTATGGAAAGTCGAGAGACGAAACCGGCGGCGTCACGGCGACGGCGGCGGCGGCGGGTCCGGTCTCTCTTGATTTTTCTTCCTTCCTCGTTCTCGTTAAGGAAATCGTTCGTTGCCGCGGCAAATCTCGCATATAGATCTGTTTCACGCATGCCCGGAAAAATCGATGCGAGACGTATAAATATTGACGTGCGTAGAGTCCCCCCCTCCCTCATCTACCTAGGTAAACATGGAAAACTGTTCTGATGATTTATGATTGAGAGATTTCTTTGACGAATAGTGACAATTATTTACTTTTGTCCCTTAGCCCTGTAATGAGCAGAAAATACAGTTTAGTATGATACAGCATAAAAATAATTTATATATATATATATATATATATATATATATATATATATATAAATATATGATTCTAACATAAAGTTTCTTTTAATGGTGCTTATAATGGCCTCTCTATCGGTACAAATTTGTTTGAATTCAATATAATCCGATGAAGGTACCATTAGCTCTACCATTGAATAATATTTTTATTTTAAATTAAGATTTGGTCTTAAGTTATCTTTCAAATAATTTATATTTTATACTAATTAAGCAGAAAACGTTGCCACGCTTTAGTAACAAATCATTAAAAAAGTTCGTATATGCACCCGTAAAATCTTTACATTACTAGAGTAAACTTTTCACTAAATTTTATGTGGAATATGTAAATTAATATTGTTTTTTTTTTTTAATTTTTATAAATGAACCATAGCACTAAAGCAAGATCTTTATTTTTGTAGCCCTTTTACCGTGGAAGTTGCCACTGACCACAGTTATGCAGTTACTTTAAGTACCACGTGACCTGTAATAATGCGAGACCGGTTAAGTAGTAAGAATTTCTCGCTACTGTACATGTAAATGCATCCATGGTAAGAGGGTTACATGCTTCCTGAATTCAAACTAACAACATAATTTTAGCCGGCTGTTCGTCACACGATAAAAAATATTTTGTTGAATTCTCAAAATTCTCTGCACTGATTTGAAGGATTATACAGAATACTGCATTAAAATGAAGGAATACTATTAATTCTTCACAAAACTGAAATAGGATTATTTAATTAACAAATGTAACATTTTCATTTAGTTTTAACGAGGAGGCTCCTCTTTCGCTTGAAAAGGACATATCTGAAAACCATTGTAAAACTGTTTGTAAAAGAAATCGTGACTAAACCATATACATATATCATGCATATCTAACATGAAATCACTGGGAAAAAACATTGACATTACGCTGTAAGAGCACGATAGATGAGAGATGCAAATCTTTTTACACTGCAATATCCTCCAGCCTGATCCTTGGTTGCAATTGTGTTTTGGAACTGCGTAAGAGAGTCGAGTCTAAAAAGCAAAGCACAAACAAACAAGTACAATTAAAAAAGCTATTAATAAGAAAAAAAATTGAAAAAATTAACAAAAAAAAAACAGGCACATCCTACACAGTGCGGTACTCCGCAACCCGTTGCCATGCTGACTGTGATCGTTTCTGTTGTTGCAGAGCTGAAAAATTGGCGGATATCACAGATATTCGAGAGACATAGTTACACGGACGAGAGGAGACGGTGTTCGTTGTGCGGTAAGGTCGTGACCAATGTGCGCAATCACTATTACGTGCACTTCCCCGGGAAATACGCCTGTCCGCTCTGCCCTGCCGTGTACACGCGCAGCGACACGCTGCTCACGCACACGCGCATGAAGCACGCGAACGCCCAGTAAGCGCCGCCCGCCGCCGCCGCCATCTTGTCGTCGCTCTCGAGCGCGGACCTCGCGTGTAATGGCGTCGGCGTGCGTGCGCGCGCGTTCGCTCATACACACGTGACCCTTCGCTGCTCGAGACATTCGCTGGTCGTCGCCGAAATTGATTGATGGGCCTTCGCCGTAACTCAAAAAAAGGCGCTAACCAGCGGCATTGATATGGTGAAGATCAAGGATTAATGTTTTATTTCTCTATTTCTTCTCTCTGTATTTATATATATTTCTTTGTTTAAAAGGGATGTGAAATTCGTCGACGAGGTTGTCTTTTACGCGTTTCATTGATTTGCAAAAAAAGAAATTGTACTTAACTATTTTTTTCATACTGCCACTTCAAACGATTCAAAAACCAAAAGAAAAATTATTTTTTTAAATGCTTTATAAAAATTAGTTCTGTTGTTAAACAACTATTTATTCTATTATAAAAATTGATGCCTGATACAGCATTTTATGATTATAGCGGTAAAACAGGGTTGATACAATTAATCATTATTTCACATCCCTTTATATTTATGATTAATTTAAAAGAAATGATTTCTGTTTATTTTGTTAGCGTTTAATTTTGTTTACGATATGTTAAAGCGATGGACTTTTTCATTCTTAATATTATCACGAAGTCTTTCAATCTTTTCAGTTTGAAATACTATCAGTGTAGTATTTTACCAATCCAATGTGTATTAAATATTAACAAAAAAATTATAATTAGAATTATAAAAAGTCATCGTGATCTCATTAATTTATAATTTTATTATATAAAACGTGATTTACTTAAAACTGAATTTAAAAAGGAAGCAACATTGCACCGCGTTATACTGCACTGATTATATTATTTCGTAATCTAGCTTTTGTGATTTTTTTACGCCTACTATTATGTTTTGCTATATGATTTTGCATTCATTAAGTCAATTCGCGACGACTAGCAAAATTTCTCCACGTTCCTGAAGCACAGATTTTTACGATGACGTTTGTTAAAAAGAAATTGTTATATTTAATTGAAAAAAAAAAAAAAAAAAAAAACAAAAAAAATGAGAAAAAAAACCGTAAACGTGGTTTTGTGATTATAATAATTATACCGCGCGTATATCACTTGTTAAAAACTTGAATATACTTCGGACACCGTCTACTTCGACATTTTGTACATAATTGTTTAATGTGTTCATTAATGAAGATTATAATAATGTACATTATATAGATGTTTCACAGTTAAACAAAGGAACTTATTTGATCGGAGAGTACAAAGAAGCAAAAGCGGGCTTATAATATTACCAAGGAATCCGATCACCGATTCAAAGAATATATATATATATATATATATATATATATATATATATATATATATATAATTTTTAGCTATAGTTCACGTGTTTACAACAAAAGGAATGATTTAATAAAGTTTATTTTTTTCGCTCGATAGAATATACTCCGATATTGTACTTGTTATTTACAGCTAATTTATTATATTATTGTAAAGACATGGATTTTCTGTTTTATCCGTATTTCGCAATCATTCCGTAATACACAAAGGATTCTCTTTTTTTAACTGGCAATATATATATTTGTAGGTTATTTAGTAGCTATTAAGCGGATTTGTTCGATGTATAATTAATTACAGTTTCTTTATACCTTTTAAAAAAGTCTACGCGTTGCACTAATGAAAATTGTACTTGAAATTTCGTTCTTATTTTTGCTATATAAAGAAACGAGTTTCCCATCGATGTCGGAAACAAAAAAATATATAGATAATATATATTTACATAAAATCGCCAAATCGAACTATAGTATATTATATTGTATACTTGAAATTCTCGCAACGCAATTAGCCAGTAATGTAGGCGCAAAATTTTGTGTATATTATAAAGCAGCTAATTTAAGGTGGAAGCACCCCTCCAGGAGCCAATAGCCGAGCTTAACGACGCAATCGATTAGGATATATATATATATATATATATATATATATATATATATATATATATATAACGCGGCGATAGAGCCGCGTACACGGCACTGCACACATGCCAAAGAACACCGTCTTTCCTGCCGGTCGCGGGTGCGAGAATTCGATTACATTCTCGTTATACGCACGCACGCACCGGCGCGCGGGGCATAGAGGTAGAGAGAAATGGTAGGGGGGAGGGTGGGATGGAGGTCCGGACTCTCGCACCCAGGTGCGCGCCATATCAAGAATGAAGGATGCAAGGACGAAGAAGTCATATGTATGTATATCGACGTAGGAGCGGGTGGGGTGGGGGGAGGGAAGGGAGAGGCAAACGTGCGCGGAAAGACAAATTCGCTTGTCCAGATGGCGATCGCGTTTCATACCGTTAGATTTAACGAGGGAAATGGCATAAAATGTATATATATATACGTATCGTTATGTTTCTCTGCAGAGAATCGTACAACCGGCATGGACTCTATTTTACCGACAGGTCGACTTATGAATTTATCGTTTATTATGCATATATATATATATATATATATATATATATATATATATATATATATAATACAAAAAGTTTGCTATTTTGTTTCTTATTAATGCGTTTACGAATTCCAGGATAGAATTGAAAAGCGACGTTTTCTGTTTTTTTTAACTCAGATTTGTAAATGGGACTTTTTAAAGAAACCTCGATTAAACCGTCATTTATTATTATTAAGTTTTCACGATTGAGTAAATTATAGCGTTTTAAAGATATTATAATACTCGATCAATTATTCATGCTACTTTTATTCTACGTTCGCGAAAAGAACCGAACATAAATGTTTTGTTATGAACATAAAATAATATAAAAATCAGAATTTCTTTAAAATTGTGGATTTTCATTTTAAGGGGCTGTCAGTGCCAATTTTTACCGACTGAGCTTTTTAAAATAATGTATTATACGAAAGGAAATTCATTTAACTATGCCTTTTACTAAATGCTGTTAAATGTCAACTAAATTATGAATGACACATATTCTTTAAAACAGTTATGTTGATTATTATGCAAGAGTTAAAATTGTGTATCCATCTACAGTGATTATAAATAAAGAGTAGTTTAATAAGTATAATTGATATATTTAATACAAAACAGTTTTTACTCAGTCGGTAAAAAATTAGTTTCGATATCCCATTAAGAGGATGGGGTAAATAGAATTTTCTGTTTTATAGAATAATACATATATGCATAATAAATGATTTTATAATTTTATGTACCATATTTCTTCAAAGTTTAAAGCTAATTTGTTCGAATGGTATAGACGGGAGAAAATTTCGAAAATGTTTAAAAAATTTACCGATATCGTTTAACCAATGTCCTTGAAACGTAAATAACTAGCATGCATGACTATATAAAAGTCGCAATAATTTAAATTGTGAAAATAATATTTTTAATATACAGCATTTTTACTCAATCGGTACAGCAGAACAGTCCGTGTCCCTTTAATTTAACTATTTTGGTTGATCAATGTAACTTGTAAATTAGAAGAAATCCGTAACTTTCGCGCCAATTTCATATTCTTCTTTTAAATCTAAATTTTCGTATTTAAGCTTTTCGACGTCTAACCCGCGCGCGGGACTGTAGAGCAGGCTGCACGGAGACGGTGTAAATATTTAGCTTCAATTTTATATACGGTCAGATAAAACAAGCTCGGTCAAACAGCCGTTTCTTCTCATTCAAGGTTTCTTCTCATTCTGCACTTCTGAATCCGAGCTATCGGGGAAAATGAAGTCGGGAGAGAAACTTGCTCGTTAAATTAGAAAATAAATAAAAATATAACCTTTTCTCGGACCAATGCTTGAAAAAACTTAAACCGAGGTCGCGCAGTGCGATAATTAAGAATATTGTGATAGTTCGTAAAAATTACTTCTCGAATAAATGCAATGAATCTTGCGGAAGATTAAATTATTGGCTTGATTGTCTTTATATTGATTTTAAAAGGGGCAAAATTAATTTTAGCTTTTATCTGAATTGATTAAAATTTTGTGTACTCTAGTTTAAAAAAAAAAAAAAAAAAAAAAAAAACATTGCAGTTCAAATAAAATAAAAGGAATCAATTCATGACGAATCACGTTTTAAGAATCTGCAAATGTGACTCTCGATATTTGAAATTGAAAAGAGTTGGAATTAAAAAATTGATTCACAAATAGAATAATATATATAAATATTTATATGATAATTTAGATTATCTACTTTGCTGCGCGATGCCGTTGCTTTTGTTTCATTTTCCGAGATCTAATTGTGTACGCGCGGGAAGCTGTAATTTGAATAATTTACCTTAATTATAACCCTTTTTTTTATTAAATTAAATATCATGATTAAATAAATTAATGCTTCAAAATTGGCAATTAAAAGCTCGTAAATCTAAAAGGATTCAAGTATAAAACCTCGCGGTTTACGATTAGAAGTAAAAAAAAAAAAGTAAAGAACAAGTTACAATAATTAGACAATGTCTAGTTTCTTATGCAGTCAGTATGTAAATAGTTGAATCGTATATTAAATTCAATTGCAATTCCCTTTGAAATTTGTAATTAAATTCTTGACTGCCGCGATACGACAAGAAAGTAACATTCCATGGATCGAGCGAGCCCTCCCCCCCCCCCGCTTCCCATCCTTGCCTCCTCGCGCGTTTGCTGTACGGGTCCGTGGACTATATGGGAACGCGACCAAGCAAGACGAAAGGTACAAAAATCAAAGAAGCAAAAGTAAATTGGAAAAGTTACGATTCACATGGCATCTC
>JACCIC010000002.1:2115000-2520000 GCA_018907035.1 Sycobia sp. Sy_11 | reverse complement strand
ACTTTCAACAGATGCGCTTCCACTTTATAATAATATACACATATATATATATATATACGCGAGCGCGCGCGCGTGTGTGTGTGTGTACCATGTGAAGTCTCGTCGACAGGATGATGCGCGAACAAGTAAGTTCGAAACTTTGGCTCGGCCATTGTCTCTGGCGCAGCCGTCGAGATAATTCATTGTGCGAAGCACTTTTTCTTTCTTATCGACAGCCCATTGTCATTCGGTGTACTTTTCGTTCTTATAACGTAGCTTGTTTAAAATTTTGAGATGTTTTGGCCGAGTTGCCCAAGCTTAAACGAGATAAGTCTAATAAATACGCCAGAGATGTTCCCACAAGTTAAAGGCAGAAGAGGATCGTCAATATCCTTTGGGATAACTTCGGTAAAGTTCGTCTTTAACATTGTAGTCTGAAGTTGTTTCAGCAGGACTTTTCCTTTACTTTCACCAATACGTTATAACGGATTCCACTGGTATGTACAGTTAAAAGAACATTGATCGTAATGCTCTTTTATTTCAATGAAAATGATCGATTTTCTCGGTGCATATGGATGATATCAAAACAATTTTTATCTATTGAATTCGGAGAATATGATAGTGACCACTAAAAACACGCGATTTTTTTTTTTTTTTTTTTTATTTAAGCATTTGAAGTCTCTTACAAAAGTCTGGGACAGCGCGCGATTATGAACAATTGTTTAAGAAAAGAAAATCAGTACATTAATCGTGTTTCAGTTTTATAAATCTATTGAAATATAATTGAAGTAAATATAGTAATTTTTTGATGGAACAATATTAATTAATAAATGGCACATCTATAGTATTTCATCTGTAACAGTCCAGTCTGGACCCCGCTAGATCTCATCGGATTAGGGTGAAGCTAGATACAGGATATATAACGAATTAGATTTAGCGTTTAAGACAGCATTCTGGCGCAACAATCCAAGAACATACGTATTTGACGGTTTTCTTGGACCATGGTGGTTCTATCATGAAGTTCCGTATTTATAAAGGGTTATGTTCGCTGCTTAACAGTAATTTGAGACAAATTTCAATTATTTACGTACTTCTGCTTATGAACATTTTACTATGAATTCTGATCCTACGCCTGCTATTTTTTACTAATTGAAAGTATGTAATGTATTTTCCTCGCTGTAGATTAATTTTTTATTTCATTTAGTTTTTCGAATGTGTAAGCGTCAAACATACATTATCTGATAATATAAGGATTCCGATGAATTTTAAAAGCAATCCTAAAGTCAAATTAATGTATATTCAACTTTTTTTCTTTAATAATACAGTCTAGAATGAATCGATAAGCTAAATATTTAAACAAAAAAATTAACAAGTTTTAAAGTCATCCAGAAAAACGGCTGAGTTAACAAGCTAAGTAAATTTTATATTGTATCTTTTAATTAGAAAAAAAAACAAGAAAACTTCTATTGAATGGTTTATTTTTCTATGTCATTTAATAGTTACAATACTACTGATTGCATAGTAAATTATTGTTAATATCATCATTAGCATGGAATTTCATATGTTTTACACATGATAATGAAATACAACAACTCATGTATGGACTGAGGAAGAAATACTTTCTAGAATAAATAACATATATCATGCTACATGAAATTAATGACTATTTCACAACACTTAGATTGATTGGTTCCACTGTCGAATCAATCTGTAGAATTTATTTCAGAATTGCTCTCTGATTATATTCTATACATAAATATTGAATTTTTTTTTTTTATTATTCGAATGTTTTCTTATGCAGATCGAAATTTATAATAGCAAGTTACAACCAGAATGAATTTGATACAACGAAGAATATTAGGTAATTAAGTATCGCATATTAAGTCAATTCAACTTTTTTTTATTATGTTAAGCTCAGTTTGCGCCCTATCGCGAAACCGTCAAGAGAGGCGTTTTATCTTAATCGAAAAACTAATTCTGGCCTCCCCTTGTGACTGACGTTGTTCTTATAGATAGTTTTTACATTACCTTGATCATTTGGCGAAAAATTGGATTCGACTTCTCTTTTTAAGGATTTTGTGCCAACTTGAAAGTTTCGTCTTCTACCTTCTGCGTGAGATCCCGCGTCGCGAATCCCGACGATTTGACGGCGTGCTCGGAAACTCACGACCTTAATTTCTGATTGGGTCTAAGAAAACTTTGTCTATCCATATTCGCCTACGTAATTTTTTTTAAAGCTTCGCTGAAATGAAAAATATGCGCTTGGAAAATTTATTATGAAGAATATGAATGGAATGCATTTGAATTGTCAAGTTCATTACTATACTTTAAGGGTATACTCAAAGTATTAGAATGTGTCCAAAGTTCATTATGATGAGATGATACTTATACGTATGAATAGAGTCTCCTTTCCTTCTGGGGATAAGTTTGAAGTTACTCGATAGATAGCGTCCTTTTTTTGACTGCCATGATCAAACTAGGCATTTAATAAGTTTAACTAATGGCACAATTCAACAGCCGCTCATGGAATTATGAATAATTCGTTAAAATAAATTAATTTGGAGAATACTTTGATTTGGCCGTTCCTTAAATAAATTAGAAATAGTTGGCATTATTTTAGTAATTCCTCACTAATTCCCTACTTCTTTGTTGTTTCAAACTATTTTTGAGACATGATGCATTATTCTTCGTAAAGAAAGTTTCCTCTACATTTTTTAACTATTTGAAAAAAATACATGCATTTTTTAATTATTTCTTTAACTACTTATTCGAATAAGATATATAACAATTCGTGCCCTATATATCATTTTTTTCACTTTCAATTTTCTCAATTGATTTTTATTCCAGGCCTTTATCACTCATGATATAATATGAGTATCTTGAAAAATCCGTATTGAAAATTATTACAGTAGACAAAAGAAGACTTTAATCGTGGCTTCAGTAAGTTATGAACAGTATATATGTATAAGATGCCGTAAACCAATTTTTAAAATACATAAAGTAAAACAATGGATGTGTCTATCGTTATGCACTTTTTACCGCGAAATTTTTTCTTTCTAAGTATAAGGAGCCTTGCACTGTTTTCGCGTCCGGGGTCTTGCAACTCCTAACGCCAGCTCTGACGCAAATTGAAATGTATATCTTCGCCCGAGCTCAGGAGGCCACAGAATTATATATACATACATATCAATGTGTATATATAATACACAAACATATCTGCGCACATTCCCGCGCGCATCATCATGCTTTCGTCTGCTTTAATGCCTCCGATAGCGGTGATACCTATTATATATATATATGAGTGAGAGACTCGCCCGGAAAGAGGAAGGGAGGGGCAGAGGCGGATGAGGTAAGACGCAGCAAGTTTAGACGCCCACCAGACAAGTTGAAACCTCTACGGTATAATATGCGCGGGAGGAATATAAGCCGGGAGAGCCGGGCAAATCGGCAGCGACGTGTCTTCTCGAAGTGCCTTATTCTCTCGGTTTCCTCTGCTTCTCTACCCCCTCTCCAGCCCTACCTCCTCTAGGTATCTGACTGTGCGGCTGCCAAAAAGTGCGAGGGAGCGAGGGAGGAAGTAGAGAAACGAGTGTTGAGAATCTGTATCAATTTTTTTTATTATTGGCTATATGTAGAAAAATGACAGTTGCATCGCGGATGTATTCGGTCATTCAAAAACAAATTGACGATGTGACAAATTTTTGATTGTCTCAAGCTGGCCAATTTTATTCATAAGACTAATAATCTATATTAATTGATAGGATTAAGATATAATTCTAATCAAATAATAAAAGTTGCAGAAAACGATTATTAAATATGGTCGCGGAGTTTTAAAACGCACGTTAAATAACAAATTAGTTTGCGTCATTTAATATTTACTGTCGTAACTATATCGATAAGCGCGTTATGAGAAACGTTCTAATTATAACCTGTAAAACAGCGATTCTTTCGTTCAAATTATACTGCTAACAATGGTAGATGGCGTACCGGTTTTCATGCCACTCACAAGTCAACCGACAATCTCGTTGGCGTAAGCACTGGGCATTCAACCTGAGCGAAGATATCGACTTCCAAGTTGGTCTCAAATTATAATATTGAAGGGGAGTCGCCTTTTTATCGGCGAACACGATACTGCGCCATCGTGCCACGAACGAGAGAGCATCTTTTGAATGTTTTTAACTTTTCCATCAAACTTGCATTGTTAATATTATAAGACGAGCGTAAAAGTATAGGTATTAAGAAAAGCAAAGTCGTATATCAAGATTCATATTTGTTTCAATCTAATTTATATTCTCGAATAGCTGGAATATTTATTCGCTTAATTTCGAAATTGTAGTAATTTTTTCGTGTATATTTACCAATTAATTTTGATAAAAGTATATTCAATGTACATTGACGTAAACAAATGTTTATTAGTACTAATTATCAATATCCGTATAGATTTAATTATTTTTATTCATTATTGTATAATTACTATTGATACAGATTTAAATTTATAACTTCAAACATCAGGTAAGCGAGCTAATACTATAATCACTACTTAACACTAACGAAATCTTAACCTAAGACTATATATTGTAGAACTTATTCAAACTCGTTGGAATTGGTGAAAATTACCAATTTATTACTTATTCCACAGTTTTATAAATTAATCAATTTATAAATCCAATCAGGCCTTTAACGAACTTCCGTCAGAGCTAAAGTTCTCTACATATAATTACAGAAATTTTGATTCGGTGAAGCAGTGGTGAATATTCGTAAAAAAATCGGACACGATTAGATGCAATCTTGCATGTAATTATCTATTCTAAAATAAAAGACCAAATGATGGGGAGTCTTTAATATTTCACTGATTTATTAGTCGATATCTCGAGAAAGCACAAAACACGGAACGTCATACTTTTACGAATGAACCGATATCGAAACTTTTCCATATGGAACACGATAATTTATGCAAAATAAAACAAGGGACGACCCAGAGGATTGAGCTTCGGAAACAATCAGAATTGCACGTCTCGATCACGTACAATTTTTCCTGAGCCCATTTTACTATAACTGATCGTGCTTTGAAATTCTATAGGAATAGTATTTATATACATAATCACGATCGACGAAACAATACAAAGGCTTGCCATTTGTATATTCCAATGATCGCAAGAATCTTCCAACATAAGTTGAACGTGAAGGGAAACTCCTACAATGACCACTGCTATGCAAATCCTCGGCTTAAAACGGGAAAATTTTCAACGATATACGTATATGGGTGGCGCGCATTTTTACCGCACCCCAGTGTAGCCATTGATTTTTGACTTTGACGATTGTCCGACAAAGTGGCTCGGAAAAGATGCCATAGACTGTATGATATAACGCCAGGCGTAGGTTTCTACCTGTCGGTGCATAAATAATAACGACAATTCAAGCTGCCTACGACGTCTTATCTAACTAAACCCTTTGTCTATGTTACATCCGTTCTTAGAGAGTCTGCATCACCTTCATTCGCAATAGCGCTCAATCTTAAGCAGGTCGTGTACTTAACGTGTACAATCTTCTTTATATTCTTTCGCATCTCCCATCCCCAGTTTAATCTCCGGCTCTCTGTGCTCTTTATAAAATTCATTAAACCTTCCTCCTCCCCCCTCCCATCACTATCCTTTACCCGCTATTATCGTACTTGTTCCCATTTCTTCACCCGATGTTTCGAGCTACCCTTACGCTTTCTCGGTATAGTCTAGATCGTTTCTCGCGCGTGTACATTGATCATTTTCAGCATTACAATGTCCGATTTCTAGATGGCAATCTTTCTAAAGGAAAAAATGATTTCTTCCCTACTATACTCGTCCAGCTCATCCCTATATCCGTATGGTAAACAGTCAAAATCAATGTCCAGCGAGTATTTTGAAAATAAAGCGAAGTGCGCCTCGATTTTAAAACAATTTACCGGCGTCGCCCATACACACATCGGAATTACACCTACAGGCATATGTCAACGTTCGCGAGCGCGTGTGCGTGTAATGAAGCTTTTGTAGAAAGTGTCAAGCGTCGGCGGCTAATAAAAAGCTCCGGCCGGGTTAAAGCTGTCGCGCGCTCGCGTTGCTTCACCCGTCAATTTATATATACGCGCGTAGCTATAAAACAACCCTTTGTAGTCCCGAACGCTCGAGGTAGCGCCTATATATATATATATATATATATATATATATATATATATATATATATAGCCCTTTCTTTCGAGAATGAATTTGAATTACCACCGGTGCGCGTAAATCTTTCCATAAAAAATCAGCTAATGGCATATTTATCTAATTTTTGTCTCCGAATTTCCTTTTAGGCGGGCTACGCCCTTGTGATATATATATATATATATATATATATATATATATATATATGTATGTGTGTATGTGACTGATATTCTACTATATCCTCTTTACACTGAGCCGGGGCAAGGCGTCAGTTTCTATCAGTGGACGTCACGCCCTATCCGCCTCTCAATCAGGCCCTTTTCACCGCGACGCCCTCGTCGATATTGACTATCGACAAACTGTCAATGCGTCCAAGTCAACCAACTGATGCGAGCTTCCCTCCACCCTGCCCCCTCCTCCACCTCTTTCTCGCTGTTTCATCTTTTCTATTTCTTCCATTGCCATTGGTCGCGCGTTCGTATCACAACTGACCGTTTTGGAGGGCTGTCGCACGCTCCGAAAGCAGCGCCAGCCTTCACAATTGGTATTGCCAATTATTGTTAGATATATAAATACATACGTGTATATAAATATATATATATATATATATATATATATATATATATATATATACGGACTGTCATTTTTGGTGATTGGATCTGTGCGCATAGGCTTTTGTCGGATTTCGTTGGCCGATTGGAATCCATGCACAAAATATCCAGTTATATATATGCCGCTGTTCCCGTCGTTTGGCTCATCCAGAGATTCGCATGTCAGCTAACCAGTCTATATTATTATTGAAATGCAAGCATATACATATATGTATATATGTGTGTGTGTTTTATCGACCATACTTTGATACTAGTCTTGCGTGAAATCTTTTGTGTTTTTAGATTCGAAAATTAAAAAAAAAAAAATATTGATGATTCTCTTTATATTACATATGCAATGCGAATATACGTATACTGAATATCGCGAACAGGTATTCGAAGATCAACTAATTTGACATTTAGATTTTAAGATAGATGCAGGTTTTGCGGAATATGTGATTGATTGATTTCATTATTATAGGCATTCTTCAGTTGTATCACTTGCAGGTCTTATAGGTCCAAATTAGAATCTAGCAACAGAATTTTTTTATACAAAATAAAACTAAAAATTTTTAGTACGTGCTCAACAACATATATTTACATAGAGACGATATAGATTAATATGGATACAATAACAGAACATAGGTTCAATATATTTACCCGGGGCTTAGTGCATCTCAATAGTTGAGAGTGCCATAAACCTAATCCAAATGATGTAGTAATACATTCCCAACTTCACATTTTTAAAGAACGATCTATTATCACACAACTGAATATTTTGAGTAGCATAATAACTCAACCTGTATGATATATATATATATATATATATATATATATATATATATATATATATATATATGATTATTTCTCGTAATATTTCAAGAATTCGCGTACAAGAATCAGTTCTAATAAAACTCGAATCGCCATTATGCTACATAAACTTTTTATGCGTATGCCGGAAAAATCTGTTTTGGTAATCGAAATTTCGTTCTGTCTGATCCTTGAGTAAGATGATCTGGCTTTTAAATTTTAAATGTATCTAAAGTACCATCATACACGCAGGCCGGAAAACTTCATATAGGAAAGGCGTTGTCTATTAACGGGGTCCAGTGATGGTGTTGTCGACGCGTGAAACCAATCGACCGGACCACTACATAGCCACAAATTAGAATAAACCTCGTGAAAATAGTCACGATACTGGTGTCGTAAGTGCCAACGGTCTGCAGCGGTTAAATTTGTAAACGCAACGGGCTTCAATAAGAGGCCCCACCACATTTCCTATAAGAACTTTTGAGACCTGTATATTCGACCACCATCTAAAGTTTTCACCAATTAGTAAGCTTACACAAAATGTTTACTACAAAAAAAATCTTTAAAAAAGCAAATTTTACACTTATGTGTACCGGATATCACAATAGAATTATTGCTAACGTGCCAGTAATCAGCAGGGAAAGTCGTATGCAAAGGTTGTGTGCCCGTTTTCGAAAGTTGCCAATAGTTTTTTGCACTTACGTTCCAACGTTGATCTCCAATGAGCAAACACGGCCGAGGATATACTCAGGGTTTTGAGGAAATTGAAATTTCGATCTGACTACATCTAAATAACTGCGGAACTAAATATTTAAAGTGTGGGAATGAAAAAACAGTTGGAATTGTTTAATTTAACGTCTACAGTTTTGGATGTTAAGCCAGAAGAATAACTCTAGTATATGTGACATAATAACATCCAGGTACAGGTCATGATCATTGGAACGTTATAGGGAAGGGAGCGGCGAATATGAAAAAATTTTAAATATTTCTTGCATTACGTTTCACCAAGTTCTCAGCCAATCCACGATCAATCATCCATTGATCTTTGTCGTGTTCCTCCGGCCCCCTCCCGTAATTCTTTAGGTTACACGCAAAGTCTTCTGAATTTCCATGCCCCTGCATTGGGAGCCGAATTAGCGTTTGCTCACTGCTTGATGCACAGTGGCACACAAAGAAAAAAAACTATTCGTCAACTCTACAAAATGCATACGACGTTTGTACACGACTTCCCCTGCTTATTATCGGTCTGCTAGTCCGAACAATCGTATTTGCGACACTCTGTGTAGGTATATATCAGTATAAACATCAATTATTTAACAACTTTAAATTCGCGCGTTGTAATGAACAGTTGATAGATTAATTTGAATTCGACCATACATGACTACCATATAAAATTTCCTTCTCATATTCTGGTTATTGATTAAGTCAGACACTCTCTCGCCCTATGACATAACTCTTATGCATTTACATATATATCTTTCTGTCCTTACTATCTCCTTTTCTGTCTCTCTCTTTCTCGCTCTCTATTTATTTCTCTTACCGTTCGTAGTAATTGTACAATAGATATATTAGAACGTAGAAAAAAGGCCCCGTCCCCCATAATGCCACGACAAAAGTCGCGGACGCATATACACTTACATACACACACGAATACACACAGATATACTTATAGATGTCTATATAAATATATATATATATATATATATATATATATATATATATATATATATCTGTGAAGAACCCATGGGTATGCTTTTTGTGGTATTCTCGTTTTTTTTCCCCCCTCTGATTCTGTGTTCGCAGGTACGATACCGAGCGTGCCCGTGGCTCTATCCTATCACGAGATGTTCGCCGTGACGATGGGCAATCCGCCACTGTGGCAGTGCCAGGTCTGCCGGAAGCAGGTCTCGAATCGCTGGCATCACTTCCACATACACACGGCGGAGCGATCGCACTGCCCCTACTGTCCCTCCACTTACAGTCGCATCGACACGCTGCGCACGCACATACGTGCTAAGCACCGGGAGCTCTTCTTCACGAAGGGCGCGTTATAGACCATGGGGTTCCCGGGCAGGAGACGCCGAAGACTGCAGATCGACATCTAAAGGATCATCGTCGACCTGAATAATAATAATAATAATAATAATAATAGTAATAATAATAATAATAATAACAATATTAATAATAATAGTAATAACAATAACAAATATTAGTCGATAATAATGAAAACGAAGAGAAAAATTTAAAAAAAAAAAAAGAAAGAAGCAGGCACACAGACACTCACACACGTTGGAGGGGCGCACGAGGCGACTGCGTTCCTCCCGACTCGAGTAGATCGGTCGATGGTCGGTCTCGGCGAGATGTACTGTCGTTTTCGATTTTATTTATTTATTATTATTATTATTTTTTTGATTATGTGCGATTATTATCGAACTGAGGATGATTGAATGATCGATCGATCGCCCCTCTCGCCTTGGTCGGTGGGGCGAGACGGGGAGGAGGAGGGGATAGATGTATAAATTAATACAACGAAAGCTGCTGGACAAGGTCGAATATTGCGAATTGTAAGATATAATCGTTATATCAGATGGCGCCTCGTGTATCACGACTTTTGTTCCACTTTATATTCTGCGGGACGCGGTGCGAGTCTTTGACGTTTGTCTTTCGCGCGGTCGATGCGAAATGTCTCCTAAGTTTATACATGTATAGATATGAATGTACGCGCGAAAAATACTGCGAATGATATATATATATATATATATATATATATATATATATATATATATCCGATTTAACTGGGCCTTTTATTTTCACGACTCTTTTTTTAATGCGTTTACACGGAGCATCGTCACAATTCGGAAAACTTCGTCGTCGTACGCGCGAGAGCGCCTGATTGTAATAAGAAACGAAGGAAAAGCAAATGTTTGTAAGGGGTGATATCTGCGGGGTCTGTAAGGCCAGCCTGATATAGACATGGGTACATGGAATGGGCGATGTCTTTATCCCCCAATAATCCAAAAATTATGTTTCTTCGTCGACGATCGTTTCGTACGCTGGATTAATTAAGTTTCTCTCCATTATATTGTTAATACTGTTATTACGATCGTATAGAGATGAAATCGCGATAGGTACGATTTGATTACAGAGAAAAGAAAGAAAGAAAGAAAACGAGCTCACGCATTGCCAAATTTTTCGAATTGGTGAGCTGCAATTTGTATAAGTCCTATACTTTTTATTATTATTGCATGTATATATATATATATATATATATATATATATATATATATATATGTATGTATGTATGTATGTAAGGTAAGATAATGATACGCTTTAATCCGATAATATTTCTAAATTAGCCGTTATCAAAATTATCGAATTCGTTTTTGTATATGAAGAGCCGACACGCGATTGTCGTTAATCAAGTATATATTTGGTATATATAAATCCGTCTAAATTGATAGAAAATCCGGGAGGGGTAGTGGGTGGGTGGGAGGGGGCGTAGGAAGCTCGGAATAGCCATCCGCGATCGAGGATCTTAGAGATCTCGATCCTGGACGGCCGGGCGACGAGTGATTTCTCGGACCTTGGGCTCTTGAGCGGTCTAAAGCGTTTAATAGTTAATTCATAGACTGAAGGTCAGCGCTGTGATTCTCTGAACACCGAACACCGAGGGTACTATAAAAGTTTAAACAAAACAAAAAAAAAAAAAAAGGAGAAGAGGAAAAAGGATAGAAAAAAAGGAACGATGATAAGAAGGGTGATACTTTGTCGTCTTTGTTTTTTTTTCTTTTTTATCATTTTGTCGTGCCACGAATTACAGGTAATCGGTCTAAGCCTAATCATACTTGCGTATAAGAGATCTAATCGTCGAAATAGAGATGAAAAGAAGTAAAAAAAAAAAAAATAGATATCCGAAATAAAATCGCAATCTAATAATAAATGCTTCGAATATACGGCGTTGTATGTTCGAGGCGATTTACAAAAAATAAAATAAAATAAAAAATAAACTAAAATAAATAAACGTCGAACGGGGGACCTCCAAGCGGTTCCCCCATTTTCTCGCGATAATAAAACGGACTCGATTTGATCCGCGTAGCTAAGTAACGCAACGGTAATTTAGATTAACATGGAAAGTACGAGACGCGCCGCGCGCGCGAGCGCTCGTCTCCCCCCTTCCGCGGGAATGGAATTTTCGTTCGTCCGATCCGAAAATTGGCCCGCCCCGAAAATTCGGGGGCAAAATCGCGCGTGGCCGACGCGCGCACGGCGAACGAATTCGCTCTTACGAAATTCCTCGAATTTCGCGATACGAGGGTCGACATATTTTACGGGGGAAAACTGATCGCGAATTGCTGCTCGAAGGGGACGTTGAATTTTCTTAAAAAAAAAAAAAAAAAATTTTAAAAAAAAGAATGAAAAAAAGAAAGAATGAAAAAAATCCCCTATCTCTGCTCTTCGTACGAAATACCAAAGTAGAGTGTATTCGCAGTATTCTTATACGAATATATATATATATATATATATATATATATATATATATATATATATGTATGTATATATAGCTTGTTTCTATGTTTTCGAACTGTCCGTAATAACTTATTTTTCTTCTTTTTCTTTTCTTTGTTTGAGCAAAGATTACGCACACATTAGAGAATCTAGTTATAGTCTGTTCGACCGACTGAGCATCGTGAAGATTAGCAGAATCGCAGGAAGGAGAATAGCAGTGTGAAAAAAAAAGCCATAGCTCGCGGTTAATTTAATTAATCGCGCGACTCCCCGCCGATTCCGCCTAATATTCTTGAAAATCTAATACGTCTCAAAGTCTGCGAAGCTGCCATTTGTGTTTATTTATTTTTTCGTACCCTTCGTTTTTATCCTCCCCCCCCCCGTCCTATCGTGCCCCTTCTATATCCATCGCGAACTTTGAGAATGCGAGCTTAACCAACGAGTACGGATCGTTGTTCGATTCACTTTTCCCTTCGTAGACTCTCTCACACGTATTAATGTGCAAAATTAAAAGCTAAACAAAAATAAAAAAAAAAAATCTTCAAATCAGCGGGCAACGCAGACTGATCCAGCCATCCTACTCTTACCGTCTGAGCCATATATCCGCCAGAGCACAATTATTATTATTGTTGTTATTATTATTATTTTTCTCGTAAGTGTCAGACCTTACACTTTGTTTATTATTATTCGTAATTTTTTTTTTTTTTTTTTGAACTCGAAGAAAGCGCCGAACGGAATTGTTATATAGCTACTGAGTAATTTTTAAATCGAGCTTTACTGCATTTTAATATCTTCGTAGGATTATTTTTTTTTCTAACTTCCTAGGGATATTTAGAGAAATTTACGCTTTAACCTCCAGGTGCGCGAACTCCGGCGTCGTGGAGGGATATCGTTCGAAATAGACGTTGGCTTGATATCGTCATGTTTTCGCGATCGATGTACTTTTTACGAGGATTCTTTTAATTTTCCTATTAAAAAACACTCGTCTCTTATTTGCGCGTTATAACGCCGTGGCAAATAAATAACAATTGCGGAGTAAATCATCGGGGGAGCGTACATTGTATACTTAAAATGTTGTTTTTTTTTCGTCTCCTTTTCATTCGTCAACGCTATTTTATCACGTACGTTTACGATATATAATTTCAAAAGTAGATTAATAGCCAGAATATCAAAGTAAGTAGATAAAACCTACCGTTAAATATAAGCGATCGTTAGTAAAACTTAGAATATATGTATTGTACATAGAAATTTACGTTGATATTAGATATATATAAATATATATATATATATATATATATATATATATATATATATATATATAGCTCATTCGGTAAAAAATGGACTCTTCTCTCTCTCTCCAGTCATTTCATAATAATCAAATCAACTCATTAATTTTAGACTGAATCGTAATAAATCTCTATGTTTTTAATTTTGCACGACACGCGCCTTTGTCGATTGTGAAAAAATAAAAACGAAAAAAATAAAAAATTGTGACACACCGTGTAAATTAGGTGTAATTCGTAGGCTGTAAGCTGTGTAAATGTTTGAATATCATAATAAACTAAAAATGGCACAAAGGTAAACTTAATGAAATGTCTGTGAAACGGCCGAGCTCGGTAATGAGGAAACGGACTCTCGGCGTCTATAATAGAATGCAGCGCGAGCGCAACTGTGTTTCTATCTATTTGGACCAATAATTCACTTGTATCTATCTTAAGCGAGGTAAACGGGAAAGCAAATAAGAAAAAGTCGTTAACTATCGAAGTAAAAAAATAAATAAATGAATAAAATAAAAAAATATGCTATTTTAACGCGTAATAAGTGTCGAGGCTCGTATAGGGATTAGCGTAAATAGAACGGAGAAGCGCGAAGTGCAGTTTTAGAGAAATGCGGGGTTCCTAATAGAAAGCGTATAAAAGAAATGAAAGAATTTTAATCTTAATTAAACAAAACAAAACAAAAAAAAAAACAAAAAAAAATTAAAAGAAGAAGAACAACAACAACAACTTGCGCCCGGTGTTTTTACGTCCGACGCGTTAGATTTGCGTGCGAATGTGGCTAACGATTTGCGCGCGCACACACACACACACACACACATACACACAAACAGTAGAATATGAACTTAATTTATTCTTTATACCGTCGTTTCGAGGGTATAACTTGGCGTTTACCCGCGGTTTAGTTACTTGCCAAAATATAGGTATTTTATCAGTGCTTGCTGCCAATCTGACATTAAAATGGTGTTAACGTGATATTGGAATTTAAGTCATTTGGATATGTGTCGCCATTAAATAAATGCCATAAATGGAACGAAAATCGAGACGTACGGAATAAGTCTCGATTTAATGAACTGTGACATTAAAAAAAAAAATAATAATAATAATAATTATAACTTCTATTTGTTAAGCAGTTATTTATATATAATCTAGATAATGTCGAAAATACTTCTTTAAATACGGAGCTTCAATTAATTCAACTCGTATTCGAAATACCGGGATCGTAGAAAGGTCACACCTGAACTATTTGTAATATTAGATTATTGACTTAACAAGAAGAACATAGTTTGTTATCGATCTTAATTTATTTATTTGTATATGCAAGTCGATCAATGAGTTTTTAGGTAAAAAATAGAAGAACAAATTATTCTCATAAATTTCTTTTATTTTTCAATATAAGTGTCTCCTTTTAACTCTATCTACTATTTCAAACGTTTCTTAAACCTTTTTCATCCGTCCAAAACGTAGATCCTCTAAATATTAAGCGTGTATTTGGCAAACGAACTCGTCTAAGCGAATCGTCTTATTCCTCTCTGAGCCACTTTTACAACCTTAGAAATAGAAAAACAATCACGTGAACCAGAGCCTGCGAACGTTCTACTGATTGAAACTGATTTAATTATCGAATTAATTCTAATAGTTTCGATATTCATGAATTCCATTACTTTATCCAATCTAGACGTTTTTCTTCTTTATTTCATCGCTCGACCGATGCACTAAGAACCCATAATATCCTCTATCTATTGCCTGGCCTTTTTTCACGCAATCGGAACAAGATAGTTCTGCATGCGTCCCAAGAAAAAAAAACGTAGCCATCGTCATTATTTAACCGTCTTCGTTCAGAGCAGTTCTTCTTCAAAAGCCCACTGCTTTGATCGCTCCTCTGTCTCTAGAATGTAGCGATGTATCAATATTTGTCAATATCGCAGGCACGGCATCCTGTTCTACCCCAGTGATTCGATTCATCAAAAAATCGAGACCATAGCGTGCATTTCGTCTATCATTTCTGGATGGTATGCCACTGGACTTCCCGGATGTTGTTCATCGTTTGCGGATGCTGGAAGTCCGTTCAACTCGCAAGCCAATTTTGATGTGTTTGAAAAAACATTGAATTATATTCATCGATATTTATGTAGTTCCATTCAATGTAATTCCCGATAGATACTATACAGTTATTCCAGCGAATTTTTCGAATCCTCGAATCACATCCGACAGAGACAGTTTCTGATAGAGCCTTCAATTTCTTCGGCAATCTACTTCTTATCTTCAATGTGATCAATTTTGGAAATATTAAACCTGTAATAATAAATTCTTATATTACGAATGAGCAACGATAAGAATAGTTTCTCCACTAAACCGGAGGTTTTCTTCTTCTTGCTTCGCTAAACCTCCGCGTGATATTATTTCTTATGCTGCAGTACTGCCTGTCAGTAAGTCACGATGCACAACGCCATTGTAAAAAAAAGAAGAAAAAACTAAAAAAACAACAGTGAGTATCAACTTCACATTTATCCATGCTTGTCGAGTTTTTTATTTCGGAAATGGTCCGATGGATTGTCTTTGTTTACAGAACGAATCGAAATTATTCGACCGTGCCCTCGCAGCGTTACGCGAAGATACGGGATATCTCGAATATAGTTGGAAATATCATTTGGAAACGCGCGGATAGGTTTCATGCGCGGCCGATTGACGACGAGTCTCAACGACAAATGGCCAAACTCGCATTCTATTCGCTCGAAGCTCGCTTTTCGATTTTTTTTCGAAAATAAACGAAAATTTTTACCATCAATCGACTGAACGGGATACCAAGGGGACTGATCGATTAAACACGAACCATTTAGGATACCGCGGGACACATCTATTGGATTGTCTAAGAACTCATTGAACGGTCTCGTAAATATTATTCTACCAAATTATAGCGTTATATAGTAATATATAGATATATATCGTCATTGTAACGTGTCATTTTAGTTTTTTTGATACTCGAGCAAAGCCAAATTACATTATATAGATTAAATTTTTGTTATTTATTCCAAAGCTATTTATTTAATGTTTTTAGTTAAAGCTAAATATTAAAGAGTTAAATTTTATAAATAGTAAACAAAAAGCATTTCTTTATCATCATCGTTAAATTATCGTTGCTAAAATTTATTATACACGAAAAAAGAAATTATTAAAGTCTTCCGCTGCATTATTACATCTATTTATAAGGATTCATGACTTATTTTTTCTATATTCGTTTTTAGATCCTTCCATGTTATATTTTCCAATTTAAAAAAAAAAAAAAAACGTATTTTAATTATTGATTGGATTAACGATTTCGCTTACTTTCGACAGTAAGCGAGATAATATCATAACGCGATATAAAAAAAAAGTAATTCAATAATGAAACCGAAATTTTTAGCCAGCATGGCAACGTGCATTTAACTCATTATTAAATATCAAATCTTTTACCTTTCGCAATTCGTTCGCATTTCACTTTTAACAAAACTTATTAAAACTTAAATGTAGTATCATTCGAGGCGGCTAAAAAAAATATCGTAAAATAAGATAAAAATTCGACAACTCGGATTTTCATTAAAGAGCCTTTTATACAGTGTTAATGCACAGCGCGAAGGCAAAAAAATGCTCAGAGTGGCAAGCGTTGGGTTAATTGAATCTCCCTTTCTCTCTCTCTCTCTCTTTCTCTCTCTCCCTCCCTCTCCCTCTCACGGCTATGGGATTAGTAACTTTTTTAAACGAAGGGAGAGAAATAGAAAGACAGGGCCTGGAGGGAGAGCGAGGGACGGAGTAAGAAAACTTAATATCGATACACGTCCAGTACAAGTTACAAGTTCTTGCGTTTTGATAATGAAAAGGGAGGAACAATTTAAAAAAAAGTACGTGCATTTTTTAACGGGCTTTCCTTATCAGGAACAGTTGCATTGTTTTATTTTTTATTCTTTATATTAATCGACATGGAAAGTTTTAGGATTCATTTTTAACTGTTAATAATTAACTTTTAATATTTTAATACTTATTTGTATGACATGGGCGTATTTTTATCATTGATGCGACAAAACGGAAAGCTCCAGTATTTAATTAAAAGTTTTATTTATTTATTTATTTAATTTTTTTTAATTATATCGAATGTATTATTAACCTTTCATAGATATAGTATCTAGTTACCAAGGTGTACTATAATTTTTTGTTCTTCAACAGATAAATGTCGTTCTTAAGTTTTAACTGTTGATCTTCTTACATAAGAAGCGAACGGTCTTTTTTAATCAAAAGTGTTTCACGGAGTCTGTAATGAATTTAGTCTTCCTTGATTTATAAAAATAATTTGCTACCTATTAACTCGATACGAATGGTTTATATTATACTGTTAACTAATTTTTTTTTTTTAACTAATGGTCGCTTAAAAGTGAAGCTCGTTATTTCCGGTTAACATTAACAAGCTGAAACCTGTACGTTTTAACGTATTTTAGTTACAATGCAAGCTCGAAACATAGAGGGTCGCGTATAGAAAATGAAATTTACAATTTCTGTTTTTTTTTTTTTTTTGTTTTTTTTTAAGAAATATCCTAAGATTTGTAGCGTAAGTATTTGTAAAAATATTACATCCTAAGGCGGATAAATCGTTAGCTTATAATTAAATGTATGAAAGTTTTCCTTCGATCGAACACACGAAATCCAAAGACAAAAGAAAAGTCGGAAAGTTGCACCTTATACATGCGCTACGAGCATCTATATATATATAATTATACTATGTAATAAATCCTAAAATCGCGAAGAATGGATTCCGTCGATAATCCCGCGAGATATTAAATATTCGAGAGAGAGGCAAAAAAAAAAAAAACACACACACACACACACACACACAATTGGTTTGTGCAACTTGCCCATTTATCCCCGAGAACAATGAATGAACGAATGAAATTGTATTTGCGGAGCGAGACAATTGAATGGCAAATGATTGCGTGAAATTTTATTTATACTCTCGTATAAGGTTACTCGATAAGACCCTTATATATGTATATCGAAATCAGTCGAGTTGCGATTACTTAATTATATATAGATATATGTACGCTTTTCTCGAACGATTCGCGAGAAAGGTGAATAAAAAAATAAAATAAAAAAAAGAAGTACATATAGGATAATTTAGAAATGATGAAAGAAAAAGCGACGACGCCGTCCTTACCGGCAGTCTGATTTGTAAATAATGATATTGTTGATTCTTAATGAAAAGAAGAAAAAGAAATCGATCGTTTTCACATGCTCTAGTGAAGATATTATATAAAATTCTGTAAATACTAAAATCATTTATTATATTATACATATATTTAAAAGTTATTTAAAAATAAAGAATTAAAGAACACAAAGCAAGGAGATTGAGAAGCTGTTGATGTAGAGCGTTGTGTTGCTGAGTTTTCATTGCTACTTTTATATTTTTACTAATGAAATTATTATCGTCGAATGCTCGCAATACGATTCCGAGTGTTGTAAGTGAGATAAAAAACAAACCGTGAGAAATAAAAAAAAAACAAACAAACAAGGTTGTTTCAAAATTCGAAAAGTCTTTCGACTATAAATGAAAAGGAAGACTGATAATAATTAGATAATGCGAAATTTTGAAATTATATACGCGGATGTAATTCGAAAATGGCATAAAATTAGAAAATTGTCAATTGTGTCGATCGATAAAAAAAAACAAGAATCGGATTGAATGATCTAACTAAGAATAGAACGAAAAGTGAGGTTATAAGTTTCGTGAATCGTATTACAACAAGTCCTCTGTATAAGAATGTAAGCAGAAGAAAAACAAAACGAAGACAAAAACAAACATGAAAACATAAGCAAAAATAAATAAATTGAAAAACTAACAGCAAACTCAAAGAATATACTCTTACGCTCCAGAATGACTTCATATGCGTGTATTAATGCGCCAGAGGCTACTGAACTAAATGTTTTAACAAGTGAAAAACCACGAAAAAATATCTATATATACATAAAAGCAAAATAATAGTGGGCGAAAAGTGTTTTATTGTAACTGTTCTCTGCACACTCGATGTTACCATACAGAAAAAAATAAATAAATAAATAACAAAAAAAAAATAAATAAATTTAACGAAATATCGATATCAAGAATGTCAATCTCGTGTCTATTGATGGTACTTAAATACGCCCCTTACGCTATATTTCAGCAACAAAAAAAAAAAAAAAATGACGCTCCTATTATTTATATAGGCGCGTCCGCATCTGTACAAAATGGAAAAACAAAGTCCAATGAGTCCGGGGCGAACTCGACGAATCGAACATAATAGTGAAATGCATCAGTCTGACGCTTTTCAGAGAATCATTTTGTTCACTGCCCTTTCAAATTATATTTATTTATTTGCTGCGCTGTTGTTATTTTTTTTTATTGTTTATACATGGATTAGATTCTGAGATTAAATAAATGGATTTTAATAAGTGACTGGTTTTACTGTTTGTTTAGAGTTTATTAATTGTTCAAATGTAAATGACATTTTTAAAAACATTTTAATATTTTTAGCAAAATTTGTGATAGCGTGAAAGAGGATTAACGGCGTTTCAAATACTGAAACAATGCAAAACGATGTAACTATTATGTACTTAATGCTTATTTGCCGATGCACAGTTATAATCCCACTATTTATATTGGGGCAATAATGGATGAGAGAAAATTGGAAAGTGGCCGATTAATATTCTATTCTACTGGGTTACCTTAACGATGAATAGGACGAAAGTGATTTTAAATTATAAAAGGAGCCTTAAGAAATGGTAAAGATTTGTTCAGTCATTTGTCCCATAGTTCAACCTATAGCACAGAGATTTTATCAAATTTTTTTAAATAAAACTTTATTGTTTTTGATAAGTTATTATCATATTTGATATTTGATTATTATTATTAGCTTCATATATTCTAATAACTTAGTTCAATGAAAAGCGAGATTAGACTCGTGAGTACCGGGCTTGATAAGCAAAACTTCCCATTTTTATTTTACAGTCTCTAAAAAAGCCAATAAATTTTTTTATACCGATTCTTTAATTAAGGGAATGATTGCCTATGACATTTAGTGTTTCATAGCAAAATGATAAGACATTGAGCTTCAAAATCTTTATAATATACTTATTCCACTGCGTCTCTGAATTGTTTTAGACGAAAATGCTCTTAGTCACAAGTTATACCTCACGAATGGAACCCCAACCAAAAATGATAGGCAAACGTTGTCCATAATTCCGGCAGATTAGCTCATCTGAAATAAAAAAAAAAATGAAATTTCACGTTAATCTATACATAGACAAAATTACAGTTTGATCAAAAGTCATTTTTACTTGCTTTGAAATATCAAGATCCCCAAATTTCATAACATTTTAGATTTAGTTATTCATCTAAAGATAAATTTGCAACTTAGAGCTGGTGCACTGAATTACGTGGTAAAGAGATTATCTTATTTAAGATGATGTAAAAATACCGCGATGTAAGTCTTCGTCGATGGTAAACCAAGCTCAAAAGTTGGTTCGAAATTAGTAAGCTCGAATGCTGTATGTTTTGCAGTCAAAGTCCATATTAATCCAAATTCGGTAACTTATTGATACTGTGCTTCACTTTTATCCTCTCTAAGCCTTCTTTAAAAAAGTGATAATCTTTTGATAGCAAAATCAACCTTCACAATTCTCACACCGAGGAATTTCACATGAGATCCGTTTATAATAAACATCTTCCATACACCTCAATTTTTCATCTTTTCTTCTATCGAATCGAGATTACCGTGAATGACGAAGGGATAAATTTTATGATATTAGCAATGATTCTATCTGTTCCTTTATCAAATAATCATAATAAATAATAATTCCTTTATTAGTTTCACAATTCTTTCTTTGACTATCTTTATCCATCACTCGGCTTTATGGTGTAATTGAATGATCACCTTCGCTGAATTACGCCAAATATTTCACGTCGTGTTTTTCGTATTAGAGTAAAAACGCTAATGTCAATACTTCTAACTTACCGAAGTATTACATAATTTATAGTACAGTCGTATTCACGAAGTTTGCAATTATTGATTGCGATCTTAATCGATTGTTACACATAGATAAAAAAATTTGATTCTAATCTTTGTGCAATATGGATTATGGCAAAGCAAATGACGAATAAAAGTGAGGTCGCTCGTATAGAGATATCTAGTTTTTAAGAGCTGGGATGTATTTGTACATATATTAGGCAAAGAAAAAAAAGGAACCAAATACCTCAGAGATAAACTATAGAAAAATAAATCTTGCGAATGACGATCGTGCGTGACAAATTCTGACCAACGAAAAAATCGTGCGTGTATATTTTTGCAGAGAATAATGGCGGTAAGGAGTTACTCACCATAGTGCAGTATGGGAATAAGGGAACGAGAATGCGGATGGGGAAGGAGGGGGGGGAGGGAGAGGTGGAGAATCAACGGTATGCGATGTTACCGAAACCAGCGGCCCATTACGTAGGACGATCGCCCCGGTCTCCCGACGACTTGTACTCCTTATCAATAACGCGTAATCGCGGCTATCACTGTTCACCTAATTATCATTGATTTCATTTTCCAATTCTCTTTGTATGGCAGATTATCTCGTGTCTAAGGTGTAAACATGCTAAGCAAAAAAATAAATAAATAAATAAAAATAAAAAATAAAAAACAAATAAATTAATTAATAAATAAATAAACCGAATTATTATACACAGTATAAACGGGGGGGAGGGGTGGGGGTAGAAAATGACGGCAAAAATCAGCAGCGCATTCAGTGTAGCATGTGTCCTTTCTCCGAAACCTTTAAATTTTTCTTATATTCTGTCTTTAACGAGGTACACATGACTATTCATATACGATGTATTTTTGTGAGCAGTATTGAATAAAAACAAAGTAACAAATGCTAATGCTGTACAGTTATTACGGTAAATGTACTATGATGTACCTATATTGTATATAGATATATTTAATTAAAGTGATTATGAAATTTGTGTAACTAGAATGTTTTATTTATTGCCATTGTCATATAAGCCCAACCTTATCCTTACACTTATACATTATCATCTATCGTTACATCGATTATGTATCAACTCGGAAAAAAAATTACGAGAAATCCAAGAAACTATTTTTCAAAATTATTTTCATTACTTTAAAAAAAATTTATCATTTAGTCATCATGAGTAGTAATATATATATATTCTTTTTAATTGATCGATTTGTGAAGGTAATTGCACATTTAGAATTGATACTTCCAAATTCAACTACGAAAAAAAAATCACAGTTATTTTTAAAGGTATGTGAATCGAACAAAATAGATCAAAAAGAAACATTTCAAATATACTTGGTTTTAATTTTATTTTATTTATTAAACTTTATCTGTATATATTTTTCTCCTCTCTTGAATCTGTCAAAAGAATATGCCACTTATTGTTGTCATCTGCCTAAACCAAAAAAATGGAACAATAATGCTGAAAAATGTCATCGATGGAGCAGCACGTGAGGCCTCTTTGGTGATATTCTTGAATCTGATCCATATTTTCAATCTTCCACACTACTCAATTCAAAGACAGCGAGTTGGTTTATAGAAAATAACTTACAATATATCGGTAATTTAAAATTTTTTCTTTGAAAGCTCGATTATTGTCATAAACTAAAGATTCCAATAAAATCTATAGAGATAAAATCATCAGCACGTTTTCGATTAAGTTGACGATGGAGTAGAAATTGACGGTCATAATACGAAGCATATTTTTCTTAATTAAACAATTTTGAAACATTTTGGATGGCAAGATACTGTGGAGCGAGGTACTGCTACCAAGAGAAAAAGAGATACCATTACAATTTGTGCAAAACAAAAATTCGTGGTTGTAAACAGCGGCGGACGTAATGAAATACAGAATGCAATACAGGCCGAGTGATAAAACAAAACATGTTGTTTTCGATTAATTCATTTTAAAGTAATATAATGATGTCAGAACCGATAGTTGGCATTGAAACAAAAGAATCGATACCACTTTCATCTGTGCTAAATGAAAACTCGATCAGAAAGTTGCAAAATACGAATTGCGAATTGTGATGTAATTTAACTACGAGCCAACACGAGCTCTTCGAGATTCCTCTGGGTTTTTAATTTAAATTTATAACAATATTTTAGATTTTACATATTATATTATATTATATTAACATATCTTCCATCGTTAATAACAATGATTTAATTTTTAATTGTCGTCAGTGTTATTTAAACACTAACTTTATTCAATCGAAATTAATTAACATTGTCGCAAATTCTAATTACAGAGGTATATCAATATTAAGCAGGCACGTAGCATTTTATTAGAAGATTCCGTAAAAGGAGTATCAGTTGCGATGCTCGAAGTTGCATGGCAGGAAGTGAAAAATTATGGTTTAATTGCATGAAAAAGTTGTATGAAATCACTAATATGTATTGAGAAAATTCAGAATCTTCAAAGCTTGAATCTAAAATAACTGCTATATACATTTTCTTATATACCAAATTCTCTTGTTTTTTATATAGATCCTGGAATAATATATAGCAAATTATGTATTATTTTTATTTTGTACCTGTCTATTGAGTATTACCAAATCTATATTCATCAAAGTAATTTATAAATGTGAATACAAATAAAGACGTTCTTGATTATATCATATACTTATTATTCGTAAAAGATCTTATTAAACATATAATTAATGTAGATTCAACCCTATATATTTTATTTAACATTACGGATTCAATTGTTTTGTAACTTCTACCGCTGTTCATAATGAGAAGGTATGTATCATTTATTTAAAGTTTATTAAAGAATATAGAAAGATGAAGAAAATCCAATGGATTATTGTGAACAGAAACTAAACTAAATTAACGGAAGCCAGTCTGAAAATCAGAGAAATAAATAATAGATAATTTGCTTAATATAGATAAAGCCTTTTGTCAAAACTTTAATTTCAAGATTTCGGACATAGTAAATTAAAATTTTAGTTAAATTTTTGGGAATAATGTGCACATAGACTGCGAAAGAATTCTCTAAATATTTCGAAACATGTACCACAACATTAATGAATGCGAATGCAATTTTACTTATATAATCCATCGTTAATTCTCAATAAAGTAAAAACGATAATTCGAAAAAGTGGCATCTACACAGTTTATTAATAAAAATAGTGGCAGTTTATTAATCAGAATATTCAGAAAAAATTGTTCTTATTTTTCTTATAACAATTTTCATTGAACATGAAAGACCTGGTCCAAGAACGTGATTTTAACATTAATGATATTTATTAATTGACTACAAGATCGGAACAATGCAGTTTTCCAAAGACCAATATGTAACCCAGGTAATATTAATTCACAAAATGGTGATTATGCCGTGTTCAAAGGTAAGTATATGTATATATAATTTTGATCATTTCATATAGGCAGAGGGCTTCAAAGGCACTTATAGTTCCAATCTGTAAGTTTACGTGGTTTTGGTGAATTCATATCTGATAAGATATGCTAGCTTAATTTACATTCGTGAAATATAGATTCTCCAAGTTTATGAAAAATGACAGAAAATTATATCTTGTATTATAATGAAAACTAAAGAAATATTGAGTAGCCACGAAAAGCATTGAGAGAAGTAGAAATTTTAAGAAGGAATATAATTGGAATACCAAACAGAGGTAGGAATACAAGCGAACGATTACAAACTGTCATTCGCGAATTTTATTCCCATGGAAATGTACTACAAACCTAGGACGTCAATGTTATTTTGTAATCTTCTCTAAAAAAAACAGCTTAGTACGTTTCCTCCATTAAAAACATATATTTGACTTCAGATTTATTCAATAAAACAGGAATATATTTTTATACATTTATCAATACTTTCAATAATAATTTAATTAATTATTAACGGTTTTTTTCACTGAATCATCTAAATCTTTTATTATTTTTTAAATGTATTGTTAAAAAGTTTTTAAATACTAAACGTTTTAACTTTTATTTTTTATTCCCATCCTCTGGTCATATTAGAAAGAATCCATATGCTGGAAACGTCATTAAAACTTGTGTATTGTTTAAATATTTTTAAATTTTCTCAATGTAATTAAAATTTATGATTATATTTCACTGGTTCTCTTGAAAAATGAAATAAATCAGCGAATTGTGAAATTAAATGGTACATTAATGAAGCGCTTCTTTATTCGTATTCGATTAATTCTGAATAATTGACGCTTCTATAAAGACTCAAATTCTCTACCACTACACCTAAAATCAAATTATATGAAATATATTATCAGTATTCTCCTTCTCTCTCCCCGTTAAATATGAGAAATACAAAAAGTCTTAAGTAAATTTCATGCTGTTTCCTTAGCAAAGCGTGAAAATTTCCCGTTATCAATTTCGTGCATTAAAGGAGGACGAGCACCTACAGCCTTGACAATCACAGAAATCCGCCCTAATGTAATGCGACGCAACGAGGGTGCAGTGCAGCAGTATGGCAGCTGCCTCTCCTCCCCCCCCCCTGCGCAAGAATATAAATCTCGCAATTAGGACTGTATAACGCTCCATCTCCGCGTGCATTATTACGAGATGCGCGATGTCGTCTGGCGAGCCCGTGCCTCCGTGATTTATAAATGATATACTTACGCGTGCGACGCTTTGTGCCAGCCCGCGGGTTTCCGAAACGAATACATAATTATTCGGGATTGAGAGCGAAAGGGATGATTATTTTAAGGGGGGTGCTCTCGTTTTACGTATATTATATATGTATGTGCGTATATATATATATATATATATATATATATATATATATATATGCCTGCCCGTCTTCCGCGCACTTTAGCTGAACTGTACTGTCAGTCTTTCAAAAAGGTGAAATTTAGCTGGCGCGCGTATAGTGGGGGAAGCAGAGGCAGCAGGGGTGAATGTAGAAGTGACCTTTGTCGGGAGAGGATTATAGACCAAATATAACGGCATGCCCACACAAAGCTGGTATAGGTTGTGAAGATTATGAAAAAAATCAAATGTACAATAGTTATGATAAAATAAAGGATGAAAGTCAGTCCTGCGATGAATATCAAAGAAAATGAAAAATAGTGGCTTTTCTATCTATTTCAAATCTTTTAGCCAAAGGATAGTTTGTCTATCTTTGCGAATTTCTAGAGCCGTATATAAGGACAATTTTTCTGGGATACGTTATTCTAATTATCCAGGTTGGTTCACCTTCTCTATCCATTCTTTCGAAGTCCAAGATGCATGGTATATCCGTCCTCCACTCCTCCCTGATATACGTTGATGTAGAAATAGCCCATTCGATAGTGCGAGCCATTGATTGATAGTATCCATAATCATTTTGTTCTTCGAACTAGTTCACTCACTTTGATATTTCCCAAAGCCATGTCAATATAAAGATATGGTAAGGTGAATATACGAAGAGCGAATAGTCGTTGTCGAGGCTTGAGTGGAGCTTCGGTCAGGAGCTACAGTTACTCGGCTAGTTTACTGGAAAGATGACTGCGTCTTCTGCACTCAGCAGACTTTATAACATCAGTGGTGTTGTCATTGCAGCCGTCAAATACCCGTTTGAAGGCACATTTTTGGTAATCGAGACAATCTTGCGGCTTCTTGAGCATAAAGATGGTCTGTGACAGAGACAGCAAATACTACATTCAACAGCACTACAGTATTAGATCCAATACTCATACTAGAATGTCGGCGGGTATAGATCATACCTGGCGGGCGTTGAGTCCATCTAACTCGGTAGTTGTAGCCGAGGATAATATACAGATATTGATGTCTTGGAGGATGATGAAATTCCGCATCTCTCCTTATCTTAGTGTTTTACACAGCATAGGCCTGGTATTGTTAGTTGGCTATATGAAGACAGTTGACCAGTAGGTCGATTGGTGTTAAGAGTGTGTTAAGAGTGCAGCCACAGATAATGTTGGACGAAGATCGTCACAAAGATAGATGGCATGAGTCTGTAAGAATTTCTCGTTGGTGCTGTGAGCCACATCGATGATATCTTGAAGATTTTTGGATACTAACCTTGTACTATACTGTGGGAAAGGTGCGGAGCTTCTTTATATAAAATTTTTTGCACGCTCTGCCAGTCATCAACACTGAGCATAAGAAGGGTGGTAGAACAACGTAATTGATCTGTGATAGAATTACTAGAAAGATTAGCAAATTAATCATTGGTTATACCAACGAGAAGAGATTAAATGTAAAACTTTGAGAATATTTCTCATATTTAACTTGCAAATAGATCGTCAATATTCGAAGAAGAAAGCTTTCCACTTGAAACTCCAAATGTTGATAATAATAATAGAATCGCTAAAGATGAAAAATTAATAACAGGAATTTTTTTCTATGTTTCTTCAGTACCATATTTGTAACAAACGAGTACACAGAATACAAAAACTTTAAAAAAAACATAAAAAATCAAATAAGAATGCGATGATATGTAAGAACAATAATCAAAATAAATAAACATCTGGAGATCAAAAGTATATTTCCAGCAATTAATGTAATGGCCACAAATGAAGATTATGATAATGAAGTAAATAAATTACATAAAGAATTATTGTCTACAATGATATGTACTGATTAAATTAGTAATAACAATAGAAATACAAAGAAAATTCAGAAATCAATAAAAATGGAAATTAAAGTAGGATTTTGCAATGATGCTTTTTCAACAAATCTCATGGTATGTTCACTAACTGCCAACAGGACTGGTCAGAATTGTTAATACCAATGACAGGTTTTTGTTCCATCCAAAGAATTTTTCAAGCTATAATTTTTACGAGGTATTATGGGCAATAGAAGGATGGGACTGTTCAGATATTTTAGAAAAAGTAGGCAATCGTACATGTTACCGATACGAATCATATTGTCGCTATTGCATTAATGGCTACCAAATTTATCCAGGTACAAAAATTAAGTTACCAGATGCAATTCCTTGACTAGAAAGTCTTAAGAGAGGGCAACTATTAAATTCTACTGATATAGTCTTAACAAAGTATTTCAATTCATTTCTTTATTACCAACTTTACTCAGGTGATTTCAGGAGCAATGGAGTTACTTTAATGCTTAGAACGGTTCCAACTGTGAAATACCGACAACTGAAGTCTATCAAGAATAGGATGAATGATCGAAAGAGATTTCTCATCATTTATTAATAATATATTGAAACGCTATATCAAATAATAGATTTGTCAATAAACTAAACGGGTTAATAAAAACACCAATAAAAAGGAATTGAGAGAAGTGATCCCAATATTTGACTTGGCAAAAGTTTTTTTTTACTTATTTCATTTGACTCTCTTCTCAAATCCACAGGATGAATTGAAGTAAAATTCCGAAAACTGTCTGTAATTATATTTACAGAGACGTCTAAAGCTTGCACAAAAGTTATATCAGCTCATACCGATAAAGTAAAAATACTCAGAAAAAAAGAAATAAGACGACCTACCATCGTCCCTGCTATACAACCTCAACATTGAAGAATAGATACAATAAATACAAATGGAAACAGATGGTATAACAAGTAGTGAAGATTTCTTTGTGGACGACAGTTTTTTTATAACTATGCCAAAGAAAAGTCTTAAAAGTAATTCAAAATCATGCCCTCTCATTTCTTAATAATGTTCATCTTTATGATTGTTCGCTATAGTTTAGCATGAAGAAATAAATTAAATCTTAGAATTTTGGCAGCTTCGAGTTTCGAAATACAATGAAAACTTAAATCAGTATTAACACTGAAGTTCTATGAAACAGTCACCTTGCAGTCTCCTTCAGCAATATCCTTTCAATGATGTGCAGAAAATTACATGTTATATTTTTTGCACTGTTTATTCTACTATAATTTTTTTGAGCTTTGTTTTCATTAATTTCAGTAATTTTTACTTTCTCTTAACAAACTGTTAAAGAACTTCAAAATTTTACCAATCCAAGCAATACTTTCGCATACTTACTGCACTGCATATACTCATGGCGACCCTATTTGTTAGTTCTGCTCTTCTAGTAAGTTACGAATACCAACAGATCGCTTACAAAGCCATATCGGTGTATTGTACAAAGCCACAACAACATTTGAGTTCCCAATAGGACTAGGGCCGGCCATGGGTTTGAAAAAATTAAGCTGCCTCACCTTACGGTCTCTTCACATGCCGTTGGAACAAAAAGATACAAATGGCAATGCAATAAATAATTTTGAAGTAACTTTGACAAATGTTTTAAAAAATTGTAGGAAAATGAAATTTTTGGGGAAAAAATAATTTAAAAATTTCTTATATGTATGCATGCAGATAATGGGCAAATCAAGCGCAATCACAAGCTACGATAATTTACATGATTAAGAATTTCCATTTCGAACTTTGGGGCAATATTTGTGATGATGACCCTATTTATTAATATTCTAAGCAAAACAAATCAACTCTTGATAATGCAACGTGTAACAATTAACCCCTTCAACTATATATTACTTTCAATTTAAGTAAAAAAAATTCATATCAAATAACATGACTACGGATTATGATATCGATAAGACTTATCGCAACGATTCATTGGCCCATTAATACGCTTAATGGACGAAAAAATAAAACACAGAATAAATATGACAAGAATCCAAAAGTTTTCAAACACTCATTTTATCGGAATTACATACATAAAAATGAATAGGATTTAAAGATAACAGGATGCTATATTTACTTAAATATTCTTCGTAACAATGGTAATTATGGAATATAAGCTACTACGAAATAAATTATTTATATTAAGAATCGTTGATGAAATTTATCTTCTATTGTGCCTTCACTTTAATAAGCAATACGAAAAAATAAATGGCATCTTGATTTTCTAATTTCTTCATACAATTCATATAATAAAGAATGATAGATGAAAACTCAAGAGTTTCTATAGCTCGTACAAAACAGATTTAGACGCAGTATTTGATTTATCTTATCTTAAATTATATTTAGGCTAGTTCAAGATTTCAAAGTCTACTTTAGTCTTATACATTATGGCTTTACCGATAATGCTAGAGAAATTGGTAGCATTAACAATGCGTGTTAATTTTTTTTAGAAATTTTTCAAAATTTTTCAATTGATTCATAAAAGTTAATATAATAATAAAAATTATCTAATTATATCTTAATCTGCGATCAATTTTTTAATTAATAATACTATTAACTTATAAAAACGATCTTAGCAAATGTATAAAATATCTAATTTAAATTAATATTTACAATTAAAATAACATTAACTGAATACTAAAGTAAAATAAATTTTATACTAATGTATTACTATTCTTACACATAAAACAGATTACTCTTGATTTTATTAAATACAATTGTAAAATACAGTTGATACAATAATAAAAATTTTTGAATATAATAGAATAATAAGTTCCTAGAAAAAGATGTTAATTTTTTTGCTCTAATTTACAATTCTTATGGGATTGTTTCAAATAATAATTCTGCTACTTCACTAAACATATAATATTATAAGGCCTCTTTTTATATAGCAGGGCAAAACCTCAACTCCTAAGAAATATAGTTACAATAATATATTATTTACAATTGACCTAAGCCGCTCCCGCACCGTTGGCGAAACGTCAGATATCTACGATAATTTTTATCTCTTATACAGAGCAGCAATTCAATCCGATAAGGAGAGGCGCTGTATGGGCAATTAGACTCTGCCCAAGATTAAAAGTTATGCAACGTGTCACGTGCGCATTTATTTAGCTCAGTTATTAAGTGACATAGTGTCTTGTACTAGGAACGCGCAATTCTCGAGCGACCTTATACTGACTTGAAGAAGTATAAATGTAAAAAAAAACTTCATTTGCGTGATTATTTTGTCGATACTGTTAAAATTTTCCTTATTTATAATTGTTCCTCTCATATTTTTATTTTATAATGACAAATTATCAATAAAAAAAATGTTCTTACTAATAATCCAGTAGTCATTTTTATCTAAGAAAAAACTATTAGATTTTTTAACATAATGAATCAGTTAAAATTATATAATACAGAATTGTAATTTAAAAATATTTTTTCTATATTATTGTATCATTCAAAGAGAAATGTAAAACTTTATTTATTATTAAAACAACTGGATCGTAGCATAGTAATTACGAAAATCGATTTTTTAATAATGACATTTTAAATTAAATCTAAATACTTTTTACTAAATATTAACTTTATTTAGATGTTTTTTGTTAACTTTACATTTCCAGAATGATAAAAAAAACAGTTACAATTATTGTTTATATCGTTCTCTATGAATGTAAAATTGTTTTTAACTTTGTATAACTATGATATAAATAACAAGTAAACTTATATACTCTTTTTCAAGCTATTGCTTCATACTAAAATTTAAAATAGTCACATCTACACAATGAGATTTCAATATTTTATGCTTGAGTTATATTTGTAATTGTATTGACATAAATATACTTATACTGTTGTTGCCTTTCTTTATATTACATTAAAATATCATACAAAATAAAAAGTTTGCTTTTGTAACAAAGCATCTATAACAATATAAAATGGAAAAGATATGATTTTTGGCAAATCTGAAAACCTGTAAACAAAAATAAATATTATGAATTATTTTAATTTAATAGTACAAGTACATTAAATTAAATACTTGTTTGAGTATTTTGAATCAAACGATATATCTGACTGATTTAGAAAATAACTTTTACACAATTGTATTTATAATAAAAATGTATAGTATGTATCTATATTGAGCCATAAAACTATTATTTTCAAAGACATTGAAATATATTTTTAATCACAGCCATAGTAGTATAGATCCACAATTGTAGTAAATTAATTAACAATTATTAATATTTTTAATATACCTTATAAACTGTTTCAAAAGATGATGGAATGCGTTTCTATGAGTTCATTTATTCTTTCCCATTTCCTTTGGAATGAATTTTTGTAATATATCTGAAATTTTAAACATTCTCATTAAGTTTATAGTATGGTAGGTTCATTAAAATATTTGAAATAACAGTAATTAAATTAAATTTTATTACAAAAATAAGTTTTTAAAATTACGATGTCTTTTAATTGGCATCATAATTTTAGAAAATGTATACTATTTCATTATAAGAATATCAACTCAAAAACTTCCTTATTGTGTTATAAAAATTTAATTCATAGATTAATAATTTACATATACATTTAAACTAACACTTTATATAACATATAGTATTATTATATTTTTATTAATTAATTAATTTTGCAATACAATGATAATATACCAACCTTTATCCTGGCACTATCATTGAATGTCTATACTGAAGTAGAGACGTTAATTGCTTAATCTGCATACGAAAAACCTTCAGTTAAAAAAGATTTAACAAGATTTTAAACATGATTCAACTTATCACAATGTACAAGTACATTTGTAGAAAAGACAGGTATGCAGAGCCACTAGCTGAATGAAAAAATATCATAAATTTATTACAAATACAGTCTTATTATCAAATACTGAAAATTCACTTATATCACTAAATATTAGACAATAAATAGAAAATAAAAATAGAAAAAATTATCATTTCATTTTCTTATAATAGATGTGTACAATGGCAAATTGATAAAACATTCAAATAGTTTGTTTATCTAATTTTTCTTCAAGAAAATTTATTTAACTTTCATGTAAACTCATAAAATAATATTAAAAAGTTCTTTTGTTTTTACTCAAGAACATAACTTAAAAAAAGCTTGTTGCTTTTGCTATCTAAATTTAATCATTCTTAAACTTACAACAATTCTAAAACAGGTCCCAGAGAGTCGCTTCTGCAGTTCAAAATTTAGCCTATATCATATGGATAATTAACCAATATTTGATCCAAGTAATCTTGATTTAAATGTCTTGAATAAGTAACAAAAAATTTCATATTGGTAAGAAATATGTATAAATACACAACAAAGAAAGTAATTTATTTATGTATACATTCAAGAGGTTTACAAATATGTAATTATTATATTTATTGACCAGATTCTAGTTGACATTTGACAAGGTAAAAATTAACCTATACCAACCTATACCAGCCTATACCCTACTGTCCTAGCCTAACCCTATTACAAAATAATATAGTTCTATTCTTTAAATCTAGATGTCGCAAGCAGAAACTTTAAGTTTCGCGCGCGATTTAATATTAATTGATTTCTAAACAGTACCACAATCTGCTACAATCTGATTGTGCCTTATATTTATAATAAATATATAAATAAATTTAATTTTTATAAATTTTCTAAAAATAAAATCCTTTAATTGTTCAAAATTTGATTTTTTTTAACTATTTAAAATTAAAGCTATAAAATTGTGTCTGACGATGACTTGCTGAAATAATTATATGTATATATAATAACTTAATTCGATAATTATGATAAAAAAATTAATTAAGTATTCATTGGCTGAATAATATAATAAACTGGTTACGTACACACAGTAAAATTAAACATATTTAGTACGACCATTATGTATCAGGAGCATCTATTATGCATTGCTGGACATGTTTCACGCGTTTGAAAAATAATGTTTATACTTTTCAGTTATAAAATTTTATAAATGTTTGCATTTAGAAACTGTATATTATAATAATACATTCATATATACACACGCTCATATTTAGTATTATTTACAAAGAAAAAGCATTTTTTGCTTGATCGGTAAAGATTGAATAGAATTTGAAGTAGGTGCATTTTCTATCAGTACATTAGTAAGATATCTTTCATTTGAAAATATTTGTTTGTTTTTTTTTTTTTTTTAATTTAAATAAAGCATTAATATTTCGACTGGGTGACTCACTTATTTATTAACAATTACATATTAAAAAATTAATTTTTCACTACTTGTATTACTTTACGTATATAAATTGAAATAAACATTTCTAATCTCTTTTTATGATTTTAATCAGACGTGCATACACATGCGCATACAATACACTTCCCGGATATATATAATTATTTATTCCTCACAAAGCATCTATAATGAGAACTGATTCGAGTTTACAAAATTGATAGTATTATATAACTATATAGTTATTTATTATTTGATTAAATTTATATGCTTAATTTATTGTTTATTATTTTCATTAGAATTTCCAATACGCGCATTGGTTTTACAGTTTTCTATTGTCTCCTACCGGCCTGTCCCTGAATTCCCGACTGATAAAGATATTAAGCTTATATATTCTAATCAATTAATCCGTTATAATATAATGTTTTATATTATATCTTGATTCGAGATTTATCTTGATTGCGCGGGCCCGGGATCTAAATTTAGACCAGATTTTACAAGTGCTCGAAGTGTGTATACAGTTTTCATGTATCATGATTCCTATATTGTATATCAATACACACACGTGCAGACATACACGCGCGCGCGCACGCGCGTGTAGTGTGTGTATGTGTTGCTTTAAGCCTGCGCTTTACTATTTTCCAACATTGTATTTGGGTCTCTACTTTTTCCATTTAATTCTTAAATCAATAGACGAATGAGACTTTAAATTCCAATTTGATTTAATTCCTTTGTTCTTCGAATATCGCTATAATTCTAACGACTAGAAATATCGAGTGCATATAAAACTAATTTTTTTGTTCGAACTAAAAAGCGATGCAATACCTTTGTACAATTTTTAAAAAGGAATATGTAATTTCTAATTTCCATAATCAATTTTAGTTTTTATTAGAAATTAAAAATAAAAATATCGTAAATTTATCAAAAAAAAATTCTAAAAACAAAAATAATCTTTATTATAATAGCCTCACAAAAATGAGTAAATTTGTAAAATATATATCTAGAAAAAAATTTCAATTTCCATATTTCGTATACATAATACAGAATCCCCCCTCTACCCGAAATCCTTGCGTTTTTTTTTAATATACCGCTTTTTTCTCAGAATTGAAATAGCATATTCTATATACCAATATCTAAATCAATCCATTTACATTTTTTATTGAAGATCGAAATTGTCTGCGTGATAATCATTCGCAATAAAATTATCTACTGTATTATACATACACGACGAATTTTGTGTCTTATCAGAACTGAAGCGATTCAAATAATGTCTCTATAGAAAAATTTTACGATGATTTTTTTGATAAAAAAATAAATCAAAAATTTAATTAACAATGTTCTGTTGATTCTACGGTTACTGATTGCGTTTGCCTCAAATGTACATGGAATAATAATAAAATAAATACTATTTTTAGCTTTTTTACAACAAACCGAAAATTGGTAGCCATTTGAAGCAAGTCGTATTTTTTCCCTCAACGGCTTAAGAACCAGGCTCGTAACAAGAGAAGGCCTAGGGGGGTTTTTAGTCCCAGGCCTCGCCTCCAAGGTCGGCCTCCTCAGTGGCGAAACATTGTATTCCGCAAGGTTTGGTTTTTTGAAAAAACTGCAATCATTTTTTGAAAGCATCCTTACGGAGATTATCATAGTTTATTGCAGAAATAATATGTCTGCTTTATATTAAACAGTTTTCTCGGGACAGATTTCTTTTATTATCTCGTAACAGTGTTTTATTTTATTCGATTAAATTCGTGGAATAAATAATATTCAATAATCATTAGTTTTTAATGAGATGAGAATAATAAATATATTAATATCTAGTAGCAAAATAGAATGAAAAAGATTTTTAATTTTAAATATTCATCTAAAAACAGTTAGAAATAAAAAACAAGTTGATGTTAGTGTATAAGATATCGCCAGACATAAGTAGAAAAGGAAGTATAATATTTATATATAGATTATAATAGCGAATTACGACTCTAAAAGATGGTTTTCCGTTTTAAAAGGAATATAGAATACATATTATTCTACTACCTGCGTTCCATATAGTCGTTTATCTTCTTTAGCAACTTTTCCCAACGAAAAAGATTTCTTGAGATTCATTCGGTTTTAGCGATTTAATTCAATAATTCACTGATGGAAAATGTAGAAAAGATTTTTTTTCTTTAAACTTTGTTAGATTAATTTTAATAATATTAAAAAAACTGCTTTTAAAAGTTATTATTAAATAAAATCATTTTTTTAATGATTATTGGTTTTAATAATATATGAAAATGATATTTTAAAGGGGCCACCTCGGACTTACAGATAGTCCCGGGCTTCATGTCAATCTCATCCGACCCTGTTAAGAACTATCTAATAAGCCGTAGCTCCACAGGCTGCATTTCAAAAGTACTCTGAAAGCGTGGGTGGCTTGTCAAAAATGCAAAATATTCATAAAAAAAAAAAACTATGGAGGCAAATATCGCAGTGTTTTTGAATTATTATTATAGAATTTTGAACTATTATTAGAATTATAGAGATAGGTTTCTATAAGTTTAACAAAGCTAACAAGGAAGTTGGTATTTCATAATTCAAAGATCCTTATTCCTGAATTCAATTTGATCCTTATTCCTGTCTCGAAACCAACTCTTTTCATAATCGAAAAAAAATATATATATATATAAACTATATCAAAAAATTTTGGAATCAAATTCGTGTTGAAAATATTATTAATATAGAAAAAGCGATAATAAGTTCTATTTATAAAAATTCATTTTAATATTTGTAGCAAGACGTTTGCCGTTGGGAATGTGTGCTTCATTGCTTCGTTTGATCAATTTTAAGAAATTATGTTACACAAAGTGTAATTTTGTCGCAATGAAAGGTCTTGGATGGAAAAAATAAATTTTAATTTTCGACTTTATCGGCTGAATAATATTTTCACAATTCATTTTGCAATTATGAAATGGAGAAATGCTAATGTATATTACAAAAACGTATATTTTACGAATTTGATTAAATACATTTTAGCGATCGAATATATTAATATTTTATAAAATGATTTTTCATCATCAGAACTTCGGTTTATTGACAAGCTAAGAAAATGTATTAGTTGCTATTGTTTTAAGAATTTGAATTTTGTCAATTTTCTTTCGAGGCCATCACATTGTTCATATAATTTTTTTTTTTGCGAATTTAAAGAGAAATAAAATCGATACGACTTTCCTATACAACCTGAGGCACAGCAATTTGTTTAAAATAATTCACAGTTGGTATAAGTGAATGAAAAAATACAGGCCATAGATCATGTATATATGTGTATTTCTAAATATTACGAATAATTTACTTTAACGGTTAATGATATATATTTTCAAGTGACCGAATATATACATTTATAAGAAAAATCGGTAAAAATTTAGTCATTTGTAGGAATGTAATTTATATTTCATGTGAATTATTTATATATTCAATGTTAACGATTTTATAAACTGCGTAGTTTCTCCGTGTCTTTGTTCATATACTTGAATATTATGAAATTTTAGTTGAGTTTATTTTAGCGTTTTTCACTGGTTTTACTAGACAGTCAGGTTTTCTCAAGCGAAAAACCACATACTATATTATATGAATTAAAAAAAAAAGGTTACTTATTAAAGAGATGAAAATTCAGCAAAAACGCGCCAAAATGATTTCTCATGTAAATTAAATATCAGGCAGAACGAAATTTTAACTTAATTTACATCAATTTGTATTTTGGTCTTTTCCCATTATATTCATGGACATGTTGTATCGATAGTCAATGAGAAAATTGATTATATGGATAATATTTTTAATTCTGCTTAACAAAGTAAAAACTCGATTATATATCAATTATTTACAACAACAAAAAAGTATAATTAAAAATATTTATCACTCAATCCCGTACCGATGCAAGTTTGCACAGACGTTTTTCGGTGGATCTCATCTCGAATTACTTTAATTCAATGAGTAGAAATGTACATATATCATACACATGTATATGACATCGTAATTTCGTTCGAATCGTCGTAATGTTGATATTTGATTTTGTGAGTGTAAGATGGAAAGACGACATCTCATCGTTCGATTTTACGATTGAATTTTCACGAGGCCTCGAAATATATCTTCAATATCAGGCCCCATTTTATAAAATCATTATTGTTTCAATTCAAAAATATATAATATAATATATATTAGAAAAACGGAGAGAAACTAAAATGTAGTGTATTTGAATGCTCAGTTAATTATTTACCTTGTGAGATAGTTTTCCCCCGAGTTGTATTTTTCACCCCGAACGCCGGAACATCATATTAAATTTGTAATTTTGAGGTTAGCATGGTGAAAAATATATTTTTTTACATTTCTGTGTAAAAAAGTCTTTTTTAATTATAATATTTTTAAAATTACTTACACATAGAACTGAAATAAGTAACTTCTATATTCTACATTTTGTTGCAGCGAATTCGTGAATGATGAAGCCACGAAAATCTAATAATTCTTTTAAGAAATCGGTTTATTTGGGTACAAAAACCATAAAATCGGATAAAACAGTGTGATAGTATAATTGAACAACCATAATTTTTATGATTTTTTTCATGGATGCAGCCATGAAAATATTCCCATAGCCAATTTTCACTGCCGTGTTCATGATCAGCGCCACAAAATACATATACAATGATCGATTTCCTTTTCAGTTTTCCCGGTAGCCTTTTTCAGAAGAATTATCCAGTAGCGCTGAATTCATACGCGTCTACTACCTGCTACTACTATAGTAACCAGTAATAAAAGAATCTAGAAATAAATTTTTATTTACATTATTATATACAAATTTGAATTTAGTAACGCATATTATTCGAATAATCACTGTGACGACGTTTCCAAAACATTCGAGTTTTCTCGAAATCGAGCCTTCAGCTGAAAACGAAACTGGCTGGAGCGTTGTTGCATGAATTTTACGAGGACAATGTTCGTCCAGGTTCGACCTGGTTCAACCGGGTTCGACCGTGCTAACCCCCTTTTTTGATCCGGACCTGTGCGACAGAGTACGCTTAAAAGCGCGCCGGGAGGAGGGGGGGGGGAGTCTCCAACGAAGTTCTCGGTTCTCGCGCGATTTGTGGCGCGCCGCAGACGCCGCAGTTCGTCGGCCGACCGCTTCAGCAGGTTGCTCGAACGATATGGATTGTATATATATGTATATATATATATACAAATATACTCGGCATAATACATGCTAGAATCTGCTAGAATTATTTCTGTCTTCTCTCAATTATAATTCGAAGTAAAAACGCGCCGAGGGTGCTACAGTGTGACATGTGTGCGCGTCTGTATGACCGTTCAGAGGATACAGTGAAATAATTTTTTGTTCCGAATGCTATACGTATAATCACGACGGGACAGTTTTCCCCGAGAAAATGAACGGAAGAGTGATGAAACAATCCACTTTAGCGAGATAAAAATTCACCGAACTCTTGTATATCCGCCGCGCAGCCCGGGCGCACGCAGTTGACATAGAGGAGCGAATCGATTCTGAGATCCCATCATCCGGAAGCCTATATAGTGAAAAGTCAGATCTGTCGAGATCTATGCGCGATCTATGAAAGCCGTTCAGATATGCCCTTGGCATAAGAACAGCTGTTTTTCATCCAGCTTCATTGGCTTTAATGGTATATACGCTAGTATACACGAACTTTTATGCGTGTGCGTGTGTGTGTATACACATAGATCGAATGCCACGTTGCATTTGCGTAAATATATGTAGCACATATATGTGATTATATATTTGTGCGTGTACGCGCTCGCTTCGAGCAGTAATTCCGCGCGCGTCCGGCGCGCTTCTATGATCTCTCTCCGAACGAGCTCCGGACTCCAAAACGTTTACCCCCCCCCCCCTCAGTCCTCGGTATTTCTGCCTAGCTCTCACTCTCTCTCTCTCTCTCTCTCTCTCTTTCTCTCTCACTCTCTATAACCGCATAATAGCTTCTGAGCAATATTAATATATTAATTCAATATTTGAAATAAAACGCGCGTGAGTGCGCGTGTGATAAATGATAAAAAGGAATAGGCGTGCGCTGCACGCACGATCATCGCCCAGTGTTCTAAACGCCCGTGTGTTGGTAAACGTGAATGCGCGTGCATATACGTGCGCGGGGAAAAGTGCATCAGCGACACAGGGCTAAGTGATGCATCAGTAGTGAAACAACGCTGCGACGAACCGCATGAGTGGTATTATAACAGATTATATATACATACATATATATATATATATAGAAGCGAGAGAATAAAGAAAACGTGCGTGCGTGCGTGCGTGTGTGCGTGAATCGGGAATAGAAAAATTATATATGCATATGTATACGTTTGTGCATATATAAAATTTCATGGAACAAAGCATAACGTACTTACAATATATATCTAGCCCCAAAGTGTGCGTATAGAAAAACGTTTACAGTGTGTGTTTATTATGGTACTATATGTACATGCATTTGTTGCTCCACTACACATATTTATAATGCGATCATAATTTATTTTCTTTATTAGTGTCGTGTCGCGAGCGCGTGTGTGAAGCAGTGTTATGTATATAAATACAGGAGAGTCGATCAAATAAATGCACTTTGCGACGCCTTTCGCTTGACTTATTATATAAATATATATCTACATCTATATATATATATATATATATATATATATATATATATATATATATATATATACTGGAATAAATCAAATTACCTTCGCACCGCAAAGAAAATTTTGAATCACACTAATCAATAATAAAATAAATCTCGCCTCTATATATATATAGTATTTATGTATCTATTCGATCGAATTATTACGGCAATAATAATGCGAATAAAACGTTATTAGAAATTACAGAGGGTGTCGAGACGCCTGCAGATATACAAAATATGAAGGTTTCGAAGACGACGTGCTTCTGAATATGTTTTGGAGCTGAAACAATATATAAAATGACGTCGGAGAGGAAGAGTTTTCGAATGGTTTGTATTTGTTTTTTGTGTAGTCGTTAAAATCAGTTTGTTGCGCGATCGAGTGTTTTGAAAAGTGCGTTATTTCAGATTTTTGTATATATAAATGGAAATTTTGAATTTTGAAACTATAAAGCTTCAAAGAATTATGAGACGTTTTGCTATTTCATTCGCTTGTTAAAAGTTTAATACATCGTTAAAAGGGGAAACTTTTATTCACGAATCAAGGGAATAATATTTCATATGTTATTTTCCCGAAGTAATAAAATACACTTTCAGCACATTTTAGATATAATTTGTTAGAAAATACAGTAACTTTTGCGTGTACTGCAATATAGTATGTAAATTAAACGACACGATATATTTAATAAATTAATAATATAATAAAATCAATGTTATACTCAAAACACATAGGCGTATAAGCAAAAAATATTCCCATATTGAAATGGAATTGCACATGTGTATATAAACTTGTTTATTTCACATTACGCAGATGCGTTAAAATTTACGCAGCAAAAAAAAAAAATCGAATGGAAAACAGTTTTATTTAAATACCCTGAAGGATTTTAATGCGCGTTCCTTATTTCATTGTTATTTTTTTACTCGTGTCCGCTGTACATTATAAACTTTAACACTCGGATAATATTACTTTTAGCTTTCTTTTTCATTTGCACATAATCGCGATCTCAACAATCGAGGTTGAATTTTAAAATGCTTTGTTTTCGAAAAATTTAAATGTAAATGAACGATATATACTCTATATAATAATGAAAATAAGAAACGAAACTATGTGATAGATATATAGTTTTAAAAAAAAAATTAAGTAGTTTAATTTATTTAAATTTACCGAAGAAACACGTTCGAAGCAATTAATTACAAAATTACAATAGCGATCGTCGTTATTTACAATTTTTCGATGTTTTTATCTACCGAATATATATACATCTGTATAGGAGCTAGAGAACGTGTAATTATGTGTATTTACCGAACGGCGGTCAACACAGACAAACGGCACTCCAATAAAAATGTTATCTTTATCGTCGTGTAGTTTTTTTTTCTTCAAACGACTAAGGAAGGCGGCGTATAATAAACTGTTGAATTTTCCATTTTATCCTCTCTCTCTCTCTCTCTCTCTCTCTCTCTCTCTCTCTCTCTATTCATTATCACCTACAACAACAATTTTGTTTCGAATAACAACGGTTTTACAAAATGTCCAAGTAACAAGATAATAATCAATTGCACTGGATAAACTCTCGACCGGTACTAACTCCAGCTTTTGAGAAAAATTTTTGCAATACTTGATTTTTTGTTTATTCCTATCGTCGATAATTGAATTCGCGCTCGTTGTATGCAAAATCCATTTTCAAATTTGTCTTAAAAAAATTGGTTTTGAAAAAAAATATTTCAAACAACGCCTCGCAGTAGATCCCCGCCAATCTATACCTGTTTTCGATGCGAACAATATGCACTACCTGGGGGATGAATTCAAAACATTCCCGCCTCGGGACCCCCCCCCCCCACACACACACACTTATGAAATTTATCCAGCAAAGACTGCTCACGCCAACAACGAGGAATATGCGTGGAACAAAAAATTAATTCGTTTAATCGTTATTTTGACGATGCAATTTATGGTTCTCGAGAATGAAAATTGAATTTCGACCAGAAAAATCATGACGATATTCCTAATCGGCGGCCAAAAGAACGGGGGCGAAAAAATTGTCACGCAAAATCGGGAGATGCTTTTTGGAAGTTGCAATATTTTTGCGATCTATTTATATAAATAAAGATAATATACTTTTTTTCTAATATAAAACACGCTTATTCCTCTTGGCCGGTGTGTTCTTAAAATGTCTTCTGGGCACGATATCGTGTAATTTAAAAATAATTCATATAAAATCCTATACATCTATAACGACTTCTTCCTGGAGGCGTGAAAAAATAAATAAGAAAATGTTTCCGATCAGCACCTGTCGCTTGCGAACAAAGTTTGTATACTTAATGAGAAAGGCAAGAGTAAACAGCTAATATTAGAATTGCCAGAGAATATTTACGGACATTTACGAAAGCTATTCTCGCGTGAAATATTCTTTCAATAATATATATAGCCTCTCTCTCTCTCTCTCTCTCTCTCTCTCTCTCTCTCTCTCTCTCTCTCTCTCGTGTTAAAACGAGAAATTAAAAAGAATTCAAAAAAAAGTTTCTCTGGTAGCTTTAAAAATTTGTGTAATTTTGCGTAATGAGAATGACTAACAATTGCATTAACGTAGACGTACCGTAAAATATCTTAATTCTTCGTTTTATTGAAAATATAATTTTTAATACAAGTTGGATAAAGGAAAGCAATGAAATGAACAACAGTAGTTTTCTTTTTATTATAAATCATATATAAATCAAAGAGCGTAATTTAACAATCTTAATTACTTGTTCATTAATACGTATAATTGTCAAAATATAATACATATAATATAATGCATTGTCAAAATTTTTGTAATATATTTCATATGTATTTCTAAATTCTTTTGTTTTATATTCCGGTTAATTTTGTTTATAAAGCTGTATTAATATAGAAAATATTAAATTATGTGACTTTTTACCGGTCATTACGACGATTCACATCGAAGGAAAGTAATATTTATAAATTGCTGAAACTTCGAATCCGCTATATTTGGATCAAGTCAAACTGTGGGTGGTCAAGACGCCAGTTCGACAGCAGTATCATATATGTAGTTTTGAATTATTGAAATTTGAATTATGCAGTTTTGAAATATTGACTTCAGGATTAATATAATATACACGTAGAGTAAAAATGATAAATTAATCCCCAAAAATATTATAAATATATATATATATATATATATTATATATATATATATTTTTTAGACTGCATTAAAATTTCTGTATTAATCAATTAAGTTTTAAAAACATTTTTAAAAACAAGTTTAAAAACATAATTCCGTTTACAATTAAAACTTTTTTTGTGTTCGAACTATTTAGATTCGGATAATTTGTATTATTTTATCATTGATTTTAAATTATTAGATTGAATTAGAGCTCTATTTAGAGTTCAGTTAGATTATGTAAGATTAATGAAAAATGTAAACTTTTAGCTTAACGTGTTTAATTTATTATTAATAAAATAATAGATATTTTTTACGTTATAGTTCTCGAACAGTTCAAATAAAGATTCTTTGTGTAACTGGATTATTTGCAATTTACTATTTCAAAAAATAAATTCACTAATGATTCTAGAATAATGGAAAATTAAACATAAAGCTTCTTTCAATAGTGCAGTTAATGGCCCCCACTATCGATATCAATTTGCATTGGATCGACTCAAAGTAATAATCAGGATTATCGAGACGTTCGAAACCAAATATTTTGTCATACAATTAAGAAATAAATTTTTAACCGACAATAAGCAGGACACCTTTAATCACGATTACTTTAATTTAATCCAAACAAATTTTTCATCGATGCCGAAAGAAAGTTGACCATTCCATTAGTGTCTAGATTGAAAAAAAAATTTTTAATGTAAATAAAATTAGATCTTAATTCGGAACCGTTAAAATTGGCCAGTTTTGCTAGTTGCGCAGATTGAAGGGATTGATCATAGAGGATCCTTAACAACAGCGTATTATGTGGGTGTTTAATGTAAGTAAAACGTTTGCACGGAAAGAGCGCGGCTATACGCATTGTTTGCCGAAAGCGGCAAGACTGTGTAACCAAATGGGAATTAGGAAAAAAACGCAATGTGTTTCGATCGCCGAACAAATATGCGGTAGCCGAGCCCCTCTCTCAAATTTATCCGTTCTCCGTCTCGTCTACTCTTTCGTTCGTCGATTTCTCCGATCCGTAATAAAAATTCCGGTATACCGATGCGATATATATTTTTTTTTTTTTTCACCGCGTACGTGTAATTACACGAATTTTATATTTTCGACGTAAAGAAAAATAAATTAAACTTATTACGGTGTCGAATGGAATTTTTAGGTTTGAATCAATATAAGCTATATAGCTTATGCTGCACCGTCTGATTAATTAGTCATGATGACTGTTGATTGAATTTTTATCAAAAAAAAAAACCTTTCTTTAAATTCAAAAGTATATTTTATCAATTAATTCTAGCATTCTTTCTTAAAGGAAACTTCGTTTTGTTTTAAGAAGCTCTAGAAAACAATTCTTCAGAAATGTATTCTTAGGTCAACTCAGACACGATAATATATAGTTGATTGTTTCTGTTATCTTGCACTCCCTTGAAAAATGTTCAAGTAACAAACGTTGCTTTTCAGAAATTATATATCACTACTGCTGAAAACCAGACAGGTTTAAAATATTTCAAATGCAGTCGAGTTTCAAACAAAGAATATTTATATATTTATACATGTTTATACATATGTCTACACCTTTAATGGAATAAAAGATTCTGAATAGATTATGTAGGATAAATTAAAAACGAGGTTATTATACATCGATAAAATTTTGAACAAAGATCAATGTTTAAAAAAAGTTTGCAACGATTGTCTTAGATTTAATTTAAAATACACGGCCAAAAAAGGAGAGGAGAGGAGTCGCACTTCAAAGCCTTTTTTACAAAATTGCTGGAAAAGTTTTTTGATTCGGCTTCCCATCTCTATTAATTCCTTATCAAGAATATTGTCTTACAAAACTGGGGCACTGTCATTTTACACAATGGTAGTTATAATTCATTTATAATCGTTTGTCAGAACAATGGGCAGACGAATATCACACACACACACACACACACTTATGATTTCTCTGCAAAAGTAAATTACGTCGTATTATATGAATTTATATTTACTTATTCCGGTTCCTGAACTGTTTTTCTTTTTTACATATCGATAAGTCGGAAACTACATAAAATATATGTATTCTTCGAACTTTGATCTACAAAATTGCTTTCTTGTTTTACTTTTTTTTTATTCTTATGTGTGTAAATAATATATATATATATATTAAAAAGGCAGGCGTGCTTCCTCCCACTCTCCTAAATACTGATCTCAATATATGTCATTTTTGACTTTTACACCCTCTGCCAATATTGAATCTCCATCTCGACCCTCTTGGCGTTTGGCGCGCGCGTGTTTATAATTGTAACGGCGGGAGCGCAAAGTACGGGCACATATTTGCTTAGCGATTATACATAGAGATATATATACGCGCTTGCGATCATGCGAGTACATAAAAACGGAGTGTATATAAGTAGCCCAAAAAGTACACAGTCGCAAAAAAGGACGTGGATTATTTATATTCTTAATATATTAGAGGGGCAATAATCGCACTAGGGTTATTCATTGGGTCCCCGATCAACTGATTTTAGATTTATTTTCAATAAAAATAAATCATTGTATAATTATTGTATGAAATCGTTAAAAGTGAGGCTGAAACCGTGTGAAATTATTTATATATAAGGGATTAAAATAATCTAATAAGCGTTCAAATAACTTTGACTGTAAATCAATTTGATAAACATTTGAAATCACAAAAACCCTGCAACGATTCTGACCTATATTCTTCAAATGAATACATAACCTTCCAGATAAAAAAAGTGAATACAATGGCTTAACAAAGCATTCTTTTCGAGCATAAGAAATATTTTCGCGATCAAATTCAAGATTGAACAGACATTATTTTTAATATTAAATGAAATTAATTAAAAAATGTTTCCATTAAGTATGTTTTAGAATAATATAAAAAAAACGAATAATCAAATTATTTCATATAATACGTAATAAAAGACTAGTGAAAATGACTCATGTACTGATTAATATTTATATTATATATCACTGTAAAACGACTTAAGACATTTTTAAGAAAAATTACTTTTTTTTTGTTTGAAAAATTCTCTTCGCTTTTTACTCATTTTTTTACATCGCTATAGAAGCATGGCGGCTACTCATTGAATGTATACATAGTATCGTCCTTATACCACATCAGATGTATAGAACCCTCTTTAAATGCCTTCGGAACAAGGAACGACGTTTCGACATTTTTCCTGCAAATACATAAATTCTTAATAAAGTTTTCATGCTCGTTTGAGAATCGTGCAGCAATTTTTCACGCAAGTACAGCTGCATAGCAGAGATGTGGATTATTGTAGCTCTATTAATAGATATAGGATATACTCATCGGTGGATCAAGAGTTTGTGAGACCCGGTGTTATTAAAGAGACGAGGCCCCTCCCTAGTACACAAATAATTGAAGTAAAATGAAGAATAAACTCGAGCATATATACATATTTTATTAAAAAATTTATAAATATTCAAGGATTCATTTCTCGCTTTCTCCCAGTCTCTCTCGACATCTGCTTTTCGCTTCGCTTTTCCATACTGGTCCTGGGTAAAAACATATAATGACGCCCCTGTAGCTCTGTACAGGTTCTTTATCTTCTAGAAATAAAATATTTTGTCGTAGACTTTATTCGATCATCATTGAGGAATATAAGTCGCATTAAAAATCTGATAATCCCGTTGCGTGTCTACGAAGCATTGTCGCTATATTGTTGTATTTTAATTACAGGTTATCAGTTAGATTTTCTGGAATAATGGAATAAATTTGGATCAAAAATCTAAAAAAAAAAAAACTTGCACAATTAAGCTTTTCCAAGAGGAGCTAATAACTGCACCCGTATAATTGTATAAAATTATGATAAAATACTGAAGGAAAATTGAAAGATAACACAAATAAGTAAAAAGTTATCATCGACGTAGCTTTTTTTTATTTTCTCTTTATCCTCTGGCGTACGTCATCCATTTGATACCTACAGATTTTATCGTTTAAAATTCCGTAAAAATTGCCTTTATTAGAAACTATGAACACATTTTGCAGATAGACGCGATTATAAATAAGATTCGTATCAACCTATTGCTGACATAAACTAATTAATTAATGATATGTAATTAATCGATTGGTGGAATAATAAACGGGCGGTCAAACAGGATTTTATTTTTGATGCATATTTACTAATTTTTTCTTAAATATTACTGTAGACTTTAACTAATTAATAATTAATTTAGGGGTCTATTGCGATTTCAGTAAAATTTTCTTTAAAAAAAAAAAAACAAAACAACGAGCTGATAAAAAGTTCTTAAATGCGTTGCACGTGAACAAATAACACATATATATGTTATATTGCCTATATACATTACGTGACCCATCAAGAATATATAAGATTAACTGCAAGTCGTATAACAAAAAGCAAATATGGATGCTTCAGCAGGCCGAATCACTGTTGCATAATTATGCATTTGTTAAAGCGGTCTGTGTTTTCGAAGTTATTCTTATAAGTCTGTAAACACAAATAAATAAATAAATAAATAAATATAAATGAAACTCCTTTCAAACCTCCATAGTATATTCAACAATAGATCCTCTCGTTAACGCGATGTAAAAATTATATGTCAACGTATCGATAGAATTAAATATATTATATATAACTATTATATATTAGGTTGTCAAATATCTCCCTTCCGCCTTTTTGTCTTATGAATTTCGCGGCTATGTACAAAGCGCTAGAGAACTCGTATCTGGCAATACTATACATCATTTGAAAGATCTTGGCATAACCTACAAAACGACGCTATACACAATTAGTTTGGATATTGCGTTCAAAAAATTATAGACGTGTAAACATGGAGTTCACTGACGCTAAAATTCGCGCTATTTTAAAGTTTTCCTTCGTCAAAGGCAAATCCGCTAGAGAAACGTTCCGTGAGATTAATGGTGTTTTGGGGATGGCACGCTATCACTTCGAACCGCAGAGGATTGGTTTCGATGACTCAGAGCCGGTGAAAACGACACCATGGATAAGCCAGCCGGCGGAAGACCTGTGACGATGAATACCGATCAAATCATGGAATTTATCAAGTTAAACCGGCATGTGATATCTCGTGACATCGCCCAGGACATGAGAGTTAGTCACCAAACCATTTTAAACCATCTGCACAAAGCTGGATATAAACAAAAGCTTGATGTTTGGGTGCCGCATGATTTGACGCAAAAAACCTTCTGGACCGAATGAACGCCTGCGATGTGCTGCTGAAACGGAACGAACTCGATCCATTTTTGAAGGGGATGGTGACTGGCGACGAAAAATGGATCACATACGACAATATCAAGAGAAAACGGTCGTGGTCCAAGGCCGGTGGACCGTCCCCAACAGTGGCCAAGCCGGGATTGGCGACTAGGAAGGTTTTGCTGTGTGTTTGGTGGGATTGAAAGGGAATCATCCACTATGAGCTGCTCCCATATGGCCAGACGCTGAATTCTACCGTGTACTGTGAACAATTGGACCGCTTGAAACAGGCTATCGACCAGAAGCGTCCACAATTAGCCAACAGGAAGGGTATAGTGTTCCACCAGGACAACGCCAGACCACACACTTCGTTGATGACTCGTCAGAAGCTAGAATGGGAGTTCGGATGGGAGGTTTTATCGCATCCACCATATAGCCCGGACATAGCGCCAAATAATTATCACCTGTTCCTGTTCATGTCGAACGCGCTTGGTGGTGTAATGTTGGACTCAAAAGAGGCTTGTGAAAAGTGGCTGTCCGAGTTCTTCGCAAATAAGGAGAGTGGTTTCTACGAGAGGGGTATTATGAAGATGCCGTCTAGATGGAAACAGATTATCGAACAAAACGGCGCATATTTGAAGTAAATCCGACCACTGTAACACTTTTTATAAAGCATTGAATGAAGAGCAAAACAGCGGAAGGGAGATATTTGACAACCTAATATAATATTTTTGTAAATTAAACGAGTGACGGATGTTAGTTTTGTTGAGCTATAGGTTAAAGATATTAATAGAAAATGCGAGCTAAATATTAATATTATATAGATTAATAAATATAGCACTATTATTATTATTCTTATTGTTATTATTTTTGTTTTTTTATTATTATAAGGACTAATGAATACTTTAATTACTCGAGACGTGCATATGCACAGCATAATATCTGCCATTTAATAAATCTTCATACGAATAATTCCAAGAACTTATGCCACCTTATATTTGTCATCCCGTTTCTTCCCTTTTTTCACCGCTTATCATATTGATCATGTTTAGCCTATTTTCAACATTGAGCAAAATATTTAAATTTATGAAACTTTAAAAGAAAATTGTTTATTGTAGATAAAATAGTAGAATGTTATTGTATTTAAGCTTAGATTTTCTATATAGTATATTAATTAAATTTCACGAATGTTATTTCCATATTTCATAATTGCATTAGCTAATTCAATTATTGTTTTTCTTTTTTTTTTTATAAAACTGTTCACTTTTCCTGATGGTAAGATTATTAAAGACTTACATTTTTGCAAATTGAAACTCGGAACCTCGAACCTTATCCATATGCTCTATTTTAGCATAGGCTCTAAACGCATAAAAAATCGGAGTTATATAATTAAATATTAAATAAATATTTTTGTAAACATTTTGAAACTCTATGTTGGAGCGATTGATATTGCTTAATTTAGGAGTAATTGATATCTCTGATTTAATGTAGAAAAATTGAGATACATATGAAAAAACACGCCTGTTTAAAATTGGAATATTGATGAAAAAAAACGAGATAGGAAGAAAAACTTTCGAGTTTTTGTATAAATATTTCATATATAGGCTATGTAATTTATATTTAGTCTATGATGATAATCTGGCAAAATAAAAAGATATCTCTTGAAAAATATAATGTGATTTCAGTATATATCATGAAAAATTTTCGAATATGCGTGTACGAGCATTTAAGAATAAAAATTAATGGTAATTTACGGAAGCTTGCCCTTATTGTTATTAAAATTTATATGATTTTCTTTAGTAATTAAAAATGCAATTTCTATGATTTTAAAAAGATAATTTTTTTCAATTTCTACGTGTTGATTTCGTTTTTTTTTCTTTGTGTATCTATAGTTTAAGTATTGGGCGGATGGGTCCTCGGATAAAATGGCTTTTTCATAAAAATTTTTAATCAAAATAATTATTTAAGTGAGTGAATTTTTTTTATAATAATATAAATATTTTTGCTGATGAAAGAAAATATAAATAAATTCTTAAAAATAAAGTAGCAAATATAGATTTTCTGCGAGAAACTGTTGCAAATAACTTTTTTTATCTATTGAAACGAATTCATTTGTGCTACATTTCTTATATATGCATTTGCCTGTGAAAGCATTTATTTCATCTGCGTCATTTTCTGTTAACTTTTATTTAGTAATACTTATAGTAATAAACTATACACGAAACCTCAAAACTTTCAGGCCCGTTAAGAAAATCTTTTATTCTACATATATTGAATTAAAAATATATAAAAATTTTAATTATTGTACTTTGACGACTATTGTCGACTAAAATAAAAAATATTTTTATCGATTTTTATAAAATAGGGTCAGTCAGATTTTCCTTTGTTAACAATATTATATTGTTTTTTTTTATTTTTTAATACTTTTTGAAATTTTATATTATAAACAACAATAATCTGACTGTCACTATATAATTATAATTAGATTATTTTATGAAAACTGTAAGACCGATAAAAATATTCGTTACTTTAAAAACATACAACAATAACATAGAAAAAACAATAAATTAATGAATTAATAATAATTAATTAACATTTTCCATTGTTGATGTATATCTGTATATGTACGGTCCAGATGCGCTGCCTCCTCATCGTGGCCTCGATCTGCCTCTGCTCCGCGCGGGCGCGCACCGAGGAGGACCAGTCCTCGGCTTCGAACGACGAGCTCCGTCTCGAGGAGGCGCCGCCCGCGCCCTCGCCCACGTCGCCACCGACGACGACGCCGACGTCGACGACAACGACGATCGCCATGACGACGACGACGACGACCACCACCACGACCAGCAGCACCACCACGACTACGACGACGACGACGCCGCCGCCACCGCCCTCGACGACGCCCGCGCCCGTCAATCCCATGTCGGACAAGTGCTTCTACCGCTTGCCCGCCGATTGCCCGCCTCCCGGCTCGAATCCCTGCACGAGGGTGACGCCCTCGGGCGGCCTCGTCGGCGCCGGCGAGAGCATCGCCGTACTCTGCTGCAACCTGGCCAATCAAACGGAGTTCGAGCTAGCCCTCTCTCGGGCGAGTGAGTATATTTATATGGTTTTTGGTTTTTGCGGTTAGTTTTTTTTCTTTTTCTGTTTTTTTTATTTTTTTTGTGTAAACAAAATATTATAAGAGAGCACTACACCATGATTGAGTAATGGAGAGTATACAATCAAGCGTATTTTTATATTATGGTTTTGTTTTTATACAGTGGGAATTATTTATTAGTAAAAATTACAAGACTACTCGGTAATGAAAACGTGGAGTGACGAAATTAAAAAAATTACCATATTTGTCAGAAAGATTTATAAGCGACAAATGCAAAATTTTACCATTACAATCTAGTAATATTTATGGGAAACTATGGTAATTTTTTTAGATTTTTACAGTCTACGATCAAATTATAGGACAGAGGCCTACGATGGCTCGATCGCTAGAGCGAAGGACTAGTAATAACTCGGTGATCCGAGTTCAAATCCCGGTCTCGGCCGATTGATACAGGCACCGCTGTAATTATTTACATGTGCTTTGTTTACAAACACATCGTAGACCTCCGTCGCTGATTAGCACCGATAATTGGAAGCATAAATAAAGCGACGTTAAAGAACATAAAAAAAAAAAAAAATTATAGGACAGTACTGAAATTGTTTCCTCGTGTATATATGCGTGTAAAACCGTTAAACGCAGAGATTTTTTCCATTATACTTTTTTATTATAATAAGGGTGCAAAGATTAATTTATACACAAATACTTATAAAAAAATAATAAATGGTTTTTATTCGAAAATGATGAACTTATTTCGAAAATTATGTATTAAAAAATTACGTTCGTAGAACTGTTGACAAAAGAAAAAGTTGAATCGATCGCATAAACTTAGTTTTATACGCTTGTTTGTCGAAATGTCCCATTTGAAAAGTAACGTTAAACATTGAAGTTATACCGACGATCATCGACAGTCGTTGCCAACAACTTGACAATATTTCCATTTTTTTTTAATAATAATATTTAGCATTCGTTATATGCGTTATTTTTAATATTATCGAAAACGATGAATAAATGGCTCAATGTATACCTATAGATAAAACTTTATTTACATAGTTTGGTTCCACAATATTTCCACAACTAAATTGATTCAGAAAAATAATATACTAAAAATCAAATTATCAGTCATCACATCTTAATAATATTATTATTATTTCTAAAAGAAAAAAATTCTGCTTTTGTATTTTATTTCTTTCTTATAAACATTAGTTTCATACTGATTTCATTATGAAATCATTATATACTGATCACATTACAGTTTAAATTGTAAATAATATAATATATTTATCTGTACCATGGACGTAAATTGTAAATTTACTGTTATACATCACTCTGCAGAAAGATATAAATCGTATACGCCCACGCTATATACATGCTTGATTTTTTAAATCAGAAAAATTGAAATTAAATTTTACACCCCCAAATTAGGGAGTAAAATAACAATTTTTTAGGTATACTGTGTTGAACTCTCTACTATAAATGGGATGTATAATTGAATTGACAAATTTTGTTGAGAAACGTGATTTATTGGCCACTTAAAGAATGAGAATATTCGACAAATCCATGGATTTAACATAATTTATACAAAATAGTATAGTTAGTAACTATTTTGGTTCATTAGTAAAGGGCATAAAATACATAGAAACATAGAAACTTACATATTATTCGAATCTTTCCAATTTTTAACTCCGAATTGATAGTTGGGATTCGGGTTTTGAGACCTGAGCGATGTTTCGAGATGCCCTATCTTTTCAGGTTTCAGATTGCCTGAAGCCAGGTCTAAAGCCTTGAGACCCAATTCTAAATTCGGACCTTAAAAGATCTAAATACATAAAAGTGTTGAATTTTTTTCATTTTACGCTTAGGTTATTTATAGATAGCCTAAGGATTTCAACCCTAAATATTTTAGATGTGATAATATTCGAATTTGCATATCGATATATGAACAACTAATGAATATGTATAGATTTTCCTGGTTGAGGTGCGTCGTTACTTTTTAAGAGTTCCAACAAATCCAGAAACGAGAAAAATAATTAAGTAACGGCACATTTCTCGTTAATCTCATAGACTTTCCCACCAGCGTGGCTTACATTCACATTCGCAACGCCACCTTGGATTCCATTAATGTCACCGAGGTGCGATGGCGAATGCTGAAATCCCTGGCTATAACCGACGGGCGAATTCAACGGATAATAGGCAAATTTCGTATGATGACGCCAATACTTTGCCTGAACCTCTCCAACAACGCCCTCCTCGAAATGGAAAATAATTCATTGATCCGACTCTCTCACCTGGCCACGCTGGATCTCTCTTACAACAATTTGACGCACCTGCCGGCTCTCAACATCCTGAACGGCAGGGAATTTTGGCTCGACATCTCCGGTAAGCAATTATTAAAATGTGCATACATAATGTGAAAAAAGTATAGAGGATAAAATTCAAATATTGCGATATTATTATGCTTGTTCTGTTAACCAAATTTTTTATGCTATCATGATTTTTTCTCTCTGCAGGATCGAATACTTTATTGTGCCACGACATTTATCAGAATATTAACAAAACCGGCGAGAACCAAATAGTTTTTCATCGTGAAAACGAGACAGTTTGCTCGTCGAGCAAGACCTGGCACTGGTTCAATGCTACAGCCCAAGTTCCATTAAAGCAAGTGCGATACCTCAGCTCGGTAAGTTTGCAAAGAATCTAACGGATCCTGAACCTGCCCTAACAGCACAACATATTTCCAAATTTTTCTGAAATATTCTAAAATATGTTCTAAAAATAATGTTAAATTTTTCTAAAGCAATTTAGATAAAATATTTTCAAACATTTGAATATTGTTTTCATAAAGTATTTCTTATAGTTTTCAACTTGTTAGAAAAAATATTTCAATGCAAATCCGAGCTCACCGATAGGTGGCAAAATGTTCGTCTCCGTATACACTCTATAGCTTTTGCGTCATTCGATCATTATATAATAGCAGATAATACGTAATAATAAATGTGTTTTGATATTGCATAAATCTTTCGTAGCAATATTTTAGAAGTGTGTTACATAAATATATTTAAATGTTATAAAAATTTGTCAAAATTATGTAAAACATTTTCAAATATTTAAATAAATTATTTTATTTATATATATTTCTATATAAATCCTTAAGATAAGGATCATTTAAATCAGGTCATCCCAAGAAATGGACTGACCACAACTATGATTTATTTTATAAAGAGCTTAATGTACTAAATGTCAATAGAACATTAATTAAACATTATATCTTATTTCGATAGAAAATTATTAATAACATGCTGGAATGAATTGAATTATTCTTTAAATTTCAATTTATTGTAATTAATATAACATTATAAGATATAGGAACACTACCTCTTGTATTAATCGTCATACAAGAATTTGCTTTACATTCTACTTGATCAGCTGTATATTGGAATATATATTTAAATGGCTATGACATTTTTGATAACTAATTGTAATTTGTAATAACTAATTATATATACAATTTTTAATAGATTGCGCTACTTATCAAATTATATAAGTATAATTATTTTCATATGACTTATAAATTAAATGTGTTTACTCGTTAGTTGTTAAATAAATAAATAAATATGTAAGTAGGACAGTACACTTTTGAAAGTATACCTTTGTGCTGGAAAGACGATGCGAGTATCATAAAACAAAAAAAAATAATTTATGGGTCTTCATCAGAATTACCGTATATAATACAAATTCAAATTTTCAGCTGCAGACCGAGTGTCCGAAGGGTGAAAACTGGGAATGCGTTTGCGAATTCAGCAGACTCGAGCTCCTCAAGGACAAAATGCCGATTTTCGCGGTGAGCGTTGACTGTAGCAATAATCAGTTGACCCAGCTGCCGGAAAAATTGCCTCGCAACACGATATCCCTGAACGTTTCTTATAACAATGTAAATTATTTTTAATATTGAAAAATATTGATCGCCTGCTCGAGAATCGAAACGCAATATTTTAAATAATTTTTCGATTTTTCGTTTGCTTTTTTTTTTATAGATCACTGTCCTCGACGAACTAAGCACAAATCCCAGTTATGATGGATTAAGGGAATTCGTTGCCGATTACAACAATATATCGTCCATAAATAAATTAGAAGGCTCGAAATTTTTAGACAGCTATGCCTTTCTTAGTCTGAGGCATAACAAAATTAAATCAGTGAGTATATAAAATATTCTTAATAATATTGATGATATTGAAATTAAAATAATTATTCATATTAAAATGAAACATTCGAATTTCAATATAGCTGCCCACTTACATTTTGGCAACCAATGCCTACGATAAAAGTTACAGCAGTAGTAGATATGGCGTTCGATTCGGCGGTAATGAATTACATTGCGATTGTAATACAGCCAAATTTTTAAAGGTGCTTGAAATTTATTTTATTTTTTTGTAGTGAATATTGTATTAATTTAAGTATTCTTTAAATAAGTTTTGATCACTTACTTCTACTGTTCTTCTGGCAGGTTTGGCTACAAACAAGAATATTAGACTATGATGAAGTGCTGTGTGAAAATGTAAAAGAAAAAGTGGTTGATTTGGAACCATCAAAAATGTGCGTTTATCCTGGAGATTGGACAGACTATATTTATTACATTATCGTCACTGAAGTTTTACTATTAATAGGCCTAATTGCTAAAGTATCGTATGATTATTGGGTGTTTAGAACAGCAGGGTATCTTCCTTGGCCAGCCAATAAAATGCCTAAACTTCCTTTTGACTGGTTATGTGAAACTTAATATTTAAATTGCAAACCTATCATCAGGTTGAAACATATGATACATAATTGTAGAGTTATTGTGCATATCTGCTGAAAATGTTGAAAAAAGATATAATTGAAACTAATTTGAAATTTCTAATTTATGTTTAGTAATTTAAAAAGACTCATATGTTTTTACGATTTTTATTTAAAAATATAATATAAAAGTAATGATATCAATAATATATTTTTCTAAACATTATTTTAGTAAAGATTTTATAAAATCATAATTAAGAATGTTTTTGATTTATCTACTTCGTAATAGTATAAAAAAATTATTATCATTCTATTTGATAACGGCTTTTATATATGTAGATAGATAGATATATATATAGATATATTGAAATAGCTGTGATTTTTTAAATCCATGACGCATATGTATATAAACGTGATAAGTTAACAGATTAAGTTAAAATTTTTATTTGTTTTCGCAATGATTTAAAATAAATAAACGTTGTTCAATTTACAATAAGATCTCATTTAACATTTTGTCAATCTAGTATCTTATATAATACAATATGGATTGAGACAAATATCATTTCGAACTCAAAATCATTAGAACATATTTTTCGTGTTAAGTAGGATCTTATTGTATTTTTTTAATCTAGTCTATAAATTTTTCTTAGAATGTTCATATTTTAATAATTACAAATATTCAATTTAACATTACAAAATATTAATAAGATTATATACCAACTGAATTAAATAAAGAATTTTTATATAATATGTACATATATATATAATATATTCTTTAGAAAATTATACAAGAATATATTATGTCAAAATATAAATAAATAGCTAATTCAAAGTTTGTATAAAGTCTCACTAACTGCAATAAAATTAACCAGAATTATGACTTGTAACATTTGTATCATTTAAATTATTGTTAACGTTGTCTTCACTTTTTTTTTTAACAGTTTTGTTCACATTTTTTCTTACTAATTTATTTTTGTTGTTTAATTTATTTTGTTTCTTCTTATTTTGTATACCAATCGTTCGTTCATTGTTGGTATTATTATTTAATCTATAAAATAGTTTATTAATTATTATTATTATTCAAGTTTTCAATCTATTAAATTAAATTAAAATTAAATAATACATACTTTCCTTTTTGTTTAATCTGCTTTTTAAATCTTGGAATGGTTGATATACTAGCTCTTTTTGGTGCTGCTCGTTCTAATTTTTTTCTTTCTCTTTTATCATGTTTCTTTAATGTAAATATGTATTCAGGTACATGACAACCTGAAGCTTGCATTATATTAGCGATGCTAAAAAAAATTAATATTAGTACCATTCTCATTATCAAATATTACTTATTAATTTTATACTTTGATTTATTTCAATTATAAACCCTTACCTTCTTAAGTTAGTAGTATCGTCTTGTGTAAAAAATGTTATGGCTTTACCTTTATGACCTGCTCTTCCAGTACGACCTAAAGTAAACAAAAAATTAGAAACAATACTTAAATAATTATAAAATTTTTCAATATTGAACATTGATTATAGATCTATCATACCTATCCTATGAATATAAGAAATAGCAGATGGTGGGAAATCATAATTTATGACAAGATTAACTCCTACAAAATCTATTCCACGGCTCATTAATTCTGTACATATGAGAACCCATATTTTGCCTTCTCGAAAACAACGTACTACGTTATCTCGCTACAAAATGAAAATATTAGAATTGTTGATAATTAAAATATTTAAAACTAAATTATGATCATTCAGTTGACTACCTGTGTCTGAGTCCTGTCAGAATGTATAACATCTACGTTGATTTCATCATAAATAAGTTCTTTGAACAATTCTTGTGCTCTTTCTTTACTTTGAACAAAAATTAATGCAGGTGGTGCAAAACCCTAAAGTAAATAAATAATTAATGTTTAACTCTCATATCAATATTTATTTTTTACATAAAAATATTTACTTTCTGAATAATGTTCCTAATTTCAACAAGTTTGCCTCTTTCACTTCCAACAAATGTAAGTTCTTGTTCAACTAACTCAGCTGCTGCATTTCTATCAAAAGAAAAATTCAAAATTGTATAAGTTACTTCAAATGCTTCATTAATAAACATTAGACAGTTCATAAATACCTGTTGCCAATTGTTACGGTAGCAAGACCTTTTAGATTACGCCTACACCATTTTGTTACTGCAGGTGTATTTGTTGCACTAAACATTCCTCGGCGAATATTTACATTAGTACAGGCTTTAGAAATTTCTTCCAATTGACTTTTGAATCCTCTAATTCCTTCTTCAAATAATTTATCAGCCTCATCAATAATGAGCCACTCTACACTAAATAATAAACAAAATGTATCATAAAAAGATATTTTATAATGTCAAAAGTTTTAAATTCTATTTACTTATTTAAGTATATAGCTGGAGGTTCTTGATTTAGCAGAAATAGCAGTCTTTTTGGCGTAGTTATTAATATATCTAAAATAAAAATAAAATAATTCATAACTAAATAATTAATAATATGCTAACTGACAGTATTAAACAATAAATAAACATACCAAACTTTTGTGAACTTTTTGGTCCATATTTTGTTAAAGCTTGATTAATTTTATTAATAATATGGATTTTGAAGCCACGACCTTCACTTAATCTAGCACATTCTCTATACGTTTGTTTAGCTAATTCTCTAGTAGGATTTAAAATAATAGCTCTAAAGCCCTTTTTTTGAGGTCCATTCAAATGATGAATAATAGGAAGCAAAAATGCTGCTGTTTTTCCTGAGCCAGTTGGTGCACATGCTAAGATTTGTTTTTCCTGTAAATAAGAAAAATTTAAAACATAAATATCTTGAAAAGATTTTGAATTAGTAAAATTAAGACTTTACTTTTAACATGATAGGTATAGCTTGCATTTGAATAGGAGTTGGCTTATCATATCCACAATTCTTCATATTTTGTAAAATATCATCTCCTACATTATAACTTGTTGATAGTTGTTCAAAAGATTGTATTGGTTCTGGTATATGACTTCCAGTAACAGAGATGTGATGTTTATTGCGGTACTGATTAATCTATTAATAAATATTAATTTTTGTAAATAACAATCTTATACTTTTTACTTAACTATTATATAAAATAAAGTTTATATATTTAAATATACCTTTTCTTGCTCTAATTTTAAGATTTTTTCTTCTGTCATAACTTTTTTCTGTTTCTTTGGCCTAATGATAGTACCATCTTCAGCAGCAGAAATTCCATCAATAAGTGTTAACACATTAGCTTGATTTTCATTTGCATCTTCATGTTTCCTTTTTAATACTTCAACAGGTTTTTTACTATCATTATCTAACTGCTCATCATCCAACTGTTCATTATCCAATTTCTCATTATCCAATTGTTCATCATCCATCTGCTCATTATCCAACTGCTCATTATCTACTTGCTCATTATCCATTTGTTCATTGTCTAAATCCTTATTATCTAATTGACCATTATTTAATTGCTCATCATCTAGTTTAGCTTTTTTTTCACTACTCGCTTCATCTTCTTCATCATTTTTTTTATCATCCTTTCTCTTCTTAATAAGCTATACAATTATATTAGTTTTTAAATATTTAGTTTGTATTGTTACCAATGTAATATAATATAATTATAAAAAAACATATATATAGAAACTACTAAATTACCCCAAATATTTCGGCATCATGTCTGAAACGTTTAAAGTCAAATTTAATTCCCAAAGTTAATTTTTGAAAAATATCATGCATATCCATGGTGAATTTTATTGATGCTACCGCACTGTCATTTAATCACAATCACACGTGCACGAAGTTCAGCAAAAACATAACCTAATAGAAATTGGATTATATTTTTTATTACATAAAATCAATGAGTTAAAATCGAAATATTTTCAGTACTTAATTGGAAAAAAATTTTGGCTTAAAAAAAATAGCTAGGCATTTTTTTAAAACATAGGTATAGAATTACCTACAATTATTTATCGTGCAGTTAACAGAAATTTCTACTGTAAACGCATCACCAAAAATCAAACGAATCAAACATTTCAGGTCCAACGGCGGCCAATCACCTATGCCAGTCCAGATAATACGCCGTCAGTTCCGTGCAACTTGCCGCCGCCGCGTGCGTTTTCGACGTTTTCTATCAACTTCCAGTTAGTTCCACCTAATTCCACCAGGTTCCATCCTGGTTCCATCATTTCCACATCCACGTGCTTTCCTTCCCTCTCAAAATTTATTCCATCGACTGTGCTTTCATTCACAGATGTAAGAAAAAATGGATTTGCTGCAGCCATCGGCTGCGCATGATGCCGCTGATGGTCGGTGGCGGCCATGTGGCGACTAGTGGCGGCCGTATGTGGTGGTGGTATCAGGTGATTTCTCAGTATAGCAACTGGTAGCAAAGTAGCAATTCAACTATACGATTCAACAATAGTGTTCATGTAGTTATTTTGAAGTGAAGATGGTTCTTTGAATTTCATTTATCTATGGTTTAACACGATGTGTTTACTTCTTTATAAACGAATTTTTGACATTATTATAAATTAAAATTATCAATTAAGTAGAAGTAAAAAAAAATTGTAGTATTAATGATTCTATATTATTTGTAACAATTTATGATTTGTAAGAAAATATTATTTATTTTAACGTTTATCATTCTTAACCTATCATAGCAAAGTTAATTTAGTAGAGTGAAACATTTAAATTAAAAAATATTAATTTTTAAAGATATACTATATTGAAAGAATACATAAATCTTTTTGTTATTTATTTTATTAAATCACATTTAAATCAATTTTTAAGCATTAATAGTGAACAAATTTATATTAATCTAAATAATTGTTATTTTAAAGGGGATGATTATGGAGTATCAACATTCTACAGCAAGTATCAATTTAAGTGGAATTCCTTTGCTACCACCTCTCGTATGTTTATATTTTCATAATTGACTTTTAAAACAGAAAATACTGATAATTATATATTCATTTTATAGATAACAAATGACATTACAACAGAAATTCAGTATTATAAACAACTTGCTATAGCAGTAGAGGAAAGATTAAAAGCTTTAGAAATTGCAAAAGGAGCTAATAAAGAAAAATACAATGACGAACCAAATAAAGAAATTATTGAAGTTCCTAAAGAAGATAACGATGATTTAGTTTTTAAATCACAAAGTGATAATGTTATTCAAAATGTAACTTTAATTGATGCAGCATTACTTGATTATCCAACAAAGGATAAAACTGAAAATTTAATTGACATAAGTGTACCTACAAATGACACAGTGGCAACTGAAAATTTAATAGATAACTGTTACAGTATTTCCGAGCCAAAACAAAAAGAGTTAGAAGAGGTAAATAAATCTGTACCAGATGAAACTAAAAGTTGTATAAATGAGAATCTGTTAGATGATAGTGGTGGCTCTGATACAATCACAGCTAGTACTGACTTACATCAATATCTCAATACATCAAATTCAGTTAGAACTGACACTACAGATACAACACCAGAAAATTGGAAACCACAAGTGCCTAGGACATTAGATATTGTTCCAATAACAGTGGATCAACAATCCCAGCCATCAGATAAAGCTAGTTCATCGGATACTGAAACTCCAAAATTAGTTCGTCAAGGCTCTTACGTATTAGATACCCCAAGTCCTTTGCTTCTAGCTCATATTCAAAATGAATCAACAAATACAGATTATACACCTACATCAGATCAATCTGCAAAACGTAAAGAATGGAATAGTGGTCAAATAAAAACAAATTGGGTGAATCAAAGTAATTCTAGAGGTTCAATTACATCTCGTTCTTCCTCATCAAATAAAAATAAAAAGAATAATATATCAAATATTCCTAGTCAAAGAAATTGTAAATCAGTTTCTAACTCTAAAGCTGGATCTCCATTAGATGTGCGTCAATCAGCTAGATCAGTTGATTGTATTCAGACAATGTTTGCAAAAGATTGCTATTCTCCCAAGGCTTTGAAAAGTAAAGTCAATAGTCAAAATCTAAAATATTCATCACCTGCTAATGGTACAAATGGAACTAGAATTAATATTTCGAAAAAGACAAATAAAAGTACATCTATGTTAACCTCCGTAAATAAAATAGCTGGGTCAGTAGGTAGTTTAAATAATGTTGCTCCCAAACCTGTTAAAAAAGTAGAGAAAAAAATCGATAATGGAACAATATTAAGTAAAAACATTGATCAGGATGTTAATAAAAGTAATTCATCTAGTTATTCAAAGAAATCAAAGCCAGTGGTAACATCTGAAAAAATTGTAACTGTTTTTAGAGAAATACAAGATACACATAAAAAACAAATGATTGAACTTATATCACGTCAACAAAAAGAGCAAGTTTTGATGCAAGAAAATTTTAAAAAGCAACAAATTCTTTTACTTGCTCAAATCCGAAAAGCTTTTCCTGAAATTTCAGTGTCATCCCTTTCAGAAGCAATATGCGGTAAACATGTAGAGCAGATAACTCCCTTAAGTTCAAAAACAGTTAAGGAAAGATCTGATTCGTATGAAAACGAAATTAATAAACCTCAGATTAATGGAATTAATAGCTATGAAAATAATCGACAAGCCATTGTGAGCTCTTCTATGGATTATACATATACATCTAGAGAGACATCCAGTTCATGTTGTCCTACTATTCCATCAGCAACCCCTACTGTTAATTCTTATTATCAAAGTAACTCTCAAATTAATCAAGATAAATGCCCTTTGATGCAAATGAGTTGTACTCAATTATCAAATATTAAGATAGATGACATTCCAGTTGGTAATCATGTTCGTAGACATTCCAATGTTAGCAGGCAATTATTTCCTCTTGAAAATAGAAGAAAAAAATTTTCAGTTTTAGATGATACTATGTACACAACGAGGCATGTAAGTAGATTAAAAATCTATTTTTAAGAAATTAATGAGAATAACTATTAAAGAGAATTTTTTAATTTATTTGTTAGATTAAAGCAGCTACAATAATAAATGCATATGCAAAAGGTTTTTTAGTTCGAAGATTAATGAAAACAGAAAAAGTTATTGCTCTAAAGAATACTTATAAAGAGGCTTTGCATTGTATGTTAAGGCTTCATGTTGATGCACCGCTTAACTTACCTGAATTAAATTTTCATCAAAGACTTCAGCTACAGGTACTTGTTAAGGAATGAATATTATAATGAAAATCTAAACTATTTTTTAAAATCTTTATTTGTACCAATATTTTTTTATAAATTTATTTGTATTACTAGTGTGACGCTGCGTCAATGAACATCGTAGATTTGTTTTCTCAAAGTCCTATCAAACGGATGGAGATAATAGCTCATGATCGAGAAATTAAAAAAGCTCGTTCTGATAGACCAAGCTCTACTCGCTCTTACTCTTTTGCAACCCAGCGTACACTTGCTAGAAAAAAAATGAAAGAGTATGAATCTGATTAGTAAATTTAGAACTATAAGATTAGATTAATCAAAATTAGAAAGCATGCAAATATTTAGTTCTTATAAATAAATAATATTATTATTACAAGAATGCATTAGCAGTTTTTATTTTATTTAGTATAAAAGTTTATTTAGTATAGTCGTTCAGTTTGCTTATTCTGGCTTATAACTGTATGTGTGTAAAGTTTATCATGAATTCAAATATGTCAAGTATGTTATAATTAATATGTAATTTAAAATTTTATAGCATAAATTATTAAAATATTTTTATGTCTATGTAGACTGGGTATATATTCAAATTTTCAATGCTCTATGATGTCGAAATCTTGCCCTCCAAGAACCAGGTGTCAAACCTGGACCTCTAGTTTAAAGGAAAGGAAAGCCACAACTAGTTTTATAAGTATGCATAAGCTTTAGTATTTTCTTTCATTATTAAAACTTATCATTATTGATTAATGTAAATATAAAATTATTACTTGATATATTTCTAAAACATTCTATTACTTTTATTAAGTTTAATTTTTTAATTTATTAAATTTTAGACCAAGGTATTAAAAGAAGTACTAGTGCTGGTGCTGTACGTAAACCATGGCGATGAACATGCTCTCTAAAAATTCTTTCATCTTCCGAGCCAAATGTCAGTTAAGCAAAGATACTGCACTATAAAAATAAAGCCGTCTTAGTGCCTGAAAGTATCTTTTATTTAAGAATAATGTATTTATGTGAATTATAATATTTTAAAAATCATATTAGTTAAGCATTACATTTTCTGTGTTTCTGTGATATAATGGTTAACAGAAATTCGTTGAATTTCTTTTTTTATGATGAACATATTGTGTAGTTTAAGATTTTTATTGTACATATTATAATGTAAAATCTACTTATTTTAAAAAATTGTAATTGCTAAGCAAATACTTTGTCCAGTAGTTTTAGCGTGATCGTCAATTGAAGTCACTGTACAAATGCTTATTAAAATTAAATGTTGTTTACTTCTTAATTTATTTAAATAAACAATTAATTAATAAGTATATAATATGAACATTTTTTTAATACAATTCATATCATTTTCAATTAATGCATATTATTAATAATACCTAAAAAATAAACTAAAGTTGTTTTTAAATCATAAAATGAAAACTTATTTTTATTGAGAAAACTTTTTAAGGAATAATTACATTAAGAATTTTTAAAAAATATCACTAAAAGAATTATTTTTAGGAAATTACATTTGAGTACACAATTGGTAAGACTGAGAGCTTTTATTACTCAAACTATGTTATTTACATAAAATTTAACAAAATTCGATTTAAAAGATGTTTTTTTATTGGCGTTGAAAATTCTTTAATATATATTATATTTATATATTATTATGTTTTATTATTAATAATAAAAAATTTTTTAAACGTGTACAAATGTAAAATTAAAGCCTGTATGTAAGTGTTTACATATATAAGTATGCATAGGTAAGTGCTTGTAAGAAGTCACAGATTTTTCTCCTTATGGCGTCTTATTCGGAAAGAAGTAATGTTTTAAGAGATTTATGATTTATGTTAATTTCTTTGAGTTTTAAATATTAGTTTTGTAAATCAAATTATGTAGAGAAGTTTTATATCAAAATGTAATTGAATGATTTATGAATTAATATTCGATATTTCAAATTATTAGGCAATTTTTTAAAAATCTTATAGATGTTTTGATAAAAATCATATTACGTCAGTTCTGAAATTTTGTTTAGTTTTAACTGTTCGATATCAGGATACTGCAAAATTATTGAATTTAAGTTTTGATGGCAAGATTTTCAATTTCATAGCGATTTTATTTTCATTAAAATTGAGAGAAGGAATGCGCCGATTGAATATATGAAAAAGTATATAATAGCTTTAGTTGGAAGTTATTGTAAATGTACAAAAAACATAAATAATTCTTTAGACTTTAAATAATACAGTGCCATTATTTATTATTATGCTGCTAGTGAACTATACGAGGGTGGGGTGAATAGTCTGTATTTCTCAACATAATTTTCATTAAGACTAATGCACCTATCATATATGATACTTTTATACGATCAATCCTCAACTTTGGACTTCAACAGAGTGAGAATTAGCATTTAGAATTAGAATTTCATTTATTAAAGCCTAAGGAGTCGTGGTCCTTCATAGGCTAAAAGAGAGAGAGAGAGAGAGAGAGAGAGAGAGAGAGAGAAATTTTGTTTTGATCTCTATACCGTATGGAGGAGTTTGATAGAGGACGAGTAAATTTGTCGATTGCATACGGATTTCCAAAGTATTTGGTATTATGATCACGTCTCAGTTCTATAGTAATTTGTGAACTGCGGTTATATGGGACTCCAAGTATTTTATGTGGTAAATTTTGAAATATTAGAATATACTATAATATATGGAAGGAGTATTTTTTAAATTGCTTATTAAAATTCTTTTTGTTTATATCATGCCCTATATAATAATGAAATTATCCTTTTGAGAAATGGGGCGTGAACCAAATGTGACATATTTCGATATATACGTGCGTTAAAGTATATACCATACGACACAAGGTACGTTTTTGATTAAGTAAATAAATAACAGTCGCACAAATCGGTCAGCTCGAGAAATCCTTCTTTAAAAAATCATTTGATTTATAAGGTCGTACATAGAGATCGCACGATGATGTACTGATGCACGATTAAGTGTTCCTTACACTATATTAATTTATATGATGTACTTATACAGATTTTCTCTTTTGGCAAGTGATTTGAATTTTTTAAATGCAAATTTTTTCGTATTTGTTAGTATTCGAATTCGGTGAAATCATGTCAATGGTTAGCCGAATACGACAGCACAGAAACACAGATTGTAATTTACGATTGATTGATTTTATATATTTATTTGTTTGTCGATAGTTTTTTTTTTAGAAATAATCCTAATTCATTAGCTAATACATTTTTTTTTTAATTATAGGAATCGGACTTTTTTAAATGAAATTTTTCTTCGTAATTTTTAACGAATCTGACATATTATAGTTCATTTCAATATTCAAACTCAATATTGGTGTTTCGACTGAGCAAGTTGCATATTCGCATGAAAAAGAGAATTCTTAAAATTCTTAATTCGTTGTTTGTACGCCAAAATGTGCCGTAATTTGTATCAGTGAAATGTGTAATGAGATCGTAATGCGTAAACAGCCTAATGCACATCTATAAACACCAAATCCGATTTCAGAATAATCATAATAAAACCAAAAACTTTCTTTGAGTAAGTTTTTGTACAAAAATTCGAAAAATTAAAAAAAAACCTCTGATATAAGCTTTTCTCGGCAATGCATCCACATGGTAATGTCTATAGTACTTTGTGTTAGTAGTTGTTTTTAGTTAGTTTTTTTTTTTTTAATAATAATATACAATACTCTTGTTTAAGTTATAGTGCTATCCCTTTGCGGTATGTACTGAAAAATATCGCCACGTTCATATAAGATTCACTAATGCATTCATATGAAGGGTGGTCTATTTTTTAGGGATCTTCAATATACTTAGAATAAGAAATTAAAATTTTGGAATATATTGTAAATAAGAATTGAGAAACACATTGAGATAAAAATTTTAAATAAATTTAAAAAGATTATAATAATGCTTTTTCCTAATCAAGAAGCCTAATAAGACCGTGACGAGAAAAGTAAGTATTTAATAGTATTGTAAAAATATTTTGTATCAGAATTTCATGCGTACATGATTATATGAGATCAGTAACCAGATATTATTCAATAAGTTATCGTTAACATCTTCAATGTATGGAATTATTGAAAGGACTGCTTTTAACAGCGCTCGTTACTTTTTATGCGTTTGAAATGACATGAATTTAACTGGGAACGTGTAATAAAAATTACCGGTGCTATCAGGTACTATAGAAAGCGAAATATAAGGGAAGGGAGGGAAGGAAGAGTCTCTTTCGCCACCTTCGTCATAATATTTTTTATAACAGCTCTGCCAGAGGGCCGATTGAGCACCGCGAGTCAGTGATCATTCATCGTATGTATATGAACGATTGGCAAATCGAGGAAAAATATTCCATGTTAGGGGCTAACTGATATGCCAATATCTTCAGCGACTTCTCTGATTGTGTTTCAGCAATCGTTCATAACCATTTCTTTCACTTTTTTCGTGTTTTCATCGGTTGTTGATGTGCTTGGGCGTCCGGGTCGTTCGTCAACTTCAACGTTTTCGCGGCCATCTTGGAAACGCTTATACCACTCGTAAATCCTTGCTTTACTCATAACAGACTCATCATTTTCCTTTGTTAACATTTTAGAAACTTCACTACACTTTATTTCATTTTTTACGCAAAATTGAATATAAATACTTTGCTTCATTTTTTTCACAAACGAAAATCGATGAGCTCGAAAAAACACGTCTAACGTTAGCGGCTGACACTTAAAAAGTAAGTAATCAATATTGCTGAAAATTTTATCGTGCTTCAGGGGCATGCGTGCCAACATAATAAAAAAATTTTTATACAGACGGACTCTCCAAACCCGCGAAATTTAAAAATTCTCGTTACTTTTTAAACATACCTCGTATATGCTAGCATCCTTCGCCCAAGACAATAATTTAACCGATTTCTCAAACAATTCAATAATATCTAAGTAAAAAGCACTCTATAAATAAAAATCTATATTACTATAAATAATTAACCGTAATTTACCTATCGTCGATTTTGTATATACAGAATGTATATACGGAATGTACAACCGTAATTAATACACTGAAAAAAATATTTTCCGATATCAAGTAAATATTTACTTGTTTTATACCAAGTAAATCATTTTCTTAAATTAAGAAAATATTCACTAGATTTAAAGTACGTGGTTTGATTTAAATGAATTCTTCTTGCATTCAGTAAATACTTCCTTGATTTAAGAAGATGCTTTCCAATTTAAGAAAATAATTTACTTGGTACAAAATAAGAAAATATTTACTTGATAACAGATATTTTTTCTCAGTGAACACATATGTATGTTAAAACTAAAAAAAATGTAGTCTACTGCGTCAATTCTGAAGTTAATATAACGTATAATAACGAAAATAAATAGTCTAGCTACTTGTGGCGAATTAGTCTCAATTTTCTCGTCAGATTATTTTTGTTCATCGGATTATTATATTATGTGCACAATTTGCCTACAAAACTATTACACATGATCAGAATTGAGTTTAGAAATTAAAAACAGTTTTATTACGTAAAATATTTAAGAATATTGTAGAAATACAATTAAAAGTATGGTTGATATATGTCTCACATTCTTATATTATTCTATATTTATTGTAAATATATCAATAAATTTGTATTGCTGTAAATTTCTAATTCAATTTATTAGGTACTTGTGCAAAATAAATTTCAATTTTGACTATATAAGAATACATAATTATATAATATTTATTGTCAGTTAAAGCATTTTTACAATGATAATAATTTTATTTTTATTGCTTATATATTTATAAACAATATCATTTTAAAAGTTTTTTTTCTTTTATTGTATAGAAGTAAACGGCGCTTTACTAAAAGACAGTTTAAGATAAAGAAATTAATTTTCTGTTTATGTTACTCAGATTCACCGAAAATGTTCAAGTTATATCTGTTTTAATATATATGAAATTTAAACTCAAAATGTTTTGATTATTTTAGGTACAAAAAGATGATGAACTACCAAAAATGATGTGTAAAAAGTGAATATTTCATGTAGATTTCTTATTCTGATTTAAAGATCAATGTGAAATTGCAGAAATCAAATTAAGGATAACTATAACAGGTTTACAGTTTAATTATCTTAATATAATGAGAGATATATCTAATTATATTGATAAAAATTCTGAGAAATATATCTGGAGAAAATAATATTTAAATATTTTAACTGAATTAATTAAAAATAATTTATTTTATGCTATTATTTCTATATTTAATTATTATTATTTAAAATAAATATATTATTTAAATATATATCAAATTTAATACTTTTATTTAGTCAAAAGGTAATAAAAATTAATAAAGGAAAAAGTAAGATATATTTAAATTTCATGCGAGGTTCATTAATCTGTTCAAGATTTGTTTTAAATAACTACTTGACAAAGTATTTTGTAAAAATAACTTTATTTTGTTTATTTAGCTGGAAATCATTCAGATGCACTTACATCAAGTGAAGAGGATTATGCTATTGAATATGCATCAAAAGAAGCTAGATTAGAAGTTTAAAATGCTAGAATACGTAGTTGTAATGCTAAAAAGAAACGTAATAAAAAAATATTGGAGTTAAAGTGAAATCTGTGGAAATTGTACCAATGTAGATGAATGATGACAATTGTAAAAACTTAAGTTCAATGTATACAAATGATATTACAGAAGTTACTGAGGTTTATATTATTTGATCAAATGTAATTTTACTACATGAATTTATAAGAAACAATAAAAACATATTTTTTTATAGGAGTGAGTTGTATCTGAAAGTGATGATAAATCTTCATTCTATTTATCAGAAGGATCAAAAAGTTTCGAAAGCTATTCTGAAGATAAAAAAAATTATTATAGACCTTCTAAGTCGATAGACTAAATTGTAAATTGAATTGTAAATAAAAACTATTTTGTATGAAATATAATCGTTTATTTATTTAACAAATAAATAAATAAATAAATTTAATACACTTACCGGGCCTAGCGGCATTCGCACAAATATCGGGAATGTACGCACAATATAGACGCATGCGTTCACATATATGTGAACAACATATATGTGCTATCTGGGTTATTCTACTTTTTAGCTTTATCAAGTGACACTGGGGAGCGGCTAAATCTGGCGACTATGGTGGATGGAGATGTGATTTGAATCATAATTCGTTGATTTTATAGCCATTATGACAACCGACGTATGGGCAGGTGAGTTGTCGTGGCGAAACAAAATTGTTTTCCAATGCTCAAATGTTCATGTAAAATATTGCGCACGCATTCCATTGACACCTTGATAAACTCAGCTCTATCGCTCGACCTTAATCTACGGTCCTCTACAAACATTTCGTGAATTTTTCCATTCGCTTCGGGAGTTGTGACCTCGACGGGGCGTCCTGAACGAGAGATTCCTGTAATTCAGAAACTCACTACTGCTTAAAGCGAGATGAAGCGGATTCTTTCAATACTGAATCTAGTTCTTTAATTCGAGGTGGCGTTAGCCCTTTAAAATAGAAGTATTTGATGGCCGAGTGTTTTGCTGCTTTTTCTATTTTCAAGTAAGCAACAGAGGAGTCGAGTTAAAGCTGGTTAAGGTATCACCTGGTATTATTAATCGAGCAATCGTTCTGCCAGGTATTACTATAGAAGAATGGCATTATAATACAAAACAGAAATTATTCCTATCAGCACCATCTCTAAATCAGGTCAGAAACTTTTCACTCCATCCAATTGAATTTTTCAAACACTTTTTGGAAAGCAAATTGCATTTGCAACAATTGTGGATTCGACAACAAATATATTGAACGTATATATTTTTGATGCTTGTCGACCGCGTTGGAAATGGTTACATATTCTCACTGTAAATAATAAGAAAAGTAATATTTCAAAGACACTTCAGAAGTTTCACAAAGCGATGGATTACTTCGACATGTTTTATATATAGGCGCAATTAAGCCGAATATGAAGACTTTACTTTAAATAGAAATATATATATATGTGAGAAATAAGAGTTGTTCTCTGATCATTTAAAATTATTTTCATTTTTAATTTCATCCTTCAAAGAAATGTTTCCGCGCATGCTTCTTATATAGAATAATTGCCTAGAAGACATAAGTCATCATTTTGGTGAAATTTTAAGTGCTTTTGACATTTGAATTTTCTTATTTAAGCTTATTTCACTAAATGTTATAACGTATACTCTCAATCATTTATAAACAATATATACTTATTCAATTATAATAATATATAAAATGTACGTATTGAATTTTTGTTAAATATAGTAGGTGGAATATTAAAATAAAGATGCACGATAAATAATCTTTTAACATGAACCTTATATCAAACGAGGAAAGAAAAGACGTCTGTTCAAACGAAAGGACGACGCAAGACTAACAACAGTACTCGAAATTGAAAACTCTGCAAGCCTTTGTGAGAAGCTTAAAACCTATAAAAGAACATCAGGCGTCTAAACAATAAACTCATAAATCATTTGCCACGCAGGACAGCAAAGGCGCAGATCGTAATAAGGTCCAGTGGACAAATATGTTTACATACCGTTTACGATACCCTACAATATTTAGTTTCAATTTTTTTTTTTTGCTTCATTTGATTATATGATTTTTAACGTCTCTCGTCAACTAATATATTTGCCAATATATTTAATCAAAACAATTCAAGTTAAATAAACAAAAATTACGTCTATATGTATGCATGTGATTTATTATAATTATTCTCTTATATATATTATTTTTCTCAATTTTTTGAAAATTTATAATTTTATTCGCAATCTGTCTTCTGCAAGCTTTATAATCAAAGCTCATAATTATACTGTATATATATTACAGTATAGCCTTTTAAGCATAGTTGCTTTATATATATTTAGAGGTCATATAACATATATCTCTATAAATTAAAATTTTTTCAACTATAATTTTAAAATTGAATTATTGCGTGACTATACGACTATACCAGACTATACGACGCAGTCACTATAATCTCCGTCTTCATTTGATAATATAAATTTATTTCATCAAAATCTAATCATTATCACTATTTTTTTTTCAATTTATTAAAGTTTTGACGAAGCTAGTAAATGTGTTTCTCAAAGTCATTAATCGCAGTCTTTGATGTTTTTTGAACTTGTATATGATGCAGAATTCATTTACCTTGAACTCTATATGATGCAGAGTTCAGTCTTCAAGTTCAATTTTTATAATTAGTTACGTCGATTAATTGCCAAGAAGGAATGGTTGTTACTATAAATAAATTGATAGAGAACTTGAGGGAGGAAAAATAACACTGCACGAATGTAGAAGATATATATATATATGTGTGTGTGTGTGTGTGTGTGTGTGTGTGTGTGTGTGTGTGTGTGTGTGTGTGTGTGTGTGTGTGTGTGTGTGTGTGTGTGTGTGTGTGTATGTGTATTTAAATTAAATACTATTTTTTCTATTTATATTTAATTCATAATTATTATACTATGCTGATGAATTAAAATTAGGTCAATTAGTTTCTTTGGACTTATTAATAATATTTCGCATTCAGAAGTTTGCAGTTGCAGAGATTAGAGATTATACCGTTTGCTGATCTCAAAGAAAATTCGTCAAGCATATGTGTACAATTAATAATAATAATAATAATAATAATAATAATAATAAATAACAATAATAATTTTGCATCAAAAACTAACAACTTTCATATTTTTGCGTAGAAGACTATGTCAGAATTCATACTTTTTTATTCCACAGGAACTGAGTTGTGCTACTTTTCCTCTAGCGGAATTCGGATAAGCATATTATTGAAATATTCTAATAGTTTAATAAATTATGCAGAATCTTTATGTCATCTTTTATACTGCATCAGTACCCTTATGGGTCAAATATTATTTTAATAGGAGCAAAATTATAAATGAATTGATTAATTTTAGAAGGCTCTTAACGATTTTCGATTAGTTTTAAAATTTATATTTAAATTTTAGACGACCCTCGCTTCGGTCAGCGAGTTTAGACGAGCGCATGCGTCGCCGTTCGTTATATACGCACTGTAGTCTGTAGTGCTGTGCAGATCCACAGTCTAATGTAACAAAAAACGACATAGATATACTGATCTAATCGTGAATAAATGTAAATATGTGTCACATATTAGTAATATTGTAAGTGTGTAAACAGAAAGTATTTTACAAATTTTTAAAAATGTATTGCAAATTTTAATTAATCTGAGATAAAAGTTAAATTGAAACTTAAACGTGGCAATCACGGATTCCTTGGTAGTTAGAAGGAATGATTTGTCAATGCTAAGTTACAATACTGTTCATTTGAAAGTCAATTGATGTTATACTGATATTATTCCAAGCAATTTTGCTCACATCGCTCGAACAACATTTGTCATGGGACTTATCTGCATTATTTTAAGTATGTAATCATGTTAAATTATGTAAACTTTGCTTATTCCAGTTTTCAATATTTTAGATTCCATGACTGTGACAATTACTCCAAATTAGAAAGTTAAGTAAAATGTGTGACAATATGAAAAGTAATCCATTTTTTGGTCTGTTTTCACCGGTGACTGATGCTACTTCGCTTTCATCGCAAACTGAACAAGTTATCAATAATTCAGACAATGATACGAATAGTATAAAAGAACTTAGTGAGCAAGTGCAATTAGAGAAACAAAAGTCAGAGGCTACATTAGACAATAAAGAGTCTGAAAAAAATGATCGTCTTGATGAATTAGTTGCAGATGTTTTTGGAATCACATTACATGATGCAAATAGGAAAAAACCTACTAGGCAGTTAGTTTTTATTGATACTGATTCTATTGAACATGCTATTTTTGAAAGATTGATGCTAACGGAGCCACAATCTAAATTGATTTCAAAAGAACATACCAAAGGACAACAATTAGACAGTCATGTCATTCAAACAGAAATTGTATCATATCTTTTTGAAAGTCACTGCCGATTACAAAGATATCGATTTAGTGATGATTATTATGATACAGTTGAAGATATTAGAAAAATTATTATGCGTAATATGAGTACTGCCTTGCAAGAGCCTGATCTTTTTGCAGAACAGAAGGTTTGTAAATAAATAACTTTTACTTTTACAAAATAGCTTTTTTAAATAACAAGCAATTCTTGATATTTTAATATTAACCTATATTAAAAACCAAATCCTTTTATAATTACTTTATATGAGATCGTATATTTAATTGTAAATATATAGAATTATGTATTAAATAAAAATTTATTTTTCTATGAAAAATAATTTTTTTTTAAACATTTTCTTTTTGTAGATTTATACACAATTTGTAATATTATTTATGAATGGAGAAATTGTTGGTCCTGAATTATCATCTTTTATTAGTGGAATAGTTGAACACATACGCTTGGAAAATAAAGACTCTTCAAAAGAAGTTATTAGTGCAGCATTTAGTCCTATTTTAGATATTATTCATAAGGAAGCAACTGATGCTAGTCTTGCTGTTTTAAAACAATATTGGTTCTCTATTTTACAAACATTTGCTTCTATGGATCCCCTGGCTAAACTTATTATTAGTCATAGTACTATTACAAATAATATTGGTAAATCTTATGGTGATACATTATTGGGATCTTTATTGAATCTTAGTTGCCTTCCTAAATCACCTAATGCTCCATATGACTTTTTTGATGCTCCATTTGTACAGGTATTCATACAATTGGCAACCAATATTTTATTAACTATAATAAATGTTATTACTCATTTATTCAATTTTATATTTAGCCAAATTTATCAGTAGACGGAATTATATGGAATGCATTAGATTCACTTAGTGAATCAATGCATAAAATTTTTCATACACTGTTGAAATGTTCGCGCGAAGTTCGTCATTTAACTTTACAATGGCTGGGAAATTGTTTGCATAGTAATGCTAGTCGTGGAAAATTATGGAGTACACATAATAATATGGGAATTGCGGATAATACAACGGTATCCGATGGTTTTATGCTGAATTTAGGAAATGTTCTGCTAAGGCTTTGTCAACCATTTTGTTCTAAACCAAACGATGCAAAAATTTTAAAAATAGATCCAACTTATTGCAGTGCTGAGGTATTAAAATATTTTAATTATGATTTACCAAAAAATCTTTAAAGTAAATCTTACTTAATAATGGCTGATTGACATAAGTATTATTATACAAACTTCTATATACTTTATTTGTAAATTACATTGTGTACTTGAATTTCAGCCTAAAGATGAAAACGAAGTTCGAGAAAAAGGTATACACATGAAGGGAATGAGTGCTGAGACGTGTTTGATTCCAACATCTGAAGGAGATAACCGTCCCGTAGCACCTTCATTTAGTTTTGTTACAGAATGTTTCTTTCTAACTCATCGTGCTCTTGATCTTGGATATCGTATTATTTTAGAAAAATTATTCAAGTAAAAATTTACTTTGTTATTTTTAATACTTAAAAAATTAATGAAATATAATTCTAATGAAAATAAATTATAATATAATTATTTTTATAGAATAAGTCAAGATTTAGGCAGAATTCAAAGACTTTATAATGATGTTACACTTGGTGGTAATTCTGAAGTTAATGAATATATATCTCAAAGAATGCAAACTGAAATGACAAGGTGAGTTTTATAGTTTAGTTAGTTTAAAATATTCATAAGACTTCAAAGTATATAAAAATAAACAAAAATGAACTATAAATATTATTAAACTAGATTACATTGAAGCCACTTAAGACTCGTTATTAAAAAATTCTTAGATCAATAAAGTTAATTAATGTTTTAGATATCTGAGTGTTAGAGCCAGTTTGTTAACTCCTGAATTACTCAGTTTACTGGCGAAATTTCATGCAGCGACTGCTTATTGGTTAATGCAAGTAAACGTAGATGGAATTTCATCAGATCTCGATAAAGATAGCTATGCCCCTAATGAATGCAAACCTGTTACATTTCCCTTAGCTGATGTAGTTCCTGGAACATTAAGGTACAAAATTTATTTTAAACTAAAATTATATGTACAATATTTGATAAAGATACAGATACAGATTTTAAACATTCATCTGTTTTAGGTGCATTCCTGAATTTGTAGTCGAAAATACTATTAGCTTTTTGTGTTTCCTTCGACGTTGGTGTCCAAACGTTTTTGAAGAACAGGGTCCAAGTTTCTTAAATCCTGTTTTGACAGAGGTAAGTATTTATGTAATAAAGTAGACGATTTATAAAAATTCAAAGAAATATCATATGTTATTTAGGTAGTTGCTCTTATGGAATCTCCAGCTCGCCTTTACAATCCACATTTACGAGCACGCTTGGCAGAAGGTCTTGAAGCTCTTTTACCAAATAATGAAGAGTCAATAAATCATTCAACACCATCTGTTGGAACATTTCATAGACAACAGCTTTTTATTACACATCCACATAAGCAATTAGTAAGAATATTTTATTAGAATTCCAATTTAGTATTCATTTGTTATTCATACATTATTTAAGCACTTATTCTTTTACGTTTATTTCCTGATCTTTAGATAGTACCACATTTACTACATGTGTTTGTGAGTATTGAAATGACTGGTCAAAGTGTTCAATTTGAACAAAAATTTAATTATCGTAGACCAATGTATATAGTAATGGCCTATTTATGGAAAATACCAGAACATCGAAATACTTTCAAGTTAGTACATACAATTTTTTAATACTATTAAACATAAACAAATATATTACTTTTCATTATTCATTATTTATTGCAGACAATTGGCTCAAGAAGCAGAAGCTAACATGGAAGCTGTTCAACCACCACTATTTTTAAGATTTGTTAATCTTTTAATGAACGATGCTGTATTTTTGCTCGATGATGCACTTACAAATATAGCACAATTAAGACAAATGATTAATGCAAGGTATTCATATTTTAAATACAAATATATCTGTAACAAATATATTTTCATTTGAACAAGTAAAAATTGATATAAAATATTTGATTTGTAAAAAAATTTTGTTTATTTAAAATTTATTATCGACAAATAATTTTAAAATGGAATAATATTTGATTAAATTATTACAAACAATTTTTTTATAATTATATAGAATTCATATATTAATAAGTTCACATGATATGATTTACAAAAATAATAATAATAGAAATAAATTGATTTCTAACATTTTATATAATTTTATTATTATACTTTAATATTATTTTACATATTTACAAACATTAACTTTATAGGGATAGTGGAGAATGGAATAAACTTAGTCAGCAAGATAGAGAGCAGCAAACTTATTATTTAGAACATATTGGGATGATAGCAAGATTTGATAATATTTTAGGCAGAGAAACTATACAAACATTAAAAATTCTTACATCTGAAATAAAATCTATATTTTGTCATCCAACAATGGTAGATCGAATAGCTGCAATGTTAAATTATTTACTTTTACAATTAGTTGGTCCTAATAAAAAAAATTTAAAGGTACAGTATATAAAATAAGATACATATTTAATATTCATTAAATTCTCACCAATATTTCAGTTCAGATATCTATTAATAAAAGAATTTTATATGACATTTTAATATTTTCTTTATTGTTATAGGTCAAGGATCAAAAAGAGTATGACTTCAATCCAGCAAATCTTGTTTTAAATATATGTGAAATTTATATTAATTTAAGTCATAATGAAACTTTTACACTTGCGGTATCACAGGATGGAAGATCTTATAGTCCAGAATTATTCCGTTTAGCTGATGATGTTTTAGGTAAAACTATATAATTATCTCATTTTTATTTTTAAACAGATTTTTTAAATTAAATATTCTTTGTAGTTCGCATAGGTGGAGTTGGAATTTTAGGCGATCTTGACGAATTTGCAAAGAAAGTAGAACAAGCTGCAGTGCAAAAGAAAGAAGAAGAAGAAATTTTAGTAGATGCTCCCGATGATTTTCTCGATCCTATCATGTCCACGTTGATGATGGATCCAGTTGTTTTACCATCCTCAAAAACTATTGTCGATCGTCAAACTATTGCAAGGTATTGTATAATTAATTTGTAACTGAATTGAATTTTTATAGTATTTTTTGGTGAATTCATTGCATAATTTTCAATAATTTTTTATTTGTAGACATTTATTAAGTGACCAAACCGATCCCTTTAATCGGTCTCCATTAACAATGGATATGGTTGTATCGGATACTGATCTTAAAAAAAGAATACATGAATGGATAGATCAGAAAAAGAAGGATCGTAAAGCTTCAATTAGTGAAAATTCATAGTAGATGATGAAGGGTTTGGGAAATGGTGAAAGTTTCAGTTGTTTTTATTATTAGACTATAATTTAGTCAAGAAGTTGACAATTCTCATAATCTTTTAAACATACATCCCGTTATTTATATAAATCGCTTTAATTCAATGAAGAAAATATAAAATAAATAAAAAGTTATTTTGTTAATAAGATGGCAGGTGTCAATAAAATTCAGCGATTTAACGTTGTATATGTATTTTATGTAACTCTCGTACAAAAAAGTCGTTATTGCACATGGTATTTTTGATAACAATTGTTTAAACTCCGAATTCACTAACAATTGACATTGCAGTAGTAATAAACAATGCTTTCGTGCATCTTCTGTAACTATGTCACTATTTCAAAAATACTGTCAGTAATATTTACTCTGTACACAAAAATATTATGTAAATAGTCATTCCATTTAAAAAATATTGTTGCATATTCTTTTTCTGAATATATATATTATATATGTATATATATATATATATATATATATATATATATATATATATATATATATGTATATATATATATATGTATATATATATATGTGTACATACATACACACATACGCGCACACGCACACTTATATACTTTTTAACACACATTCATACCTTCAAACGTTTCACATTCTCACTTCACTTTGCACTAAATTCTATTTTTTCATAAAGCTGCTTGAAGATCCTTGAAATCCATAATGAACCAAGGTGCGTGAGCTTTAACACTCTCTCGTATGATATTACCGCCGTATCCTGCAGAGAAAAGTTATTCCATAAATTATAAGTTGTTAAAATTATCAAAATTTGCTACTGCTATCCAATCAACATTTCTTATTTCGAAATAAAATACTAAATGATAAGTTAAATAATTAATAATACTCTGAAAATGACATTCGTTTCCTTCAATATAAAAATTCATCTTTTGTAGCATAAAAATTTTTTATACGCTTTAGAAAACTTTATGAATGTTCTCAAACGATATCGAATAAAAAAAAATTTATAGAAAACCAAGAAGACCCATAAAATGTCACTTTTTCTTCATTCAAGCTAACAAGCCGCGCAAGATATTTATTTATCGATTTATTTAATCATATAAACGAATCTAAGTCCTTTTACAATATAAATACAACAATAGCAGTATACCATACACCAAAAATACATTTAAATATTCTAACAAAGTGATCAAATACGAATCAAATATTCAACATTTACTTTGTTAGAATATTTCAATGTATTTTTGGTGTATGCTAGACTTGCTATTGTTATATTTATATTGTAAAAGGACTTATATTCGTTTATATGATTAAATAAATTGATAAATGAATATTGTGCGCGACTTGTTAGCTTGAATCAAGAATAAAAGTGACATTTTATGAGTCTTCTTGGTTTTCTATAAATTTTTTTTTATTTCATATCGTCTGAGTATGTTAATAAAGTTTTGTAAAGCGTATGCGTAATTTTCTATACCACAGAAGATGAATTTTTATATATTAATAAGAATTATTATTATGAATAATAATACTTAAATAACTTAAAATAAAATATCATAAATAATAAATTGAAATTATGATTTAATAATTTATAACTTTATAAAATACATATACAGCAAGATAGATTGCAATTACAAACAGAATGCTGTTGAAATTATGCATAAAGAGCATAGATGGTGCAAAGTGAAAAGATGAGTTTTATAAAAGAAAGAAAATATTTGTTCGTATTCTCAATCAAGATCTAGCTCTAAGATAGCCTATTTAAAACTATTAATGTTTTTAAGAGATAGAATTTCAATTGAAAGAGAATTCCATAATCTTCTATGTCTATGAGCCAAAGTATCGAAGCAAATGATAATTGTTGAGTTAATTCTAAAAGTACACTATGCTTTTCAAGTTGGTCGGTAATCTCTCTGGAATGAAATAATTTAGTAGTATATTCTACTAATATATGATTATGCAGAATCTTATAAATAGAAATGAAACCGTAATAACGGTAGATGACAGAAATTGTTAATAGCTTAAATTGACTAAAAATTGAAGTATAATGATGATTCATAAAATTTATGGGGGTGATATCGGGTATTACATTTGTAAAAATGGAGCCCGAGTAGTTGACGACAAATCGCGTACAATTGATAAAATAAATAAGCATTATAAGTAAGAGGCCATATTACGGCAATAAGTCAAGATAGTCAGCATTAGAGATCGAAATAACGAAAGTATTTAAATATTGAAATTCTTTAGATGCCTTCCAAATAAAACCCAAGAATATGAGAGAGACCTAGTTGTAACATTATATATATATATATATATATATATATATATATATATATATATATATATATATATACCTTATATAAATATTCCAATTACTATGGAAAGACACGTGGCAAGGTTTGCCATAATTAGTAGCAAGACCATTTTCAATAGACTGGAATATCTTTACATCATTATAGCGTATAAAGTAAAAACTGAGTAATTGGTGACGTGGCCAGATATCATTAATGCATAAGATTAACGATAGAATTCCAAATGTGAATGCTTCCGAGTCCCTGTATGGCATTGTATTTACAGCAGATATACAATTCTCAATACGTCTAATAGGTAAGGGCTAGTTCAGAAATAAATGGCTCCAAACAATCCATAATTCCACAGGTTTTGAAATGATCTAAGGTAGTAGTGAACTGAATCGAATGTCTCACATATATCAATCTGACATTTGTTCTCGCAAACATTTAGGACATCATAAATTAAAGTAAATCAAATTCATGACTGTTGAGACCCGCTCTTTAACACAGCAAAATTGGTTGGAAAAAGTTCATTAATCTAGAAGAAATAGTACAATCAAATAACTTAGATGGGTAGGAAATTATCGGAATAGAACGGTTAGTTCATGATATTATACGTCTGATCCTTGATTTAAATATGAAAATGGCAAGACTCTGTTTCCATCTATCTGGGATATAAGTTTTGCAGAACAGCAATAAAATCAATACATCCAGGGAGTCTATGCCCTATTCATATAGTCAACAGTCAAAATCCAAATTAGCATTACGATTGTCAAAATTTTTTATTATATTTCTTACTTCTTGCAAATTTAAACAAAATAACAGAGTATCACAATCTACTTCATGAAAGGTCTATCTTGTAAGGGGGTCTCAATTGAAATATGACTTATGAACAGTCATTATACTCTTTAATATCATTTAGGTAAGTATCGGTCTAATACGTATCAGAAGGAATACCGTTTATATTTTTGACTTTATTTACATAATTCCAAAAATGCTTTGGACACTTTTAAAATATTTTCCTTACCAATGAAGGCGTTCGCCGGAGGACAGGCTTCCAGATCGGTGGCTCCGTCGCCGATGTGCACGATGGTCTTGAAGCCCTTCTCCTTCTTCAATCTCCGTATGACTTCGGCTTTGCCGCCAGTCTGGGATGTTGGCTCCTTCTCGTCGAAGCCTGCGTACTCACCTGACAGTACGAAAAATCATTTATATATATATATATGAGATTAAGAATCGCATCCATTAAGCGTGAATTGTAAAACGGTCAATTATATAATACACAATTTTGCGTTATTATTCCTTTGGCAATGTGAGGAAAAATGTGATTTGCGGATACAATTTAATCATCTCTAGTTTAATGATAACGAGTAATTAAAATTTTTTAAATTTTTTCATTTCAATTCCAAATAATTGTACGGAGTTTAAATACTTGTTATAAATATGATCTTTTTAGTATAATGCAGAATCAAATGATTTTCATTAGATTAATAATTTTATTTATTATGAATAATAAACAGATTATAATCAATTAAAAAAAAATAAACGTAAAATAAAAATATTTATGATAACTATGTGATTTTTTTGATAATTGATTTTCTGAATAGTAGAATATTCGTTAAAACTTCCAATCTATTACAAAATTATTAAGCTTAAAAAAATCAGATTCTTTATTATCATTCTGAAATAATAATAATAACAATAACAACAACAACAACAACAACAACAACAACAACAACAACAACTACAACAACGAACAATATTGGTAACGCAAAATTGCAATATCAGTCTCACCTGTGAAGTAGAATTTCAGTCTGTTGGCGCGAATATTTTCTGGTGGTATGTTGAGCAGTGCGGCAACCGGCGCGATTAAACAGTGAAATCCACCGGACACGAGGAACACCTGTTTTTTTTGCTCCTGCAGCGCCTGCACCAGTGACCTGAAATAAAATTGACAGCTCTACTTGTACAAAAAGTGCCTTAATTAATTATTGTACAATAGTTAACGTAATTATTGTAATTCTAATTAAAATCTAGGAACGTTTATATAAAAAAGCTTCACAATTTAAAAAAATCTAGGTAAAAAAATCACCTGAGATTTGGCAAAATCAAAAGAATAATTAAATTGTTATCAAACAGAATGAATTCGCATTCTGTGCGTTAGAATCAATTTTCCAATTAAATTAATTACACAAGACTTGAGATTCGTTATTTTAGTTAAAGGAAAAATTGTCTAAAAACAAACTTTAATTTAATTTGGCGCGGTGCCACAATAGCGATAGCACACGCAGTGCGTTCAAAACAACATGAAAACACAGTTTGAAAGTATTGCAATAGTTCCTTTTAAAATTAAAATTTATTTTTGTATTTCTTTTTTAATAGTGAAATAAAAATCAAAGCCTGTATTTATAGCTTACTGTCTTTCGGTATTATCATCGACATGATATATAGAATATGAGCATGTAATGCTAAATTAGCTTTTCACTTTTCTTTCATTTTTTAATTGAAATTTCCAACTTTCAATATCAAGTTATCATTATCAATACATTGCAACGGTTTTATGAAAAGGGTTTCTTTAAGATTTGAAATTTTACCTATATATAAATTATTGCAAACATCAAAAAACACTATATAATTTATTTATGCTTACTTAATGCCGGGCGTTAGTTTCGGCGGATGCGTACGGAGAAATTCCGTGATTTGTTTCAGGCTGGGTTGAATAATATTCAGTCTGACAGTGAGCGATTGCTGAAACGTCATGTTGCCCTGCATCGCTTGTTTTGTTCTGAAGAAGAAAAGCAGGTTAAAATTATTAACAAGTTTTATATCTTATTCGATAATATCTCTTAAGTACTTAGAGGACCTTAACGAAACAAACACAGTGCATTATATTCAATTTCGAGTACATAAAAGCCTGCATATATCAACATCTCCAAAAAAGTATACGGTAGCATATAACTATAAGTCTTAATTTTCGACGCGAAATTATGAATTGCGCTAGTTTTTTGCGAAAAAGGACTTCGTTGTACGCATCAATATTGGGTTAGACACAATGGAGTATCATAATTTAAAGTTGCAGTCATTATATCATACAAAATTCTTATGTAATTTTAAACGTATCTTATTTCCACTTCAGACATATCTACTAAACATGCTTGTTACTATTTTTATAACATTTTCCAATTATATAAAAAATTCTTTATTTTATAATTACAGCCAGGTTTATTACAAAAGAGCATAAAATAAATAAAAAAACTTTTTTTTGTTGCACGAAATACTTTTTGTCCTACACGATCTTGAGTACCGAGAGAATTTCAAAAGCTTTTGAAAATAACTTTTTTCCAGCCTTATAAACAATGTAGTCTGGATTTTCAGATAAACCAAATTCACATTGTATCCACGTATAATTCAACAAGATTCAAATGGTAATTATATGGATTTTCACTGGATTTTTTTACCACTGAAAAACCATATCGAAATTCCAACAATATCTATTTTTGGACTTCCAAGTAAACAAACTCAGTGGAAATCCATGAAAATCCATACGATTTTCATTAGGTTTTTGACCGATTTCAGCTGTATTTCATACGGATTTTTTAATTCGAAATCCAAATCAGAGTTTTAATAGGAAAATCAGTGAATATTGTAGAAACAGTTACGTATTTCGTTAAACATTAGTGCAATACATTACGTAAAAAACTTAGTTTCTCGCATATTATTCACTCATGCCAATGCTGTGTGATATCAAAGCATAAAAGATAACCTAGACGACTGGCTATATATATATATATATATATATATATATATATATATATATATATGCGCCACATCCATTAACACACATTTGTTTATTTTTTGTTTAAGTTTATAGCGTCAACGGACTTAATTAACCTTCAACTGTTGATAATTACAATAAAATTCCTTCTAACTCTCCGAAGTATTGGCATGTTTTTACGCAAAATAATTATAGAAAATATCTTGTTTCACTAACGATAGTCTATTAAAATGCATTTGTAACTCATATATATTCATGAATTTCATGGATAATTTTTTTAAAATTTCAGCCGACAATTTATTTTCCGCAACTATTCAGAAACGACCTTCCAAACAATTTATTAAACTGCCGCTACATGCTAATCATCTACAACTCTACCTATCTTGTAGACCACGTGACAATATTGACGCACACATGACCAAATCAATTTTAACCCATTACTTATAATTGATCAAATATAATATATCTTTGAATACACTGCTTTCGATTGCTTTAAGAGTTTTTGTGGACAACATTCCTGTTTGCAAACGTTTTTACAAATCTAGTAATATAGATTATTTGTGAACTGTGTTATCATAGAATTTTTTTTGTATTTGAAATTCGAAAGAGACCTATTAAAAGTTCTTTTACTAAACGTATAAGGACGGGCTTTTTACATATGCATAATGGATTTGGTAATTCTACTTGGTAATTCCAACGACATCCAAAATCATCTTGTACAGTTTTAAGACTTAACGCTCCCCCATTTCCAGGACATGGTACTTTCTTACTTACAATAATAGTATACTTCATTTTAATTAAATTAATATTATGTTCACCACTATGCTTTTGACAATGGATATAATGGAATAATAAAATTTCAAGTAGAAAAGTTCTAATGATCGTATGTTCGTAAATATATATAGGTTCTGATTTATTCCCTATTGAAGTTCGAGTTATTTTACACGCTGTAAGGTAATGCGTGATAATCAGTTATGCTCAATGAATTCTTCTAAAAGATGGGTTTGAATTCAGGAGAAAAAAATAGAATTTGTCTTTAAGAAAAATTCATTGAAATACTCGATATGTCCAATTTTATTACTAATTGCTAGTATAAGAAAATACCATATCTTACAAAAGGGAGAACATATTAGGCTCTTAAGCTTGACAGGGCTTCTTTTGGAGGCGATCAGAGTTATCTTAGACAACCAGGATCATATCTGTTATCCATACCTGATGCCTGCTCCGATTTATTTCTGGTTTTATTGTTAGAATGTAACATTTCATTACTTTCTACATCATCTAAAACTATGGATCTTACCATCGAACCTCAACCAACCTATCTCCTTGTATATTCCTTGCTGCCTTCACTTCGGTACAAAAACATTCCTTGTGTTCACGTCATTAAAGCAACACATTGATCATATTGATCTCGTAGATACTATACCTCTCGCCTCATAAACTCAAGCTGTATAAACTTTTTAGGTCCTAATCTCATTCTCATCTTTGAATAAGCGTTATATTTTGACTTATCAGTAGTAGAGCTATGAAAGTACGAGCATAGTTAGGGAGAATTATCTAAGCGTCTCTCCTAAGTTGCTTGAAACTACACAGCCTCTTAGAACTTATATAGATGGTCCTTGTGTGCTTTTCCTTACAGCTGTCTGCTAAGGGAGTCATTTCGTGCCAATAGCTCGCATGCTCTAGGTCGTATGCTGCATCCTCAAAACTTACACATTGCACATGACATCTAAATCTATGAGCTATATTGTGATTGATGCAACCTGTCAAAGTATTTTTGCGTTTTTCTTTCTTTCACTTAGAGCAAAGCACAATTCTCATACATAGTTTAGAAATTACTTTAAAGCTCATGCCGATCTTTTTGAAGTTTAACAAGTTGCCTACACCCTGCATATGTTTTCAACGATTAAGTTCAGATCCTCAGGGGCTGTTTTCAAAATATTGGTAACAGAGGTCGATTCCTTTGAGATCGTTTCTCAAAAAACAATACATTTTGTATATGAATTAGTTTATTGCTAGTATAAACTTTACATACTCTATTTTATTGGTTTTTAGTTATACATTGTATGTAGCATGTTTTATCAATATGTTGTGAAGGTCGGTAATAATTTCCAAGAATCCACGATTTTAGATTATATTATATTTTGATATTACATTTTGCATGCGCATACTGGATTAAAATATCATATATGATGGCTGTCAATATTTCTTTACATACTTGAGATTTTCAATATTCTCAGCAAAACATTCTATTCATCTTTTCGTTTGAAAACTCTCTACAACGACAGTATGTGGATTCTTCAGTCCCCCTTCCCCCAACTGTTCTATGCTCAAAATTTTATAGCTATACTATTCTTATCAAATAAAAATCTACTTTTTGCCAGTTTTGGGTAGTTTTGGAGCGATAAAACATTGCTTTATTTCCTATTAATGTTTATCCGATTTCTAGTTAGGTACTTTCTTTATCACTTCGTTTTTTCTATATTTTTAATATAACTGATTATATATTATTACGTATAATTCTTTTAGCTCTTCTAGTCATACACACACACACACACACACACACACACACACACACACACACACACACACACACACACACACACACTCTTGTTTTCCTTTAATAAAACTTTTCACTAAAATTTCTGAAAAAATCGTTATGAGGACTTGGTCAATGCCTCAAAGTTTGTTCTCGAATCCTTTCAGAATCCTTTTATGAATTCTCTTTCATATAGGTGAATTGTTTCCTATGGTTGAATCCTTTCAGAAAGATTTCTGAAAGGATATCTTGTAAGAACTTGGTTGATGAATAAAAGTTCACTCGTATATCCTTTGAGAATCCTTTCGAATACTTTCGTTGTACTTCAAAAATCTCCACGAATTCTTTTATGTTAAGGTATGAAAGATTGACTTCGTAAACTGTCATTCGCAGAACAGCAAATCTCTGATATATACCGCGCACCGGAGGTATACCACATGTATATAGATATATGCTATAGATGCATATATGCATATATATGTGTCTATAAATCTGCCTGTAATTATACGTAAAACGACCACGGGAAAATCAGGAAACAGATTGGCGCGAGGATAATTTTTATTTATTTTTTTTTTGGTTCTCGAAAGAATTCTCATTTGTCATCGCCATTTATTTTTGCTGTTGCATTAGCGGCTCGCTGACCTAATTCACTTGTTCTGTATATATATATATATATATATATATATATATATATATATATATATATATACATGCGCGCATAATATACGGGGCCGATTTTTTATTTGTGCCTAATATAATTAATGCGTCTAAAGTATACGCGTAAAGGTTCCGCGGTTACGCTAGACTGGAGCGCGTTAACGACAGTCGCCGCGTTCGGCAGGGGGGCTCTGTAATACTCGACGATTGAAATCGGCGAAGCATAACGCCGGTCAATTTACTATAAAATCGTTTCACTTTTTGTTTATAATGATATTATGAAAAATAATATCCTGAATTCACAGCTCTTATTAGTTTGTTTTTAAAGAAATACAATTTATTCTTACTCGAGATTATATTTTTACTCCGTCGATTATTTATTTTATCTCCTTACTGGTAATTTTTGGCTAATTTACTTTCATTACCTGCGTATTTAGGGAAAAAGACGTTTTGTTTAAATACACAAGGTCTCATGCGACCTCGTTCAATCACCTTATACAATTTTTAGGAAATCTGTTAATGCTGGATTTTGTTTTTTTTTTTTTTTTTAATCTAAAAACTGAATCCTTCAAGCACCGAATGTATATACCTAAATAGAAACTTTAAGCATATGCCGTTTTTGAAAAACAGTACTGGAGTGTGCATAGTTAAAAAAAAAACTTGCAAATTCCATACAAATTTGAAGTGTCAATTGTATAAATGTATTAAATTGAATATATACATAAATACATACGTACATACATATGCATAACGATATGCACTTTTGCGTCAATGCTAAAAGTTCAGTAATTTTTCTTATATGCTTAACGAGTCATTTTGACTTTATAATTCATCATAAATTGCAGTGCATCGACAATACTCGCCTGAGCTACCAAGAAAGGAGCAAAAAATTTATTTTCAGTCTGGACTTTAACAAGCAGCTGAATTTTTTTTTTTTATTTACGACATATCGTAAGATTGCAATAAATTTTTACAAGTCTTAATTAAAACGTCTATCAGTCATTATCTCTGCGAGCTTGAATTCCATACAAGAGCGAGATTGCAATTCTTATCACAGACACGGATCGTACATGTCGGTAATTTTTCTTTTTTTTATTTTGTTGAAAATTTAATATATAAACACCTTATACTATTATAGTATTTTAATTCCTTTATAGTAACGAGATATTTCCAAAATATTTTCTAACGTAAGATAAAATATTTCTGAAATTGTTTCACGAATTATTCATGTAAAAATTAGTTTTAAAATATCAAGATATAATTTAAAAAAAAATTAAAAAAATAGCAAGACATATTTTCAAAATAAATTTTATCGAGATTCGAATAAGTCTGAATACTTAATAAAGTTTGAATTTTTTTTGGAATTATTGTTAATATATAAATAAATACGCAGAAACCTTTCAAAAAATATTTTAAAATACATAATACATATAATGTGTACTATATCGCCCGCTAGAGTACAATCGAGCACGGAAAAGTGTAGCTAAAAAAAAAATTTGTTGATCATTTTCTCCTCCATACAATTTTTTAATCGCGCATCCTCTCTCAGCTTGCAACGATCGACAAGCTTTTTCGTGCCCGATTTTATAGCGTATCTTATCAGTCAGTATATATATATATATATATATATATATATATATATATATATATATATATATATATATATATGTATATATGCGATCCTCGAGTATATTGGCGCTCGTGGCTTCGGAGAACAACTTTCACGCGTTTTAAAAGCGAGCACGCAATTAATGTATATATATATATAGGCAATCGAGTGCTCACGCGAGCCGTCGTTCGAAGGGTGAAGAGGTAGAGGAGAGGAGGCAAGTGGCAGCGGCTCATTTCGCGATCGGCAGCAGGAAAACAGCGGCAGTTGCTATATATATATATATATATATATATATATATATATATATATATATATATATAAACTCGATCAGACACTAATAGGCCAATAGACTCATATATATTTCTGGAAATTGGGCGAAGGTCGTCTCCGGCACATGCGGAAGGCATCGATGTTTAAAGTTTTGGCAGCCGCTTAATTTTCCTAAACATCAGCTATAATGGATTTTTCGAAAGGTTTTTGAAGGCCCGAGGAGGCGACGTTGGGGGGGGGGAGGCTTTTGATGATTTGATGAAAAATAAGCGTAGATTTTGGATGAATAAGTAGGGATAGAATGGCTTTGTTTCAGCAAGATCGAAATAATATTATTTGTTTATATGTCTGGGTATTTGTTAGAGTGTAGCTTGGGATATTATGTGTAAATATAGAGCTTAGTAAATAAAATATATTTTTGGCAATAAAGGCATAGCCATTAACGATCATATGTTTTTTTTTCTTCTTCAAATATTACGTCGCAGAAGTAGTTTTTCGAGCTGATCGACGCCCTATTGATCTATAATCCAATTTATTCATTGCCGTTACGAAGATCATTCAATTATATTTTTTAAAATTAATTTTTAGATTTTAATTTGATGCAGAATCCTTACAAAGGATTCGTTGTTCAGGCAATGAGAGATCTATTAATTTTAAGGAGTATCTTTGATGTATGTTTGATAATTAAATTATGTTTACCACGTTATAAATTTCACGTCGTTTGTTGAGCTTTCGTGAAACTTTGTCATAATGTGGAATGGACGTACATAAAAATTACTATGAAACAAAATTTTCAATAATTCAATTTTATATTGATATTTGCAACAGAGCACTGTTTATTTAATTATTATAAACGAGCAGTTGACAGCTTAAAGGTTCATTATTACACATAAAAAAAATACTAAAATATTCATACAGGAATATTATTCGCGATCAATTAATTTATTCCGGCATAAAGTAATAATAAAGAATTGAAGAATTTCTTTCCATTTAAATTTTTAATTTTATAAAGTTCTAGATTTGTAAACGTGGATTTAAATGATTGATTATACATAATTATATATAGAAAAAAACTCTTAAACGTGTTAAAATTATTACATTTTCTTGTGGAGCCGAGTGTACAGGAATTTCGTAATGTACTAAATTAACAATTATGAATATTCAAAATTTTGAGGAATTACATTGTTTTTTAACGTACACTTATAGTCAAGAAATGGACGGTATTATTTAACATAATCTAAAAGTTTGATACAAAATTAGAATTTTTTTTGCAAATAGAACTATTTTTCAATAAAACATAGTTTGTGCAATATGAAACTTAGCCATAGAATGTTATGGTAACTGATAAAAAAATAGATTTTTTACGATACAGCAGTTTAATGCCATTTTTTTGTTGAAACAAAAAGAACGATATTGGAAATTTGGCAATGCTTCAGGCTACTTCTAACTCCTTTTCAACCGTTACCGGGAAAAGACTGTCCACAAGTAGTGAATGTCGAACACGGTGGATCGACATCAGACGCTAATATATATATATATGAGTCCAAAATTCTTTCAACTAAGTTTTCTCCTTCGATATACATTGTTTAAATAATATTTTTTTACTTGTTTCTAATCACCTGTTTAATTAAACGTAAATTGCATCCAATTGTCGACTTAGAAACTATTGTTCAAAACTTAAATCATTGATTTACGTCGTTCTTCAGTAATGAATGAAACATTATATCACAATCTATATTTTATTTCTTCGAGTATGATACCAATAATGTCGAAGTGGTTCTATGATATTTTATGTAATCTTTACTCTTGAAACCGTACGGAGTATAGATTTTGATAAAGTATACAACGTTTTATTTTATTATACATTATTATTAAAGCGATTGCAGAATTAAGAGATATTTTCTATAAATAATTATGAAAGTGGCGATTGTTATATAAATACTTGTATTCATTAAATTCATACATTTTATTCTATATGGCCATGCCATTTTTAGGCATTAGCATTTTAGCATTCGTACCTTTTTTTCTTTATAATTACAAAAAATATTTTACTGAATTTCAATTAGTCTTCCGATTGAGCGACCACACCCGTCACCTAACTACTTATGCGAGATATTGTCTGCCTTTATTTATTGACTAATTATTTTTGTGCGAGGCTAAATATCAAACAATTTCATCCTACATTCTTAGAAAATCCGAGAATAATAATCATTGGTTGGCAATTCACGGATGTAAACATTTACTACACTAAAAATACTCATTAAATTTTTAATAAAAACTGAGAATATTTTAAATACAAATGAATTTTTTTCTTAATTTATAATTTTCTTTTTATTGTATTAAAATAAAAATATTAAAATATATTAAAAAAATATATTAAAATTAAAATAAAATTCCATGACGGTGATTGTTCCTAACCGCGGTAAACGTGGAATAACAAAACCAGCCGTGAACGAAACGTAAACATAATTATGCCCCCTGACGGCCCCCCGTGGGGGGTTATTAATAAAAGCAGAACTTTGAAAACAAATTCTGCCTTGGCTAGATCGAAAGTTTTTAACCGAGAACTAAACTCAGAGGAACACAAGACAAGAAAATAGTCGAGACGTTTGTGTGCTTAAAAGACTGTTTGACTCTCTCCTCTCTATTTTATAGTAATTCTGAGACATGCATTTTTTTTACAATCTATCTTAGCAATCCCAGCAAACGTGGAAAATACGAGAAAAATTTTTCAACATAATTAAATAAGAATATAGTAAATGAATAATAGTTAATATCTGAACATATTTTATTGGTATATTGCAAGTGATTAAAAAGTATTAAAAAAGTAAAATAAGAAATTTCTTTCAAAAAACAAAACAGTCAAATATTACTTAATCGGCCATTTGATGGTGAACTGGATTTTTTGAAAGATCATCTCCAAGTAACCGAGCTCAGTGACATTAATATTAAAATTATACGGCTCATTTGAATTGACGTACCGAATCTTCGGGTTAATGTCCATATTAAGACGTGGCGTCTCAGCCGGTAGACGAATTTTTTTTTTCCTGCATCGATAAAACCGGCATTACTCTCGCCACGTGAGCGGATTGATCCCGGATCAACGTTAAAATACGTTTTTCATCATGCTCTTTAAGTTTAACAACTGAAGAATAATATGTAAATGTTTGGAATTGAGCTTTCCCTCGAAACAAGTTCTGTCTAAGAAAATGTAAAGCAAATTGTCCAGAGAAAGATTTTTACAAGTTTCAACCGATTACCTTATAGGAATTTAAAAAAAAATGAAACTTTGGAATTAAATTTCACGGAGAAGTATTTTCAAATTCAAATGTCTGAAATTCTTTAAGAAATCGATATATAAACAATCTCCTACGTAATATATTATGGCAGAGTAATTGAAGTTTTCTTTTGCTTTTTTGATTATTAAGGAACTAGCAAGGCTCACCTTATCAGGCAATACTTATAAAATAACAATCAAAAAACGTTTTGTGATAAATGAAATCATATATATATATATATATATATATATATATATATATATATATATATATATATAATGATAAAAGAAATTTTCTTGTGAGTATAAAATTTCAATGATCTAAAAAGTTAGATTCTGACATTATTTTAGCCAGATTTAATAACTTTTTTGAGATTTTTTTTTTGTTTCGAAACTGAGAAACAATGTATAGAAATAAAATATATGTGAATAAGCTAGAAATTGACAATGCAATATTTATTGTATAAAAAAAGACGATACAAATGAAGTTGGATTTTCTAATTACTTTGAATTTGTTAAAATATTCATTCACTTACAATTAGTTTTTATTATTGTTTCCTAAATATATTATAAATGATGAATTGTAAAAATTTTGAACTGAATATAATAATTTAAGCTATAGAAAGTAATTAATAATTAATTCTTCACATTTATTTTTATTTTATTCTTTTTCTATTCAAACAGAATATAACGTAATTCCCTTTATCGAAACATTGATGTTAAATATTTAAAATCGAAGTTGAATATTTTTTTCGTTAAATTTTTTAATTTCTTAAAAAAATACACCAACTTCGTTGAATTTAAAGTAATTCTAATTATATATTTAAAAAGACCGTGAATATTATACTTTATGAATATTATAATTTTCAGGTAGGAAGGTATATTTGAAGTAGCGATAAGGCATAACATTTTCCAACCGACGAGTAACTCTCTCTATCATCGTCGACTAGAAATTGCTTACTTTATGCAAGTATTTAATTAAAAAATAATCGAATGGAGAGTCAGTTTCAATAAAAAAAGAAAACATGGTTAGCTGTTTAGTTTTTTTATATAACTTTTATTGTAATAAGTTCGTCCCCCTCCCCCCCTGGAAAACAAAAACTGGTTCTCCGTCGAGGCGAGCCTCTCCTTATTGGTCAAAAACTGCATGTGCCAGATGGCGCGGAATAATGAATCAAACAAAAAAAAAAAAAAAAAAAAAAGATTCTTATGGAAATCGTTCACAATTGGTTAATTATTATTAAAAATCAAATAAATACTTCATGTCAGTGTAAACGTTGCTTTCATTGTGCAAACGTCTTATTCCATACATTGATGAAAAAGAAAAATTTTGTAAATTCATATTATTTCACTTGTATATTACATACTGTGCGTATTACACTTAAAGAACTATTTACTCTCGCACGCACACTGCGCAGTCGCCCATTAGCTTATCTTACAGTTTTTATTTTGACAGTCGCTAGAAAAATCTTTATCTATATATTGTTGTAAATTGTTAATGAAAGGTGACACCGAAGCGCGCGAGCTATCTGCCACATAAAAATACCCGAGCATTTATCTTCTATATGCAATTTCGATCGCGCGTAATATTATTAGTTTACGGCTCCGTAGCTCGCGGACGCGCAGCCTATGCGCGACCGATCAGCTGTGTCAACCCTTTTACACGTGCCGACCGATACGCACTGCGAGAGGTCGTTCGGACACGGGGCGCACGCGCGGCGCGTCTGATCGCTCGGCGATTTTTCCGTCGAATATTTTCTTTCGCACGCAAGGCAGGCGCGCATGGACAACATTAATACATGCATTGACAGTATTATATGTTTTATTATTATGGCAGAATGTGCGAGTGTGAGATATATATATATATATTATGATAAAAGATACTTGTCACAGTTGCAAGGCATGCTGTCTTATTACGCATCCCCTCGTTCAGTAGCATACAATGTAAGGCTCTGTCATTATTATACAAATAGATCGAAAACATATTGTATACGTACAAGTTAACGACAAATTTGCCAAAGTTATATATATATATATATATATATATATATATATATATATATATATATATATATAGATCAGTGTTTATGTGCGTGCGTATGTGCCTTAACGAATAATCGAAAAGCTGATCTTTCAAGTGTAAAAGAGCCACACGCAGCAGAATTATAGAATCTCTCGCTTATATTCGTCTACACTTATCTATAACCAGTCTCCCGATATCGCGTTGCATGTATTAACGATTCGATGTGTATGTGGATGGACCGACAGTTTATACAGTGACCCCCGAGCACTTATGTGCGTATACATATATTTATAGTAATAATAACAACAATGGCAGCAACAATGACAATAATTTTAATAATAAATCGTACTCACAGACTCTCCACCTGATCGCCCTTGTTGCAGAACTTGGCGAGCTCGTCTATGCCCTCCTCCTGTATCACCGTCGAGTCAACGTCGAAGCAGACCGCGTCAGCCAGCCTCCACACCATCTTGACCTCGTCCAGGTTCGCCATCCTGTCGTTCAGCGTCGCCGGCCCGGCCAGAACAAAGGGGCGGAGGATAACGATCAGAGCGACGATCCTCAACATTCGCGTAAAGATCGGTTGCTCTCTCTATCTCTCTCTCTATCTCTCCGTTTGATCCCACCTCTCCTCTTTTTTTCTTTTTTCTACAGGTCTATTCTATATTTTATGCCACGGTGGCACAACGAACCGGTCGCCGCATCCGGGCACGCGCGAACCATCAATCTCCGATGGTGATAATAGAAAAAAAAAAATTCGAAAACAGCAATAACAGTAATAACAATAACAACAGCCGCGGTAGCAACAGAGAGAAATTAGAGAGAGAGAGAGAGAGAGCGAGAGTGAAATGGAGAAAAACAAAATAGCAGGAACCGAGAGTCGGCGACGGCGGCGCGCGACGCGACGAGCTGCTCGCTCGCTCGCTCGCTCGGTTGCGGCTGAACTGCAGCGCGCGCGCGAATGTCGCCCAGTCGCGCGCAGCCGCCGGGGGGACCGGACCAGTCGGGCGCTCGGTCCGGCGTCTTATATCTGTATATATATATATATATATATATATATATATATATATATACATGTGCGTATACGTATATATACCGATCAGCGGAGGGGGAATCATTCAATTCTTCTTCCTCCCCCTCCGCGCGGCTGTAATAATCTCGCGGTCGGTTTTGCGCTCGCCGCGCATAAGTAATATAGAAACCTACAAGCGTGCATATATATACATATATATAATACAATATCTCTCGGTTTCGCCCTCTTTCCCGCGGCGCTTCGCGGCTCTGTGTTTATTTTTACGTTTGCTTCGTGTTTTTTTTTTTTTTTTTCGACATTCCCGGTACGTGTGAGTACGCGTACGTGTGGCTTGCGCGCTGCGCGAGCGTTAGCTGGCAACCGATCGGGATTATCATTGCCGTTATTACTATTATTATAGGGATTTTTTCCACATCGCTGTTATATTGTGCATATAATGTATCGCAAGATCGAGAGAACGAACTGCAATTGATAAATTTACATTGGAAGCGGTGAAATAGTCGATCTGTCGGTGGAGAATCTCGCGTGTTCTCTCCGGGGAGCATCTTAATAGGTTATTATACTCGAATTTCCGATAAGATTGCTTCCTCGCCTCGGCGCGATTATTACTTGGACTGGAATTACATATATATATATATATATATTTTTTTTTTCTTTCGATAAATCTATTCTTTGTTAGTGTGGAAGATGCGAATTGGCTCTGAATTTCTATTTCCCCGTGTATAATTGAACGAAAATCATCTATTTATGCAAATCGACATCAGTCTGAACTTAATACTGTAAAATCACTGTATTATATATATATATATATATATATATATATATATATATATATATATATATATATACATAAGCATATTAGGGCTATTATAGTATCTCAATCCATAAACAATGAGTCAACCACTTTTTGGAGCAGATTAACTCTCCTCTCTGTTTATTTATCTATGTATCTATTTTTTCACCTCTTCGTTTCGTTATCATTCATTGGCAAGACTAAAATACTGTAATACTTTTTTTTAGAACGTCTTTATTTTTTAATACGTGCGATATATTGTGTTCATTAAATTTTGCACATCGATTGTTTTATCGTACAGTTTTTTACGATATTATAAGAAACTTTTTTAATCCTTCTTCTTTTTTTGAATTATCATAAATTATAGAAAAGAAGAATAAGTTAAAAAGCATAATTAACATATTTAATTTTATTTCCTAGATAGATAAAATATATCCATATATCTATCTACAATGTATCTTTTAATTTTTTTCGCGTATCTTTAATATTTTTTTTTTGTAACACGCCCACCACGTTTCGTTCCTCAAATGTCATATTATATAGGGAAAATTGATTATTCAAAACAAAATTATCGATCGCCGGTTAATGAAGGTAACTTATGAACGTTGGTGTAGGCCAAACGAACCACCCCGACAAGCGGTTATATACAGTATTAACCTTGAATCGTTACAAAGTTATAGCTATTATTCTAATTGTCGCGTAACTTGTACATCGCTAATCCAAGTGTATAATCGTGGCAATCCGATTCCGTCGCGGATAGATCTTTGAATCGACCGAATGTTAGGAAGAACGTCGACATGTCTGCGTATTTTTATTTATTTGTTTATTTTGTTTTTTTAATGCAAATAGCGCGCTCTGCACGCAATTCTATAAAATTGAGAATAGAGAAAAACCGGATGGTGTTGAGGGGGGGGGGCGAAGACGAGTCAAGCCAGCTCCGACGAACTGAAACAAAGCGCTGCTGCAATAAGTATAAATAATATAGCTCGTTGTATCTGCATGATGTGTGTGTGTGTGTGTGTAGCGCGCGCGTGCGTATGTGTGGGTACGATTCCCGTTAGACACAGTATGATTTAGAGAAGATAAAAGCGCGAAATAAGAGCAAACGCAGCGCTTTCGATTCACGTGATGCGTCACGTGCGCTCTCGCAAGAAATTTTAAACGTGGACAAGAGGAATGTCTTAAATTTTTTTTGTCTTTTCCTTCCTTTTCTTTTAGAAAATTGTATGTTTTTTTTTTACGAAATATGTTGCAATGCACTTTATTTTTTGAAACATTAGACAGGCCGAAAAAACGGCGATCTGGACAGGAAATAGTACATTTCTTACCGAGCATGGAAAGGCTTTATTTACAAAACGAGAGATTTGCGGCCCGAGGCGAAGCCGAGGGTTGTACCGAGGTTCGTAAAAGACTTTTTGTACTAGGTAAGGACTATATTTTTCCTCACGAGAACCGGAATCAAGCGGTGAAGGTGCGATTTGTAGGTTAGAATGAGGAAAACATATTTTCCGACCTATTGGAAGCTGATTGTTATGGATTAAATTATAATAATCATCACTTATATAAAAACCGTAGAAGTAAGTTAACGTCCAATTAATGTAAAAACTAAAAGCACGTTAATTAAAATCTTTCAATTGTGATTTAACCTTAATAGCAACACTTTGGTCAAACTGTGCGCGGTCACGTTTATTGCCGCGACGTGTACTGTGGCCTGGATGCCTTAGCGTGTTTGGCGATGTTAAAGCATCGACCAAGACCGAGTTTTACTTAGTCCTGGGTGGTCCCCGGCCCTTGATCTAAGAAGCAACGCGGAGAAAAATGATACGGTTAAATAATTATTATTTGGCCGAACCTGCGTTGCGGGCATAAATGATGAAATATTTGACCAAAGAGGTTTGTTCGAAAAATAATACATTTTAAATTTTGGTGCAATAAATGTGTGCTCTGAACATTGACGAGGCGCTTTCTCGAGTCGGAGGCAGAGAAGCGATTGAAAAAGTTGATGTTCTAGAGAGAGTTCGGCGGCAACTTCGCGGCACAACAAATAAAAAAAAAGAATTATAGTTCCATAGTAACGTGAGTTTAGTTTATCTCCAGACGTCGAGCAAACAAGGTAATTTAAATAAAATAATTTTGAAATTGTTTGATTGCTTTCATTTCAATAAATAACACTGATATTTCCGAATAAGCTGGAAAAATGAAGGATTACACTGGGGATGCATTCAAGGAAAATTAAAATAAACATTTTAGAAAATTGAAAACGTCGCGCAACGTTTCTGTAGATATAAAATATTATAACAATAAGCCTTGTAGACATGGACAGCGAATATAAAATTTGCAGCATTCGTCAAGAATAATGACAAAATGAAAATTATCAAAATACATCCAAGTGAAGCATAAGAAGTGTTATGACAGAGTTAAGACTGTAATAAAAAACAACATTGAGTTCTATTCACATCATCTAAGGGTTTTATAAGGAGATACTGCTTGTAAAGAATTTTATTTTTTATAGAACTATTAGTAGAAATTTAAGTTTCTATTTTATTCCCGAACCTGAAGCTGTTCTACTGTATATTATGATATTGAAATGGCAAAAAAGCAAATCGTAAAGAATGGATCAAAATAATAACAATTAAATGCGATAAGGAAACAGTCATTCAAGGGTGATATGATAGTTATGTTTCTAAATAAAATATATGTATTACAATTATTATTACAATAATAAATCATTTATTTCACAAGTTACTTTTATTTAATTTTTTTCTTTTAGTATTATGTGTTTAATTACAATATATATAGAAAACAATTATATCACATTTGTTCTGTTTTTTTTTTAATATACTATATGGGATTATAAAATATAGGACAGCGTATATGCACTCTGTACTAACTAAACACTCACGACTGTCATTTTTGTTTTCTTGCAGTGGCGCCCTCGTAGACGCGGTGGACATTTTTTTAGCCAATATAAACGTTGCGCGGTTTTTTAAACAACCTAAAATGTTTACTTTAATTCAACAGATATCGATTCAGTGGCTCAAATATACGTATAGACAACATTTTTTATTTATATAATCTGTAACTCGCACATGTACGCCAGATAACTAGATACGATCGGAGCGTTGGGTCATTTTATAACAGCATCCACTTAGAGGATTCACTTAGAACAGATGAAAGGATTCAATCATAAAAGTTTATGAGTGCAACATGACGATTCTAGAGTTTGCAACGGTACGACCGCTTTTCGGTCCGCTTTCAGATTTTCGTTCAACTATACCGAACAAACTAAACTTTAGTGATTTGATCGGAAAACATCATGAAATAAAGAAATCACAATTATTATATTTCATAAATACATATTGCTGAAATCCGTTTCTCTCGACTTCAGTTAACTGATGGACATTACACGAGACTTTATCATCATTGTTCAAAACGTTGGAAGTTGAATGCTTCAGAAATTTGGTTTATATTCAGCAGATTTTGGAGAGATTCAAGTAAAATTTGGTAAAATTTAGCAACAATGTACAAATTTTGAAAAAAAAATTTATATTTTGGTAATATATTATTCTAATGAGACCTATTGACATTACCAAGCATCGCGAGACTTTTCCAAATGCTGAATTTAAAAGTACCCAAATTGATTGTGTTTATTTTAGTTGAGAAAATATGTTTTAAATTTTTTTTCACAAGGTAATTTGTTAATTTTTATTTGGAATACATTTATAAATCATTAAATGTTATAATTTGTTTTAAACTTCACTCAGCGACAATAAATTTTTGTTTTTAATGTTGTTCTAATCAATGTTTAAGGAGTCGAGTTTCAATCATGTAAAATTATATTTCATCGTTTTTCAATTATTTTACTTTTAATCAAGATTAATGGTTATTTGGCGTTTGGGATAAATTTATACGTGGTTTTAAGAGAAGTTTACTTGAAGTTATCTGTATGAAAATGTGAATCAAGGTCTTTAAGTACTTTTACGGATTAAGTATGAAAAAATGCGCTATTGTAATAAATATTCAACTATAAAGCATCGAATTTTTGTAAACTTTACTTCACCATGCTAATTATTTATATTTTGCATTGCACACTGAAAAAAACATTTCTGATATCAAGTAAATATTTAATAGTTTTGTATCAAGTGAATCTTTTTTTTACATTAAGACAATATTCACTAGATTTAAGACGACGTGATCTGATTTAAGTGGATTCTTCTTGGGTCAAGTAAATACTTCCTTCGTTGAAAAAATACTTTCTTAATTTACGAAAATAATTTACTTGGTACGAAACAAAAATATATTTACTTGATAGCGGATATTTTTTTTTTTTTCAGTGTAGCAATAAGTTCAAGTCGAACCGTCGAACGGCGGCGCGCGGAAACGAGAACGTTTTAAAATTTTCAATATTTCAACGTTAAGCTGTCGGACATTGTAGCATTTGTTTTTCTACACATACGCTGGTATTGTACTTGTGCCATTGCGTATGCTTGTACGCGCTCTGGCGTCCGCTCGCATTACGAAAATCGTTTAAGAGGCGTCGAAAAGAAGAAAAGGCGCAAAAACACGACGGACTCCGGCTTCCGTATGTATAATACGCTCGTATCCGCTTATATCTAAACGAGTGCTTTCCACTTCAGTCGGCTATCATATAATACTTATACCAATAGTTCGTCAATAGATCGACACCTGCGCGAGGCCCCAACGGGAGCGTAAACATGGGATAATATTTAAAGAGACTAACATATAGATATATATATATTGTGTACACGAATTTTTTTGTTCATACACAGGCAAACAATGCGGCATCGAGAACGGCTATGTATTATCTCTCGGTATAAGGCCACAGGCGCCGATAAGGGCCGGCAGCCGACGTTATTATGCATCGGGCCGACGCGCGTATATGTCTGTATATACTACCAAGGGGGGTCGTCGTCGTCGCGCTTCTTTCGTCATCCATGATCGGTAGCAGCGCGCCGGGACACCCCGGACTGCGTGCTGGCTTGGGGCGTGGGGGGCAGGGGGAGTCGGGGGGGTCGATAAAAACACGCGGAACCAATTCGTCCGGTGCAGCACTGTATGCAATGGGTATGACAAGTAAACACGATGCGAGATGGCGAGACGCGGATGGCGCGACGATGCTCCGAAGACGACGAGTGCGTTTGTTTGCGCGCGGCCACGCCTCTATGGTCTGTGGGGGGGGGGGGGCTGATAAAGAATTTGAGGGGGGTATCACGGATTCTTATGCGCACTTCATTCTCTTTGTTTATCTTTACTTTTCCACGAGACAGGCAGGCGAGAGTGGTGGCATGGGATAGAACACGTTCAATGATCTATATATATATATATAGACACACACACACGCACACACACAGAGGAGGACTGGGTGATATTAATAGAGGCATTGACTTTAATACGTCTTTTCGAGATAAATATTTACATCAAATTAGTGTGAAAGAGAAGCTACTTTTTTCCACACATCCCCTGTCACGGCGAGTGGTATTTAATTTATTTTTGAGAAAAACAGAATCGGTCCTGGACAGATATTAAGTTTTTTGGATTAATTTCAAAGATTTTTGTCAAGAGGTAAGGTTTACGCTTTTTACGGCGTACTGACGAGATATCTTGTAATTTCAATTGTATTTATATAGGGCAAGCTAAATCTCTTACTAATGACGATTTAAGATAATTCACTTCATTATGCGTATTTATGTGTTGCGACTAATCATTTCTGTGAAATGTCAAATCAGTAAAACGTAATGACGAATTTAAATCTCTATTGTATTTAATGAAAACGATAGTGTGACAGGAAATTAATTGGTCTATTTCAGTATAACATTTATAGCTGTTGGAAACGTTCGTAAACTACGTTACATTTTTTGGTAATTTGGACCCCCCCCCCTCAACCCAACTATCAATATAGTTTTTCGAAATATAATAATACGCAAGATAAAACTCGCGTTCTATTCATCATATGATACTAAATTTACTATCATTGTAGAAAATAAATTTACGCAAAGATTTGAATTTGTTGTACGAATATTTTGTGTTTTATATTCATGTATTGAATAATGTTTGAATTTGTATGAATATCCGGACGTTAATGTGCCAATATTAGTACACTCAAAAAAATGTCTGTTATCGAGTAAATATTTTCTTTTTCGTACCAAGTAAATTATTTTCTTAAATTGTGAAAGTATCTTAAACGATGGAAATATTTTCTTGACCCAAGTAAAATCGACTTAAATTAGATCACGTCGTCTTAAATCTAGTGAATATTTTCTTAATTTAAGAAAATGATTCACTTGATATAAAACTATTAAATATTTACTTGATATCAGAAATGTTTTTTTCAGTGTGCAATGCAAAATATAAATAATTAGCATGGTGAAGTAAAGTTTACAACCATTCGATGCTCTACATTAAAATATTTATTACAACAGCGGATTTTTTCTAACTTAAGCCGTAAAGGTATTTACATACCTTGATTCACATTTTCATACAGATAACTTCAAGTGAACTTCTTTTAACACCACCTATAAATTTATCCCAAACGCAAAATAACCAATAATCTTTGTTAAAAATAAAAGAATTAAAAAGTCATTTAATATTATTTCAGGGGAATGAAACTCGATGCCTTCATTAGACCAAACGTTAAGGACAAAAATTTTTTGTCACTCAGTGCAATTCAAAACAAATGATAACATTTCATTATTTATAACCTTTTTCATTGCAAATAAAAATTAATAAATTACTCGGTGAAAAAAATGACTTTAATATTAGATTTTGTCTTATGGGCGATGATCGGACTTTCACGAAATTATAATGTAACACCAATTGATCGCTCAGTAGTTTTCAAGAGCGTGTTAGTAATTTAGTGGTCATTTTAATAGTTACTACCAATTGAATGAGTCTATGATCCAATAGAATTGAAAATACCACAATACACATAGACATCGGTTGTTTCATTTTTTTAATGTGTATTCATATGCACATCATCTCGGTCTTAAACATTTGCGCAATGCACTTATTTCCGATTGAAAAATTAATATAGAAACAATTTCAATGTATCTAGAAAAGCGCTAACACTGTCTTAGAAAGATATCATAAGAATTTATGTAATCCAATAATCACGACGCAACAAAAGTCATTCTCGAACTTTTTTAACTGTAACGATAATATGCATGTTTCTTTTGCATTATTGTTACGTAATTGCAACGGTACATATATGAATTAAATGGATATCGACAAGCAAAAGATTATATTTATTCGCGGCCTCCTGCGATCGATGACTATATATATATATATTAAATGAGTTTTTTATCATAAATACATGTCACTAAGTTCAAGAAATTCATAATTTTATCACCTCGCGGTAAGAAAAACAAGTTGATGTACGATAAAAATATCCTTTGTTGCGGTAACAAGCGCGGAATCTTCAGTACCAGACGCGGATCGCGATTGAGCAACCCGATGTATTTATATGTCTGGACGGAGAAAAATGTAAAAAGATTACGCGCCCGAGCTTATAAACGTACATATGCGTATCTGTAATTGCAGATATATATATGTCCTGATCGACGGAGCCGTGCCGGTCGCGGGGGGTGACGCTCGATCGGCAATCGATCGGTAAAACCGGCGACTATCCAATTTCTCTATTATTATGTATATAAGCCTAATATTATATATATATAAAGTTTATTATACTTGCCTGGAAATCTGACGGGCCAACTTTTCCTTGGTCATATTTTCCGCTGGAATGACTTTTCCAAGACGCTCGGTGAGCAATAATCTCGCTGACGAGATACTCATGTATGCATATACATATATATATAGATATATATATGTATGTATGTATGTGTGTGCGTGTATAATGTCTGTGTATATATTACCAGCCTTGCCGAAAGTAGCGGAACCGGTTTTATTCCGATTTGAAACGTTGCGCTCTTTTTTCCCTCAACCTCTGCCAATAATCCGCGGCTCGCCAAAGGCAATCCAGAATTTCAGATTGGCGTATATGTGTGAATTTCTATTTTTCTATCGGCTCACCTGCAATGCATATAGACGGATAAGTTGGCGTCGTGGTTGGCGTAAATAATTATATATTTATATATATGTACTTGAGGGTAAAAGTAAAATGGCACCTTTTGCATAAGACTTTATGTACGTTTTTAATAATATAGTCTATGCATGGTCATGATCGATAGTTTTCGATACTTTTAGAGAACCGATGTTTCTGTCGATGCTGGTCAGCTCGATTTCCCTTAAGTTTTTTGATTTTTTGTTCTCACGAATGATTAGCAAAAAACCAAGACTGAAAAAACTGGGAACGTAATCTGTTAAATTCTAATCAGAGAAATTATTATTATCGGCAGTTTGAATTTTTTATTCTTAACGCGCATCCAGTGAGGACTAACAGAATCAATATCTGACATGGCATGTTGTTAATTTGAACAAATAATTCGCGTATTGCTGCAAACATATATATAGGTGGTTTTATATCGGACAATTCAATTTCGAATTCTTTAAAGATTGAATTCAGTAAAGATATGTAATTTATTTGTCTTTGAGGCACGCAGTACTATATTTCCATATACGAAAAGTCTTGAAGGTATGCGCCTTACCGATTTTTTAACGATTTTGTATTATAGGTGTCCCTAAAACTATTTATCTATAATTTTTTTTCTCCAATCGAAAACTTTTCTTAAAAATCAAATAGATCTGCAAATTTAAACCATGTACTCTGTTTATGCGATCTTAAAGCTGTATTAAAAAATAAAGAAAATCGAATTCAAGAATCAGTTAGTCTCAAAAATTTATTTTTCCAAAACATGAACTTATAATCTAAAGTTTAAAATCTAAAAATATATAAGATGCTGCACACACACACACACACACACACACGCGCGCGCGCGTTAATATTTTTAGAAAAATAGCAGGTTTTAGACATGAAATTTAGAATTTTTATTGACTGTTAAATTTTTTTTTCTAGAGAAGTATTGAAGCATACAAATTTATTTTATATTAAGTTTGAAAAATATTTTTTATTTTTATCCTTTATTGCCAATAGAATTTCGAAATCGACAAATTTGATTATTATTTTTCACAATGAAGGAAATAGTACCATTTATAAAGTTATCTATCAAGTCTGAAGTTTGTATGAAATTATTATTATTAAGAACCATTAAACGTTAAATAAACTACGTTGTAGAAAAAAAAGTTATTTACTTTTTTTTTTTAAACTAAATTCGATTTTTGCCCTCCATGGATGAAATAAAGGTAAATCGAAAACCAAATTCTTGATATTGCGAGGCTATTATGATACTTTATCATCGGGCTTTCATATAATTATTAATTCGTCAAGGCTTTAATTGGATTGATTCTAGTGTGCGTAAAATCTCAGTAATTTTTTAAAACAATATACTATCGTTCGAGAGATATTAAAAACCCATTATCTGTCGCTAAATAGTTTGAGATTGAAACTGTTTGAAAGTGGCATTCTATTACCATATGCATTACTTATATCAATGCAGTTATTGATTGATCTATGCGTATCAATAAACTGGGATTATACATTTACGTTATCATAGTAAAAAAAAAGTATCCGAAAACAATTAAATATCTCTCATTTTTTAAAACAATAAAATATATTGCACTATCCTGCACATCGACGATGAATACAAGCGACTTACATAAATTATAGTGTTTTCTTGTCCAATCGTGCATTTCAGTATTTCAATTGGTTTAATTTATTTTTTCGCACATTCCCCTGTCTTAAATTGCAAAAGGCCCCATCATGAATTAAGTATTCGATATACACACTTTTATATAGTCTCTGTCATGCAACGATTATATCAAGAAATTCCTGTGACAGCTTTATTATTCAACGGCTCTATTATATACACAGAGAGATAGAGAGAGAGAGAGAGAGAGAGAGAGAGAGAGAGAGAGAGAGAGAGAGAGAGAGAGAACTGCACGCAGTTAACGAGAGAGCAACAGTATCACTCTCGCACCATTATCAAGCGATTATTTCTACGACTCTTAATAATGCAAGTATTGTTTTCACTTCGGATGGAATTATAAGTACAATTTTCTTTATAATAATATGTACCAAAACAATGCCTCACGAACCTAGGAATTGTCAATCGGAGTCTGGTCGATGACGTAAAATTACCGGCGACGTATTATAAATATAATATCGCCAAAATTTCTTCAACGGTGTATTATATATATATATATATATATATATATATATATATATATATATTATATATATAATGTATGTATTTATTATCTAATTCGCCAAGCGAGCAGCTTGACGTGTATTATAGAAAATAACGCGACTCGTCTATTCTAAATCTTTCACTTTTAAATACTTATCACTGCAGATATATATGACAGTTCGCTGCATCGGTATATAAAATAGTGCACTTCTCGCTTTGTCACGTTTTTTGCGAATATATATGTGTGTGTGTGTGTGTGTGTGTGTAATTATGTTTTATAATGCGACGCGAGGAACAAAAAGAAAACACGCACAAGTCTGTTAAGTATATTGATATTACACTTTACTATATATATATGTAAAAGAACACACCGCAATCGCGTGCATGGTATGCGCATACATATAATTCTATAGGATATATATTAGAAACACTGCCGATATCGCTAAGCGCTTCTAATGTACTGTGCGGGATCGTTCCGTTCGTTATCTCCGGTGGTCGGGCTTGACTCGGCACGCTCGGCGGCGCGCGGGGCAGTTCGGACCGGCTCTTATTGCGCGATTCATGCACGCGCGGCGCTGGAGTGCGGCGTGGATCGCATAATGTTTGTAGACAGAACGCAGAAAAGCGTGCTGCCATATATATACCTATAATAAATATAGAAAATAAAATTCGCAATTCGCGGGAGTTCGATTTTTCTTCCTCAACTATGTACTGGGCTTATCGCGGGGGGAATCGGTGATGTTCTTCTGTATATATATATATATATATATACAGCGATCGAGGGATCGAGCAATCGAGCATACGATATGTGGGACAGAAACCAGTGCCGTATTGAAATTTCTCGGACCCTGGGCTAGAAAGTATACACACGGATGCTCAACTGATTACAACGTTGTTTACAAATTTTTATTCTCATCAGTAAGATAACGACTATTTACCTAGATGACGACCTATTCTTCAACGTACAAACTGTAAAAGAATTTTTGACTGTACTTATAACTAAACTTAACTACTTTATTTATGGATTGAACTTTTAAATGCAAATATATATGAAGAATCGAAATGAAGGTATTGCTTTATTACTGAAATTAGTAACTGTACTACCATGGCACACTATCAAGTCAATCACAATTTAGTTTATATTAAACGTAGAAGACTTAAGATCTTTATGTTTAAAATATTTTTTTACCTATATAGAAATTTTTAAGACCTCCTCACCGAGTGCATTTGGTCGCTCTGAAAAGGTTATCTACGTTATTTGAATTATAGGGATTAAAACATTGAAGGATCTCAATTTTCTACTAACGAATTTCTGTTTGGAAATGTAGTGTTTTTTAACCGATTTCCAAAAAAGGAGAACATTCTCGATTCAGTCGTGTTAATTTTCCTTCATTCAGCCATGATTTGGCGATAAAGATAGCTACATGCACGAAACATTTTGGGTTTGATAACTGATCACTTCTCAGCGGTCTCATTTTATTTTCTAGATCGATTCCGAGGTAGTATTCATCAAATATGTACGGATCAACAATAAATACGTGCGACAGAAGCTCCACCAATAATGTCACCTGTCAGTCCCAAATGCTATCGTCCAATTAAGACAATGGTGCTGAGCCAATATTTGCCAGTACTACTATTGGCTGGGCTTATTTCATTGGCTATAACGCCTGACAACATTGTGACTAGGTGAGTGAATCTTTTTGCATTTTGGAGCTCTTGGTTCCTCAGTGGTCTCATAAAGATATAATTTTGTTAATGCCATCACCCGTGACTACTGAATGATGCCATTTTCTTATTGCCACGGTCTTGATTTACGATTTGGAAGTATTCATAATGTTCTATATATATTATATACATATTTGTGCATATAATAGAAGACGTATTTACAAAGATGTAGATCCGTACGTTGTAGATAAGGTAATCGGAAATGAGACTTTGCACTTATTCGAACATTACGTTCTTCGCTGTCAAATATTATCCCGTTAATATTGTCACAGTACGATTGCCCGAGTAATGATATCCAAGGCATCTGTTTCAGAGAGTGAGCTCCCAACGTTTACATATCAGAATTCGTAAAGAAATTACAAAATTAATGAGCCGCATACTTGTGCATTCCTTAATAATTAATTTTTTCATAGCAGGAGCCTCAAGCCGGTCACCATCTAACGGTAGTCGGTGGTACTAGTTCGTACTCGCCTGTCTACGTGATGCATATCTATTGGCTTTACCGCAGTCTCAAACTTATAGCTTTGGAATACTACTATAATGATAAGGTAACAATATCCTTACGGTATTCTTATATTACAATATAATTTTGATATTGATGAAATGTGAAATGGTATTTCAATGGCAGTAAAATGTTATAACTATAAAAAATGAAATTTTGATGGAAATTCCAATATAATCTTGTAGTTGCATGTTAATGTACGAAGGATTTCGTAACCATAATATTTAAAACACGTGTAAAATTGATATCGAGTAGATAATTCGGATTCGTAACATGAGTTCTGTAATTTGTAGAAGCAGGAGTATTGAGGTTGAGAGGTGCGGGGCCGATTGCAAAAAGTCAAATGAACACTCTGGAAGAGGTTTCTTCGTTATCGCCACTCAGCTTATCTATTCTGTATCATATTCTGTGGGAAATAATTTTTCTGCTTTTAGTGCCAATATAGCTATCTAACAATAATTTTTGTTTTCCCAAAATTTTTTTGTGGTCGGCTTTATATATTGTTTTTTGTTTACTTTTATGTATTCCAAAAACCGTTTGCTTATTAACAAGATGATTCTAAAAAATTTGACATTTTTTTAAATTAAAAACAACTTATAGAACAGCCTTCCCCTATGTAACTCCATACATGCCCAATCGGTATAATCAATTTATTATTAGTCGCTCTACGCTTTGTTACACACACACACATTAATAAACAGCTTGTACAGTCCCAGTGGGGTCTGATATCGATTCTATAAAGTTTAGTCAGAGAAAACGTCTTGATATTTACCTAACTCGTTCTACTACTATACAATAAAACTAATTATTATCAGTAATTTTTTTTATCTGCACACGATGCTTGTATAAAATTCTTTATTGCATTGGAAAACGGGGATTCGAAGGAAAATGTGAATTTCGACTATATTTAAATCCCAAAGACATCTTAATTCTTGTCCTATGTGGATAAAAATTGAACGAGACTTTTTAACCTGGCGACACAAGACTTTATCGTAATCGAAAATCAATAATGGCGTAGTTTCTTTATGCTGCCTCTCACCTAGCTCTTTACATAATTTTTAGAAAACTGTAGAGCAAACTTATACTGATTACTCTCCATATAATACGATCAAAGCTTACTGATCTATACAAAAATTACATTAAAAATGAAAGTACTACCTATGAATTCAATTAATTATTTAATTTCTTCTTTTAGATCTTTATACATCAGTTTTTTCTCTATATTTATATTACTTTTATTTTTAAGTTAACATTTAATGTTTTAAAATATATATTAAGAGAAAATTTTGATTTTGATTCTTTTATTGAGATACCGCAAAAATTGAACGAAAATTTCTTCTTAATATTATTGCACCAAGCAGAGAACAGAGAAATGTCAAAATTAATGTATAGATGAGGTATTAATATAACTTATTTTTATAAAAACTGGCGATTTCGGTATCAAAATATCATACGTACTTCATTCTGATAACAGGACAAATAAAACGTTGACGGCTAATTTAAGATTTTCACGTATTTATTTCACTTTTTCTTTTGCCATATATGCATTTTTCCACATGCCAACCTCGATTGCAAACATTTCAAGGAAAGAATTAAGCGATTTTGTCTTCGACGCACTTCACAGAAATAATGGGATAGATGTATAAGACGAGATATAAAAACCGCTTCAACTTACGTTCAAACTTTCCTTTAATCGAATACTTGTAATTACGTATGGATATAATTTAATTTCATAATAAATATTAACAATTTAATTCTTTTATTTACTTTTACTTACTTAGTCATCATAAATTCTAATAACCTAAAAATTTTCTTAATCCGTTTTGAATATGCCCTTTTGTCCAGTTTTTCATGCATGTCTTCTGGTTAACGAGATATATTATTTTTTTATAAAAATGATCTAATCAAAAAGTGAAGAATAATATATATATATATATATATATATATATATATATATCTATATATATGTATATATATAAAGTAGGACCAATATGTCATTAATGTGCAATTTTGCCAAATTATGCGTCTATGCCACTACTTGAATTTCGAATTTTCATTATAGCGCTCGAATGAAATGCATTATTCGTAATATTAGGACCCCAATTGCTACATTATTGATTACGATATTATAAATTAAATTTATAAACAAGTAAATTTTTGATTATCCATTGATTTGTATGAAATAATTTCAAGCAACTATACCACTAAGAAGCTAAGTAGTTCTTAATTACAACTCGGAAAGAACGATGAATTTATACTTCAATAAATGAGCCGATGAAATAGCCGATGGAAAAGTTAGTATCTCGCGTCAGAAAATGATATTTCTATACATTTTAATCAGACCCCACTCGAAGTTAGAGTGAAATCTTTTGTAGACTTGCGTTTTTTTTTTTTTCGTAAATACTGATGAACAAGTTTATCTGACGCATTTGTGAGGGAAGGGATGAGAATCTGTGACGGAAAGATTTTTCGGTCAAGGAGGCCTTCATAAAATGAATATTTTAAATAACATATAGATAAACAAATATACAGGATTTTTTTTAATTTATTTTAATTACGTTTTTCATTATAATTATAAATAATTACCACAATTTTCTTGAGCATACTTTCGAACATGCTTTCGAAGGGCGACCGCGCTCATTGGCATACGTTAATTATACTTATTTCAAGTTATACATTATTGCTAATTGAAGAAGAAAAAACATCTTGCATTCAATTTTTAAAAATGCAATCTTCAACAAAATATGAGTGTACTTTTATAGAAAAGTAGATATTAAGTCTATCATTCAAAACAAGCATTTAAAGTAAAATAACTTTAAAAAAATTCTATTTATAGCAGGAAAAATACTATACTGAAATTTTTACTGCAAGTTTTATTAGTCGAAATATACAATTAATAAATATTCTTATCAGTATTACGATATTTATACAATGATTTATGATAATAATAAAATGTCAATTAGACTGTCGTTGTTGATAATAATCCCCGTATAATTTCAAAGTGAAATTATTAATAAAATGTATAATTAAAAAATAATAAAACAATAGGATAAAAAAAAAATTAAATTATAAATTAAGCATAGAAAATAAAATGTACGCATTCATGCACTGTGTTAGTAGAGGGCAATCTGACTATCCCCTTCAGATTTCCATTTCAGATTGTACGGGGTTGATTATAAACACGGACAGTCTGACTGTCATTATATCGGTACAGTAGATTATTGTATCAAGACTGTAATGCCGATAAAAATATTAATTAATTTAATTTACAACAGTCTAGATAAGTACAATTTTTAATTAATTTCAAAGTATAATGATTGACAATTTTTTATGAGTTTAACTATGTGTACTGAGTTGGCGAAACATAATAACGTAGTTTAAGCAATCAGATTAATTTTTTGTTTAATAAGACTCGAGTTGTAAGAAAGATGGATAACCACGGCTCCGGAGGATCAATAAATTTAACGAATTATAAAAAAACGATATGGGCTTCTTTGGCAATTTGACTTTTTCGAAATATACCGATGATTCAATTATAATTAGTAATTAAGATAATTCTAATTAGTAATTATCATGTGTGATATTTATTTCTAAAATCTTCTGTACAACTGATGGGCTATTAAAAAATTATAAAAAATTCTATTTTATCGTTATGTTAAATATTTCATTATTAGGCATTTGGCATTTTAATATCTAAAATTTACTGAAAATTATATTTCAAAAGTACTAGAATTTAGTTTATCAGCTGTTTTAATACAACAAATTTCATTCAAAAACTGAATAAACAACTCAAGAACCTTAACACAATAAACTTTCATGGTAATTTCGTTTTTAATAAATATCCAGATATTTTTTGGGAGAAAAATAAACGAAAAATTAAATGACTGATCGACGGTTTGAGGGAAAATTTTGAATTTCGAAAGGAGCTATATAGTAATGATACGGAAATGAAACTTTCGTGTACTGATTCTCGAGTTGATGGCAATCGAATTATAAGAAATGTGAGAAACCAGAATTCAAAAAAAATTTCATGCTTGAAACTGCAAAAACATCTAATAAAACGGGATGAAACGTTAGTGCAAGTATAGTTATGTAGAAACTTTAAAAATCTATATATATATGTGGAGAACCTGATACCTATATAAATTTAATGTTACTTTTACGAAATTTCAAGAGCTATGATGAAGTCGTGGATGATTCGTTGCTACTCAGTTAATAAAAGAATTTTTGAAACGAGTAGTGTATGAAATGTGTCTTGATACTTATAGGTATTTTACCGCAAACATTGGGCGTGTAATTTTTTCTTACCACTCTTCCCCGACCCTCGCGGCAAATGGATTAACGATCTCGTGTCACGAGAGAAAAGACACGGGATCAAGATGACCTTAAACTACTTCAGCTAATTGTCTTCCCGTTTATTAATTCGCAAGATCGAGTTAGTATATAACGGTCTGGTGCTTTTGTGTGCGTCTGCGCGTGCAAGCGTGCGTATGTAGGAAAAATTAAAGTATTTTTTGACACAAACGCTTTTTAAGGTATTGTTAAAACCTACACGATTTGTTAAAATAATTTTTGAGTCACTTGGCGGAAATATAATTATTTCGAAAAATTTGATTTATTATTATTATTATTATAATAATACTAAAGTTGACTATAAGTAGATCTTCCGAAAAAACAGTCGGGGATTCCTATAAAAAACAATTTTATGTCTGAAGTACATTATAAATTACATGTAAAATAATTCTGAAGGTAAATATAGCTTGGACCATTAATTCTTCTTGTAACTTTTATTATATATATATAAATACTTGTTTCGCACTTAAAATGTTCTATTATTGGACTCGTTTAACCAGGGGAGTGTAAAAAATCTATTCAAACTATACATAAAAATGGCACATAAAAAATCGCACCCTATACTGTCACACCTCCCGCCCCCTCCCGCCCATCATGCGCACACACGCTTATGTGCACGATGTAAGCTCTTTCGTGTACATTAAATTTGACGAAGAGAAGGTTGTAAAATTAATTTTAACGATTGGGAGATTTCTAAATGTAAGCGTGTGCATACACAATGTTCGCGTGTCTCGCGCTCGCTCATTTTACTATATATATATACTGTACCCGATCGCTCTCAAAATAATTGTGGATACGTTTACAAATTTGAACGATAGAACCGAAGAACGTGACGTCAAGGTAAATTCGTATTTTTGTATTTGCATACATACGGGCAGGCGAGCGCGCGCGCGCACGAACACGCGTATACACACATGTGCAATGTTTAGATTTATATATGGTTAAAAATAACGATTATTCTTAAGAAGTAAAAAATAAAATTTTTTTTGGGTTTTTAGATATAAATATTATTTAATTCGAACTCGTTATCAATTATTTAAGAGACTCTCAAAAGGGTAGACGTTCGTTAGGGATTTCAAGACTGTCAGTATTATAATAACTGTTCATATACAAACACTGATGATTAAATCATTGAAAATAATGCTCTTTTGGCGCTAGCGAGAGTTTTTCACCAATTGGTACGTATAAGTATATCCTAATTTTGCTATGCTTGAATGGAATACTTAAGTCAGAATGAGATATTATAAGCTGTATAAGCAATGGAATTGTTTATATTTTTTGATTATAATAAAATTATTTGAAAATTGTAAAATGAATTGATGTCAACATTACAGTTACGTTCTTTTCTTTTCTTTTATTTACAGAAGGACAATTCCTTCTTGTCATTTTACTTTCTGACTGTGTAACTGTTCGTCTTTCTCCCTTTTGACAAGATGACTAAGGGCATGGAACAAGACAATTGAACAAAATTACGAAATAATAGATATTCTAAGGGAATTGTTTTAGCCCTTAAGAATCAAGATGTTAATGCACATTGTTCAAGAACTGATAATTAAATATTAACAGCTAAAAAAACAGCAAATAAGCACAGAACTTAGACATTTGGCAAGTGCGCTATACAAATTCTACATAGCACCCTAAATTACCAGCATATGACAGTATATGTTATTTCTAATTTTTATTAAAATTTTAAATTACCAAATCGCAATTAAATACATTTAACCCCATGCTTTTAAGATTAAAGAACGCTCTTCTTTTTCTCTAGTACAAAACTGCGCGATCAAATTACTTTTAAAATCGATCGCAGTTTCGAGATATTGCAGATATAAGTATAAAAGCTAGGATTGTTAAATAATGTCTTGCATTCATTAGATTCATGGAATTTCTTAGAAACTCAAGTTTTGATGCAAAACATGGTGACATGAATTTTGAACTATATTGGTACAGTTTCTTGATTGGAGTTGATTTAGTTATTCATGTCTTAAGCACCAAAATAAAATTTGAAAATTCAAACCGTTCAAAACTTATTCATTCGATTTATTACGGTATCTTTTTTTTCATATCGTTAATTTACGGAAATATCTACTATTCCTGTATATGAAATATTACGAGTAATCTAAAACAGTAGACCTCAGGGCCGTATCCGTCAACTCATAGGCCCATTCCTTAAGCCAGTCTTGATACGAATAAATAGTCGATAAAGTGGCGATCTTTTCGCCCACCGCGAGTGCCCGTGTACCCGACGTCGTGTACATTTTGCATGCAGTATAAGAAAGTAGCGCACTCTGTCCGGAAAAATAGCGAACGAGAAATTCGGACATACACAGGCGCACACGCACACATGCGTTTATATTGCATGGCACCTAGGGAAAATCAGTGCCGCTCCAGTGACGGCGATGCACCGAGAAAGTCGAGCGGCGTGTCGGGGGGCGAGGGGAGAGGCGCGGAAGTCATTCGCGAAAAGATACAGGAGGACGCCCGTAATCAAACGCGAGATGTCGGCGAGCTCGTCTCCCCCCCCCCTCCCGCATGCCCCTCTTGCCAATACTCTCTACGGACCCTCTGAGAAACAGCGGCGGCTGCAGAGCACTGCAATGGGACACCGAAGCCGCGGCTCGCTCTCGCGACCCCGACCCCGCGGCGCGTCGCTCGATCGAACACCCCGCGCATACATATATATATATATATATATATATATATATATATATATGCGCGCACACACACGCCGTCAGGTAAGGGCCGTCGCGGGTTCTCCGTGCAGATGTGTGTGACCAGTACAGTCGTACGCTAGATTTTTTTTTGTCGCCACCGTCCGGCAGGTGGAGGGGGCGGGTTATTCGTCGATGATATGCGTAAACGTAATGAGCGAATGTTTATAAAAATTGTCAGAGGCAACGCTGTATCGGGAGCGCGAAATTTATCGATGTCATGCGTAAGTATATATTCGCGTTGATAAGCATCAGCTCAATGCCTATATACTCACCCTATCTATATAAACGATAAATTCATTGGTCTGCGTCTGCGAGCTGTTGATGCACGGCATATATATATATAGAAAATTTTTAAATCTGGATATAGCAAAATTTTACAATTCATTATATCGATTGCCAAAAAATCAAAAATTTCTAATAAATTTTTTTTTTTTTATTTGGGTTAGTCCCCTTTATTTATTTTTAAATCATAGTGATGCTTCATACTTGTAGATGTCATCTATACTTGTGTGCTTTTGAATACAGGTTTTGAGTGAACTTTTATTAACTATCTCTTTTTATAAAGAACAATTATAAGCAAAATTTATTGTAAACAAGTTTTATTTCAACAGCGTAGCAGGTGGATTAGCAATTAATTTTTTCTAACGCACCTATTTTTATCTTTTTTTGATGAAAAAATAAGTAGCTAGTTTTCTATGGTTTTCAATTAAATCGTGTACCTTGCACCGTTTCATGAGCATTTAACAATTTTAAATTCATATCCGAATAACTACACGAAGTTCAAGGATTTTTTCTTTTCAAAGAATTTATTTCTCATAAAAACAACACTCTACTTTTATTACTTGGAACGATGGTTTTTTTTTTATTACTTTAAATAATTTTTTATCGACCTAGCAAAAATAACCTTGTCATTCGCATATATAACATATAATGCAAACCCTTCCAGGTTCCTTCTCAGGAGAAATGGAAAAGGATTGATTGGAAAATTTATGCACCGTTGTCATTTTAGAATCACTTTCCAAATAAAAGAATCACTCCTGCGACCCAATAAATCTTCTATAGGCGCCCCACGATCCCGTCCAATTTTTTCGTTCCTCCTGTCTATATTTCCTTGGTGTATCGCTTCTCCCCTATGCTCTCCCGACCCCACTTCTCGTTTTCTACTTATACATCCCCCGGCACCCCCGGCTCGTGTGCCCGTGTATTTATACGTCAACATATAAATGGTTATTTATCTCCCTTCCCGCGTTTTCTTTTCTATCCAAAGCCCAAAAAATGCCGCCCTCGCGCGCGTGCCTCCCCGCGCCGCTCAAGGAATAAAATAAAAGTCGGCTATCGCACGCGCGCGCACGTCGCTACCGTGGATATATACACGGTCTCTCGGAGTCTCTCTCTCTCTCTCTGTCACTCTGTCTCTCTTACTATCTATATATCTATCTCTCTTTATCTATAAACACAGGAATATATATATATATATATATATATATATATATATATATATGCACGTGGCGCTACTATATAGGTCTATAAACCAGACTCCGCGGGTATCTTTGGCGGGAACGCGGAAAATCGAAATTCCGCAGCGTGTCAGAGTCAGTTGGCCGCGCGACGCGAATAGGGGCGGTCGCGAGCGCGCGCTGCCTCTCGTTCGGCCCTCTGATTTAGCCCCGAAAAACCCGGAGAAAGAGGGAGTTAGACAGATAGAAGTTTATTCGTAGCTTTGCATTAAAAAAAAAAAAAAAAATGTGAACACAGTACAAAATGGAAATAAAAAATAGATATAACTATATATAATATATACACATGTACATCTAAATATTTAAATATATATATATATATATATATATATATATATATATATATAAAGTTCACAAGATAAAAACAGTATCATTATAATAATAATTTGTAAAAGAGAAAAAGACAGAGAGAGCGAGAGAATGATCGAGTGCGTGCGTGTATGCGTCTGTGCTTGTGTATCCGTGTGAGGGACAGGGTGGTACAGTGAAGTAAAAAAAATTCGCGCGCAGGTTCCAGCTACGGGGAATCCCAGAAGTGCATTTACACCACCGCGCGAGTATTTAAATAACTCTAGCCTTTCGCGTCATAATTGCGTGGCGCTGAGGGGCGCGCGATTACCTCCCCTGCTGTCTCGCTCCTTTCCCGTCTTGTACGCGAGTTTCATAACAACAACAGTCCAAGGCACCGTTAATGAAAAAACTCGGGGCGACGAGGATCGTGAACTTCTCCTCTCCAAAAATGATCACAGCTTCGCCGCGCGAAAAAGCACCGACGTAATATATACTCATACACACACAAACGGATATATGTATATATCAATGGAGGTTACGCCGAAGCTCGTGCGGCTTCTGCTCCTGCTCCTGGCGTTCGGGGACGCGGCCCGGTCGGAGCGACCCCCCTGCCCGCCGAACCTCTCCGTCCCCGTCCCTGACGGGGAGGACGTCCGGCCCCGGGCCGACGGCAGCCTCGTCCTCGACGGCGCCGTCTACCCGGCGGGCAGCCACTGGACCGACGGCAACGGCACGACCCGTGCCTGCTTCTGCCACCAGGTGGCGGCGCGGCCGTGCCTGCGCAAGTGCTGCGCCCGGGGCGAGCTCGCGGCCCCGGGCCCCGGTCGCGAGGGCGAGCGCTGCCTGCCCGACCCGGGCCCCGGCCGGCTGACCCTCGCCCCGGACCGGGTCGCCGAGGGGATGCGGCCCGAGCTCGCGGCGCGGCCCGACCTCGGCGACTGGTTCTCCCTCCTGGCCAGCCCCGGCTGCGAGGAGGGCCTCGTCTTCATGGACCTCGAGCCCGACAGCTACCCCGAGGACGCGTACCTGCTCCAGCCCAACGGCAGCCTGTGGCTGAGGACCCTCGGCCTCCTGCCGCCGGGCAGGTTCTGCATGGACCAGCAGAGGGAGCGCGAGCGGGGCCTCATTGTGATCGCCTGCGTCGAGAGGGACGCCGGCGACCAGGCCGAGGAGGAGACGCCGACCGTCGTCTGGATCGGCTACTTTCTGTCGCTGCCCTTCCTCGCGGTCACCTTCGCCGTCTACGCCATCATACCGGAGCTGAGGAACATCTACGGGAAGACGCTGATGTGCTACGTGTTCGCGCTGCTCAGCGCCTACACCTCCATATCCGTGGCGAACTTCTTTTTCTACGGCACTGGCTGCTTCGTCACCGGTGAGTCCTCACTGATGCACGCAGGCTACGCGCGTTCGTGTATTCACAAGCGAGCTCTTTATTTATTGGCACGGCGCGGCGGGCCTGTGTTTCTTCAGCGCGCGGCCTGTATCGTTTCGTGTGAATTGCGGGGAAGACTGAGGGGCGAAGGGGGGCATTGCTTTCCAGGAAGGAACAACGGATCTCAGCCGCCCTTGAGCGTGTAGCTTGTGCCCCTGATTCGAGTCTTATGTGCTTTTCAAATATAACGAACTTTCATACAATTGCGAACAGAAGCGTTCTTTCCTGGAAAACTGATTTTAGGTTGATTCTTTTCCTCATAATTTGGCGTATTCTCGATTTTTGGATGGGAATTTTTTCATTATTTTAAAGTCTTTTTAAATTTCGTTAGTCTCGCGGTGTGGCTTTCCACGCCAACGATCGATCGCATTTACCTGTTACATAAAACGTAATACTGAAAGTTGCTATGTTTGTTCTGAGAACGAGAGGATATTCTTCCAATATGTGTATAAGAAAGTATTTATGCGCACTGAACGCTTGAGAAGTGCGTAAAGGACATGGAGTATGTATATATGACAGAATATGTGTATATATAGAAACTGTTATAAATTTTTCAATAAAATCATGATATGACATTATAACTAGCAAATAATTGATAAAAGTCTTTTTAAAGGTTATATTATTATACTCTTTATTGAGCATCAACACCTTTGTATCTGTGAAAAATTATTAATGCAACCTTTATATCGTTTACTATATATACATTAAAACGAGAAGTTATAATCTTGAGTGTTTTACACTTCACTTGCGTTCGTTGCGATCGATTAGAGTTCTGATATGTATTTAAAATTAAAAGTAATTCGAAATGAAATTTAACGTTACTACGTACAAAATGAAAATATGAAGTTAATGTAGCAGCACTGACATTTTGCAGTAACTTTTTAGAATTTCTTAAACAAATTCTTTAATATTCAATAGGGTAAATCCATTTGGTTAAAATTAATTAATTTTTGTTCATTGAAGTTGGATTAGTTACAATTGTATTTTCTCATACATGAATACTGGATATTTTCAATGAAATTTGTTAATCATATAATTTACGTATCATTGGTAAATTAACTAATATAGACTATAACTAAAATTTAACCTATTTTTTTATATTTCTTATAGCTTTTGTATATACGAATGCCATTATTTTTTATTCAATATTATTGCTTTAATAACATTGCTGTTGCGAGATGGGATGAAATTATTTTTAGAATTTAATATTATATATATGTACAGTTGTACTTTATGATTTTTAAATACAGGAAGTATAGTTTATATGACGATATACATTTTACTTTTATTATTTTATTGAAACTTTTTTACTGTTACGTTAATTATTATTCCCGCAGGGGATAATAAATAACTTACTATATATATTATATATATATATATATAATAAATTTTAGTCTTAAAATGAATTTCATCCTTTTAAGATGAATTAACAGAATATCTGATACGCCACACGTATCGTGCGCGTGATAAAATAAGTTTCGATAAGAAAGCGTATCATTTTTTTTACTCTCTTATACTCTTCTAGAAAAATATATAATATCATAAGATACTCACATAAATTTATTTTTATATTCACCCAGTCGAAATATTTTTTAACCTGATGGAAACGCTTTGATTTCTAACGAAAACTTCACTATATATATATATATATATATATATATATATATATATATATATATATATATAGGTAAACTTCCGCATGTATAATAATTTATCGACAATAAAAAAAAAAAATCGGTCAAAAAGAAGGTTATGTGGCACTTCAAATTTTATATCGCCATCCCCGCGCGGGACTACGCCATCTATTATTAAACGCCTGTGTTTATATACATTCTTTAAAGGGCCCTGGGAGCTTACGTATGATATTAAACAGCGTCCGTTTATAGCCACGTACGTGTTAAATAGGAAAATTCTCCAGATTACGAGCATTATACACTCTTACGACAAAGTATTATTTATATATGGATGTATATATATATATATATATATATATATATATATATATATATATATGCATATATGCATAGAGACACACACAATTTTAAAATAACCGAGAAAGCCAATGGAATCGAATGTGCATTAGCTCACCGGGTATTTTAGAACGAATAAGTAAATGATTGTACTTAGGAGAATAACTGGCGGATATTATATACGAAAAAAGAAAACATTTTCGAAAGGTTGTTATCATAATACAAAGCTACAATATATATTCATATCAATTTTTCATTTATCCATTTAATATTAACTTTGCCCCCCCTGCCCCGCCATGTTTGTTCGGTGAAGCTTAATTAGCGTTCAATTTTCTCGAAAAAAACACTGGCAGGACATGTCAAAGTATACGATAAACTCGTTCGATTTATAAATGTTGGTATATAAAGCTCCTTTCTTATGGAGCACTTTCTCGTCATATTAACGATCTTCCATCTAGATAATTGCCTCTATAGAATATCATTAGCTTTGCACGAAAATATGCATATAATATTTGAAATGATCTCAATTTAAATTCAAGCCTGTTCGTTCATCAACAGTTTAATTTTCTTCTTTACGAATATCTCTCTCTCTCTTTCTTCCTCCCCCTCTCTCTCTATCTCTCTCTCTCTCATAGATCGCGCGCGCGTACGCGGATTTCGCCTCGGATTTCGCAATATTGCCTCGAGGTTGAAATATGCAGATTCTAAAATAAACAATAATTAGCCGGAGGTTAGATGAGAAAAAGTCGTTATTATATATATGCGTCTGTGTGCATAGAAGTTTTTAAATATCTCATGGTGACGTATAGGCTGCGGCATTACTTGCGTCTTGTATAGAATCTACACGGACGAGGAGAACTACTGATCTGTGATATATTCTGTGGAATTGTAAGCTATATCGTTAATATTATTCATAAAATCTATAATAAATCGATTCGCGACAATGTCAAAACGTTTTTTCATTGTCGACGAACGATAATGCGCTCGAAAACGACATTTAACAGACTTGCCGATAGGGATCTAGATCTGGGGACTCAGTACAAATTTCGTAACTATCGCGCAATCCGACTTTTTTGAATATTGATTGAATAGGGTTAGTTGAATAAAAACAAAGCCCAAAAAGTCAACTATCAGAGCAATTCCGAGACACAAAATATACTACTTTTAAAAATTAACTAGCCTTTTCCGTGAAATATTGTTTAATAATTTTTATAATATTTACCCGGCAATCCAATAAATTATAAATAAATTTATTACAGATTAATATGTATATTAATTATCGATTAATTCGTTTCGGACGTCCGAACATGTCATATTAGTCGGATACATGTATTCATCCCAGTATTCCGATGATCGATCGAATGGATATTAGTCGGATATCCTTACATGAGTCAATTCAGGAAATTTGCACCTTGGTGAGGGGGTAAAAATAAAATTGTAAAATCACTTTTTTAGAATTAAATTCTCACTGAATTTTTTTCTTAAACTACTAGATTTAAATAGTACGAAAATACTGAGGTGCCTCCTTTATCTACAGGCTTCTTTTTTATTTCTGAAAACGCAGTTCCTTTCCCTATAAAATCGACTGTAAATTGTCAGCAAAACTTTGGATTTAAATTATAATCCAAAAGTTTCTTTAAAAAATAACCACGTTTTATGCCCGATTACTATCCATTAATTCAATAGTAAGAGTGTTTTCCTTAATGTAAATGCTCGCTTTTATTGTCGCTGTTGTTGTTGATATGTTATGACATACCGTGCCGTGTTCTAGTAATCTTGGAAGCTATCTATATGAGTAATGCTTTCCGATATAAATAACAAAAATTTTGCCGGCATTTTCAACTACTCTTCAATGATAATTAAAGCGTGCCAAGGAAAAACTTGATTTTACGCACAGAACCAGCATTTTTCAGCTTACACCGTTTTTTAGCGAACAGTGATGTGTCTAAATTTTTAACCTCGTTCAATCATTGTCAAAATTAACGTAGGAGATGTTAAAATTTTGTCGGGTGCAGAGTTTTTTCTTTGTTGAGATATGTTAAAAATTATTAATTTTTTTCATTTTTTGAGAACGCTCAGTTTCTTGCTATTTCTTCTAATATATTAACTTTCATATTCAGCAGGCCTTTCAAAATTCTCAGTTAAATTTTCTCGGAAGTTATAATAACATTAGGAAAATGTTTTTAAGTTTTATTTTTAAAGCAACTTATTGCCGATTTGCTCTTACCAAAAACAAAAAAATGGCTTTACTTTTTTCTACATAGGTGCCAAATGGACACATGGCTTCGAATTTAGGCATTATAAATATAATTTAATCATAAAAGAAACGTGTCACTATGTATTATCAAATTCCATGTAGTAAAAACCAATTTTAAAAAAAATTTAGAAGCTCATAAACTAGATCATAATCTTATAGTTTAGAGCAAGTGAAAAATGAAATGGATTAGTTCATGTATGTGTATATGGATAATCAATTAGTATATATATTAACCGAATACTCGTAAAGATCAGAATTTCAATCGCATTACCGATGATCCGAATGATATTCCGGATTTAATATACAGTAGTAAATATAAAGATAATTAGAACCGAAGTTATAACCATAATATAATAGAACAATATACGATGCGTATATTTTACGAATTTGACAATAAGAAAAAATTATCAATTTCAGGATATAAAAAAACAAATATATTTTAATCCGCAACTTTATTTGAAATTGTCCATTATGCTCTTATCTACTAATCTAGTATAGTCTAGAAATTGTCTAAATACGTCTGGGCATATCTTAACAGCGTGAAATATTTCAAATTGATCAACAATATTTCTCAACTATCCTTTGAGTATCTTATCAATGTTTAATTTATAGATTTACAAATACCTATACCAAAATCTGAAAAAATCCTCTTATAATATATATTTTCGGAAGAAATTTTTTAATTCGTTTGACATATTTGATGCAAAGTTTAAAATATTAAATATATATATATATATATATATATATATATATATATATATCAATATATTTTAGAAATATTTTACCTCATAAGAGCTACTTAAAAAATATTATAGTAACAATTCCTTGCGTTTAAGAGCGGTCGGTAATGTACGTATAATGCTTCACTTTCTTCGCGCTCGAGCTCGTTGCATGAAAGCCTTATCAAAATGGACAATCGCGAAAAAGAGCTAGCATTAACCCGATGGCTATAAGAATCGATACTAGCCTCTCTTATAATCTTGATATAAAATTGCAAGTGAAATAAAAGACCGCTCGATAAATATTTCGTTCCGTAGCGTGAAACAGTAGTATCTGACGTCATTCTATCAAAATTTATGAATTTATATACAGCCAAAGGTCACGCAATTTTCGCTATATATATAGGCAAAGTGCTTGTATGAATGCCATAGTTGTGTAGAAGATCTCGATAAATTTCGACGGGAAGTCGCATATATATGCATAGAAATTTATCATTAACCGTTACGTGTCAAAAAGGTAAACGGGGAATCCCAGGCCACTCTATAAGTGACATTTCTATTCGCGTGGTTGCGCCTCTATTTACATATATATATATATATACACCGTCGGTACGAAATACCAAAAGAACTATGCTAATATCGCCGTTAACATCGTTGCAAATTTTAAAACGCGTCCACCCACTATCCCTTTTCCCCCCTACGCATGCCCGCCCTCCACCTACGGCTTTTCGGCCAAGGACGTTCGTTTCGCTCCTGTTCTCTCTCTCTCTCTCTCTCTCTCTCTCTCTCTCTCTCTCCTTTATTCCCTCTCAGTTCGATCGTCGTTGCTATTGTATATATTGATCTATATACAGATCGCACTTGATTTTCGATCGCACTGTGTATAAGTGTCCGAGGGTTGGAAACAATATGACTCAGGCGATATGGTTTCCCGCATACAATACGTGCGATGATACGCTAAATATTCTTCCCTGTAAAATTTTGCGCTCTCGATCGTCCCCCTCTCGATTAAAAAACAGAACGCGTATATGGGAGTTTCCGCTTGTTTTCAACGCTAACTTTATAATCTTATTTCATATGGACTTGGAGGTTCCATGTTCAATAGTGAAGCAGAGGAGAGTTTTGTACTTCGCTCAAAAATCCAGAGTCAATCATAGTAATTGTAAGAGAGAGAGAGAGAGAGAGAGAGAGAGAGAGAGAGAGAGAGAGAGAGAGAGAGAGTGGGGGGGGGATAAAAAAGTCAGATAGTACTTCTATCTTTCTTTTGCAGTGTAAGAAAATTGTCGTCTTCTCCTGGTCTATACGCTCTAAGCTCATAATATCCTTTCGCACTGTAGTGCATAGAGGGAGACCACAGAAGTTTAACCTAATTTAAAGCTATATAGCGCTAGGCGTTCTGCTTTATACCGTGAAACCGTCGACTTCTCTCTCTAGTAAGACCGATTTTATAACTCGCGCGTCGTCGCGCGCACTTTTAACGTTCCCTATATATATATATATATATATATATATATATATATATATATATATATATATATAAGCGACACCTCGCGTCGTAAAGCTGCCACGTGAAAATGGCTCGAGCGCGAAAATTTCGCGCCACGTGCCAGAGTCGGAGCAAACTGTGCGCGAACGGCTGGCCTCCTCCGTATGGGAAGAGAGAAGCTCGACCTTTATTCCGAAGTGGTGGAAGAGGGGGTAGCTTGCGTAGGATGCACGGGTAGGGGGCGAACGATGCATCCGGCGGTCAGGTGAGCTAGTGGAGGGGGAAATGTTTGCAGAGCGCGCGACGCATTTGCATATCGACAAAGACATATAACGAGTTTTTACGAGCGCCGGAATAAGAGTTCCACGCGATATTCGGAGGCTTCTCTCTCTCTCTCTCTCTCTCTCTCTTTATAGTTCTGAAATAGATAGCGTGATCTTTTCGTTCACCTCCCCTCTGTCCAAGAGCTGCGCTAGGCGTTTCCAAAGTTACTGTGCGCCACGATTGAAAAACAGGAAATTCGAGTAAGCTCCGCCAGAGGGGGGTTGATGCATTATTTGCACACGTTCTTAAATTCGAATTCTTAAGGGGCTATCCATAAATTTCGTAGCTGATTTAGAGAGGGAGGGATTTACTGAAAGCCAGCGATTAGCTATGTGGGCGAAGGGGGCTGTATCCGTGCACGTAGTTAATTGTACTTTATATTTTTTTGAACGATTTAAAAAGCCCGCTTAATATTCTTGAAATGTATAACAAACAATGTGACTATATATATATATATATATATATATATATATATATATATATATATATATGAAGGCGAGAAATAGAATTCGTGTGAACAGGCGAACAGACATGCACCTTCTTTCGTTTACGGACTCATTTATTTTGACGACACCTCACAAAGATGCCATAGATTCTTGACAGATTAGGTAGGGCGTAGTTCACAGGTAATGTAAAATACCTAAAATGTCATTGAATCGATAATGGTATAGTTGGAGAAAAACGAAGTTGAAGTAGATCTGAGCAGTCAGCATTTCGATTATCAAATAGCCAGACTGTAATTTATGATTTACATACTATATGACTTGTTTAACCCTTTGTTCAATCCGATGGCTTAAATGAATAAAAAAATTTGTTTCCAAATAAAAAATATGAATCACATTTAAAAAAAAAAATACGTATTTTTAGAGGGGGGGTTGGTAGTAATTCTACGATAGGCTACGTGAAGACGGGAGGCGTTCAAAAATAACGAAAACCCAGCTACGTAGTTTATGAACAGCCCCAAACGACTGAGATCGAACGCAATAGCAAACGTGTAATATTGATTTTGCAATCGGAGATAGATATAGTGTCCATAAAAGAAGCGACTGCAAGAAAAGTACGAGGAAATGTAAGGCTATCCCTGAATAACATCCAACAGCTGCAGGGTTCCGACAAAGAAATGGACTCCTAACGCCCTGGCTCTGATGTCATTTTTTTGATTATCTTTGAAAGTCATTTGTCGATCAACTTTCGTTTTCTTTTTAATGAAAACCACTCAATACGAAAAATCAATTTCAAAACACTTGCCTGACAGACAGATAGATGTTAATGAATCGCTTTCGTGAAGCATCTCAAGTGTTTTGGAATTTATTTTTCTTGATTAAACTTCGTTTGACTAAATATTGTATTTCTTCAATTGTTCATTTAAGACCCCTATTTTTGACCCCGCGTTGGAAAACCGAAAAAACGTACGTTTAGATAGTGCGCCACGTACGGGGTCTTTCTTCCGTTAGAATAATCTTATTTTTTATTTATTTTTTTGTTTTTTATTTATTTTTTAATTGTTATTCCTTTTTTTTATTTTTGGTTAATTTTTAAGCGAAATAACCTTGATTTTCTCATGAGTTTAGGAAATGTAACAGATCATACACGCGATACATTTTTTAGACCTCAATTTTTCCGCTCATTTAGAATTCACGTTGAAACACAGAAGTAATTCTATTCGAAAATTTCTATTTAAAAAACGTACGTTGTCCTTAGGATTAAATCTCTATGTTGATTCTTTTCACCAAATCCATTAAGTTTAAACATATATATTTATGTATTTAATATACATATACATATAATAATATACATTACTTTATATTATACATTACATATAATATTATAATATACATTATATATAATAATACTTTTGTAAAAGAAAATCATTTGTTTGAGAAGCCCATAACAGTTTTACACTGCAGAAGAATCCACTGAACTGTAAAAAGCCGCGCGGAAGGAGAAAGGGCACATAACTCTACATTTCAAAATCCCCCTAATGTCTGTAAAATTACTAATAAAAATATAATTAAGATAATATCGACCCATGAGTGTCAGAATTAGGGTTCATTCCGATAAAGAAACTGCGTGTTGGCGGAATAGTGCAGAAAGGAAAATGGTACTTTTCAACACCAGTTTTTGCATGTATTTTTTATATACCACGATTACTGACAAATCACGCGAAAGTTTCTATTTCGAGGTTAGAGTGGTGTGAAACATATTCATAAAAAAGGTGCCAGAAAAGAAACCGAATGACATTTTTATGCGCAAAATTCGAAACTTGTCGAAGCCATGATAAAAACAATTGCGGAATTCTTTCAAGAACGCGATGTAGAACGTAAATAGTCGCGGATACAATGGCCGATAAGCCGACGACAAAGGTTTTATATTTCTGGTAATTAATAATTCACACACGCGATTAGAATGAAAGTTTATTCGATCCGATGTCCCAGATTAATAAATGAATTTTAAATTTGTTTTCATTAATGAAATCCTTTATTATTAATGAAATTAGAAGAAAAAAACATTTCTTGCTTCTTTAAGAGTCGCGGGGCTGGGTAGGGGGCGCTTGAACGGATTACCTGATCCGGCCATATATTTTATGGACGGCCCTCTCCGGCGTTCTGCAGCGCGACCTCACAATGGACGAACCGACACATAAAGCCTGAAAACAGACTTCCAGTCTGGCGCAGCGGTAGAAGGAAAAAGGTTTCGCAGGTGTTACGTTCTAACAGCAATAACTTCATGCGTACATTTAATAAAGTACGGAATTCCTTCGAACTATTGCAATTTTAGTCTCTGTTAATAAATTCTAAATCCACGTTCTTCTAATATAAATTTCTTATAATACGAATATACTCTGAGCAAAGAAATTCGAAACTTAATGATTAAAGACAAATGATTATAAAGAAGAGAATGATTAACGGGATTTTAGATAGAAAAGAAACATAGTCTGAAAACATTGGAAATTTATTAAATTTTTAATAAGAAATTTAGATAAATTATCGAACATATTAACTAGAATTTAGTGTCTTAAATATGAATTCCTTTTTTGATATTATGAAACATTCTATGATGATCTCACATTCTGTTTTATGGAATGTAAAGCTTCAGTTCTGCTTTATAACATATTTTTACTATATATGTTTACAACAGTTAGAGTAATGTTCAGTGTAAACCAATAATAATTGTTATTTTGTATTGTTTAGCATAATATATGAGCGAAACGTATGTCAAGCAATGTTATTATTATGTATGTTGGCGATAAACAACTTTTTTTCTTATATATTAATAATTGCCGAATAATTAACGTCTTCCATCTCATTTAAATGGATTTAATAGAAATTTTAAGTAATTATATCGTTCTTAACATCTTTAAAACGAAAGAGAACGTTGTTTTGGTGAGTTTAACGTAGCCCAGATGCAAATTGCAATTTCTTTGAATTTCTAACAAATTTTTAAAATTTTATTATACATTAAATTTATTTACATCTAAATTGAAAAACAAATATTAAGGTAACTATACCTATGTATATATTCCAGTACATAAGCATGTTCGGGATTTTTATTGCATATTAAAATTTTCAAAGAAAAAATAATGTATAATTCAAGAATGCTGTGCTATTTTTGGACAAAAAACAAGCTAACGTGGTCCTTATTTAATGAGAGCTCCACAATCAGTTGAAGTTTTGAGCGATTATTGCATTTAAATAATTATTTATAAAAGCTATTTGAAGATTCGATTTGTTTCAAACTTAGACTATCCGATCCTTAGATAGTCCTGAAATTACTTTCTTTGAATTAAGCGATCCATCGCCGGGAAGCAGCGCGATTTTATTAAGTTTTAATAAGCAACATTATCTTGATTCAAATAAAATATCTAATTAGAACCATATCATAGATGAATATTTTTTTCTGTTTCATAAAGAAACCTTTCGTTAGAATATTTTCTCAAACAAGTATTAGCTTATCGTTTTACAAATCCAACGTAGACATTTACACTTCTGTAAAAATATATCTCTAATCATTTCTACCGCTGAACGATACTGTAAAACTGAACGGAACGCTTATATTCCGTCCGTGTCCGTCGAGCTCGGGCAGGATTACCGGCCCGGGAGCCTTTTCAGCGGTCTCCCCGTAGCCGGGATTTACTACTTGCCCGCGTCCCCGGCGCTCCGCGCGCCACCACTGCCGTGCCGCCGTAATCCCCCGCCCCTCTCCCCGCCCCGATTGTTTTATTTCAGGCAAATGAAGACTGATCGTTCATTATGTCGCGAATACGCGCGCGTAACGTCCTGAAGTACGAGCGGGGCGGGGAGGGGGAGGGGAAATTTGCGAGTATCCAGCAGTGTGTCTTTTAGACTTTGAAAAGGCAACTGTTGGTTCGAGCGGAATTCGTTCGTTTTAACTGAACTTCTGCTGAAAGTGTTTAGACAGTTAATTGTTCTTTGTATGTATTGATTAGTTTTTTCAATTGTAGTAGTGTGGGAAAACTACGTACTTTTATACAAAAATGAAACATTTTGTATTGTGCGTGTGTGTGTGTGTGTGTGTGTGTGTGTGTGTGTGTGTGTGTGTGTGTGTGTGTGTATTATATTTCCATTTGCTCATTTTCTTATGAAAAGCTCTTTTCATATTTAAAACTTATGGATGGAAAAATCGTTGCAGATATTGAAATAATAAATTGCAAATGACGCTATGAGCCATCTATATTTTTATCGGCTGAACCGCGAGTTTTGTATAGAAAATTCCGAATGATACTACGAATTCGTTAAACACATATGAATGTTCCTATAAATTTATAAACCGATAACTGCAGTTGACGACGCATAAGAATATTACTGATGTCTTTCGACGCGAAGTCTTACTTAAAAGTAATGTATCTCAAGAGAGACACGTACAGCTTTAAGCAAACGGAGACATACTTGATTATGTATAACTTACCACAGCTATACCGTATTTATTTCTACAGTTTTTCTTTATTTGTCGAACATAGGGGACGCACTGTTGATCCCACGTAATTATTATTAAGTATCAAGTATTATGTAGATAAATATTTGATCCCAATCTTATAGCTTTAATTATTCATCTGAATTTCTATCTATACTAATGTTACTTATTTATTGAACCGTATAAATCTATTAATTTCTAATAACACATTTACCTAAAATATTATTATACATACACACGTGTATGTATATAATAAATGAAACGAGTATGAATATCGTTGATCGGTAAGCATGTAAATAGATATTGTAGTAACAGTAGGGCATCCAGCCTATTTGAGAATTAATTTTCTCGCAAATGATATATAATGTTACAAATTTTTTTATTCAAGTGAGTTTTCAGAACTATTATTTTTATGCAAGAATTGGATTTAAGTACATTTTTCTATTTTCAAAAATAAGTTTTTTTCACATTGTTAATTCTAAAATATCTGCGATACTTTAATAATATTTTTTGTTTTTTTTTTTATGTATTTCGTATCATTTTATGAATATTTTGTTTTTTCTATTTTATAAAAAATTAATAATCATATATCTACTGGATCTAAAAAACAATCTGATATTATACTTACATAATTTTAATTTATTGATAATATTTAATAAAGTATTGTAAATTTACTTGGCGATTCAAATGGTATATTCTTTTTTTAGAATTCGTTTAAGATTGTTAATTTATAGCCTCTTTGTCTTAATATTACCTTGAATCTGAAAATAAATAAGAGTACTACAAGCTAGAATGTTAAAAAACGACCAGCTAGGCTAATTTTATTTTTAATTGAATGGATAAAAATATAGTTATCTGTATTTGATTCTTTTTTAATTCGAATTATCCGAAAGCTATATTTAATCGAGGAGTTATTTATATTAGACAATTAATTATATTAGGTAATAATTTACGTTAAATATTATTCTACAATATCATTTTAATACTAAAATAAGCTAGAAAACATATTTGTTTTCTACACGAATTTGTACACTCATTCGATTCTCCCGATAATCAAATCAGCTGAAATATACATTAAAAGTATCAATCATACGGAATATAGATAAACGTATTTTTTTCTTACATTTTAAAATTCGGTTTTATATAGAAATCCACCCCCCCCACCTGTTCGTTTAAAGCCAAATATCGATCCTGGCTATGCTAACAATTCAATTTTAGACGTGTCACTTGCGCCCGACAAAATTACGAGATTATTCATGAAAGAGCTATTAAAAGGATGGATCGCATATATATATGTGTATATATATATATATATATATATATATATATATATATATATATAAAGGTCATGCAAATATGAAAGATTGCGTCTCGTAAAATACGCCAAGCAAGCGGAAGAATCTTGTTGCGATAATCGATTGTTTTGAAAACGCGCAGTCGAGAACAAGGATTTAGATCGTCGATGGTAATATAACTTTCGTATATATTCATATTAAAAAAAAAAAAAAAAAACCTTTGATCTTGCTAATGATTCGGCAAAGAAACCTGAACTTTTAACATACATAAGCCACGTACTGTATTGATTCGACTAACTGGGTTAAAAGTGCTAAGTACGCACTCAGCGTTGAACATTCTAACGGTTAGTGTGGAAGCATTATATTAAAATAACCATGCAATCTTCGGGGTTCAATAAAGGGCGCGTTATTCCATGTGTTCTCGATATGCTAGTATTTACATAATGTGGCGTTTCTCTTACAAAGGATCTCAGTGGCATTACAATGAACAACGTATTCCTGCTCCATTGCTGAACATTTAGTATTGCTTATATATTTAACATGATTCCGATCAAAGGTGTCGGCGTAATCAACTTGGAGAAGATGATCAGATCGGTGACCCCTCCCCCCGGAGATAATAAACAGAACGCCACGCATCGAAAACGAACACATGCTTATTTTCATCTTAATACTAACTTATTTTACATTTACATGTAGATAAATCTCCAAAGTATGAAAATATATTTCTAAACTTAAGGATTAAGAAAGCGACAGCACGGGTCCAAAGAAAAATTTTCCGATTTTGTCGTTTCAGACTGTTTCTCGGTGACAAAAGTGTATAGACCGTGCAATTTTGATAAAATAATTGATGTTAATGTTTCTTTATGATCAATCAATACATTTTCCAGTGTTTCTCGTACGTATTAAGAATGGGATTTTTGATTACTTTGAATATTTTAATCGAACGGTATGAAAAACTGAAAAGTTATAAGTTGAAAGCCATTAATATTACAAAAATTACTTCTGTATATAACGCACAAACTTTCTTTATTCGTGCATTATTTAGTAAAATAAAAGACTGCGTAAGTGTAGACCGTGACAGCAGCGCATTTGTTTTGTGAAGCTAAAATCTGTATTCAAACTCAGCTGGCAATTCTTGGTAAATTGTTCAGAACTGAATCTCTTGTGTAAGAGTCAATTGACGTAGCCTGTTATTTATTTAAAAAGAAAGTATTTGAAGATGGTTTGGTCAGGTTTGGCAGCCAGTCTCCTCTGCTTTCTCCATCAAATTCTACTCGGCCGACTGTACGCTCTCAAAATAAACCAGACCGCATTTCCATACTGACCAATAAGAAAGCATACTTCTGGTAAACATTCAGTTGATATTGCAAATAATATCTCACGAACGTTAACTATTAAAACAGATATGTATTCCTAACATATTTATTTATTGCTATGTAAATTTTAAAAGAGCCTCGACAAATACTGTTGTACTTTTATGTAAAAAAAGTCGAGAAAATAGTCAAACTTTCTGGTTTCTCATAAGAACGTATGACAATTTAAAATTACTGAAATTATTAATAGAGCCCATTAACCTCCTTCAAATTTTCCACTGATTCTTTGTTCCGTTTTCTTAACAGCCTATCATTTTAAAACAAGAATTAATATATAATTAAATGATTTTGACTGATCTCACGGTAGGACTCCAGAGATGAAACGAAACATACGTTAAATTTTTACGTGGGACGTATAAGTGTAAGTGAAAATGTATTTATCTTCGGCATTGATTTCTTATCATTTTCTCATTTTTGATCCGACACTTATATTAATCTACTTTTTGCCGCTGGAATAGGCCTGTGCTACTTTTCGCCTCTAATTGTGAATTTTACATTTCGTAAAATTAATTGTACTAGTTTATGTTACGAAGTATCGATACATAATTGTAGCAGAGCTCGACTAAAGAGTAAAGGCAACTATGCAAAGTGTGTATTATACCTAATAATGTCTGTTATTTGAAAAAATTGAATCAGCTGAGACTTCGAGCAAGTCTTCTGATTTGGACATTCGAGAGTTCCAGAAATTTCGATGATGATAGTTTTCGAACTTTCATATAGAACAAATCTAGTTTGGAACTTTAATACTCCAAGACGTGATTGTTTAATCTGTACCTAAAAAGCGTCAAGTTGTCAAGAGACTGCAAACTTGATGCCGATAAGATATTTTTACCACCGAACTTTTCCTACAACTAAAATAACGTTAACCATGATGATCCCATAGCTTTAACATTTCCTTTCGTGTACATAGACAATAAGTATGCACACAGTAAGCTCTGGGATATTATATAAGAATTTTTTTTTCTTTCTTTTTTTATGTTATTTAACGTCGCTTTATTTATGCTTCCAAGTATTGGTGCTAATCAGCGATGGAGGTCTACGATGTATTTGTAAACAAAGTACATGTAAATTATTACAGCGGTGCTTATGTCAATCGGTCGAGACCGGGAGTTGAACTCGGATCAGCAAGTTACTAGCCCTTTGCTCAAGCGATCGAGCCATCGTAGGCCTTATTATATGAGAATGTATAGTATATTTCCTTCCTTCCCGGAGATAATTAATACATTTAAATTCATCCACTCACCATTACGCGCGCAACTGCTATCCATCTATCCAGCCATTAAATTTTTGTATCTTGAAATAGAGCGATTTTTGGACACAACACACTGGTCATTTTCACTTTTAACCTTGTATTTAGGATGTAATTCTAGATTAAACTAGATAAGTTCTTTTACAAATGATTAAAATTTTCTTCGCCTTAAGATTCTTAAAGATCAGATGTGCGCAATAAATATATAGAGGCGCTTCGTGCAGCTATTTTACTGCTTGCGAATAGAAAAGGACGAAAAGTTGAAGAAGAAGTGATTATATCCTACTACCCCGGGTGCGTAACCTCAAATACATAATAACCGCTATTCCTAAAATTAATTAGCGTCGCTCGACCTGCTCGTAAAACGTCACAGCTGTAATATATCTTACTCGAGCTAATGCCTCGCGCTCTATGGCATTATTACTTTCGAACGCGAGATGAGCGCCTCTTTGCAACTGTTCGCCAAGACCAATAAGTGGAATAATAGCCAAGCTCCTCCCCCCAGTTCTCTAATACCAGCTAATACGCGCTTTTCATCACGCTTTCTACTCGTGACCGATTGACGCCTATATACATCAGATATCTAGCAGGGACCACTCGAGTGCATCGTGGATCATCATCGTTCTTTATCATCGACCGGCGTTCTGATGGCGTATACGTACACACCAATACAAAAGCTTCGTTCCTCTGTGACTTATCAGAACGTGAACTGCATAAATTATGAAGGTGGTTTCTGGGCTGCTGAGGGGGGAAGGGATTATTGAGATGCGTTCTTTCATAGTGCTCGATCCCATCACTCATCATCGTTGGAGATTTAACAGCGAAGATCGTAACGTTCGTGGAATACCGTGGGGTCAGTTCGGAGTGGGCTATACATTTCACTCCGACGATTTCAAATCACGGGAAGAGGCCTACTTTGATAATGATAACGCGTGGATATGCTTTAATAGATAGGAGATTTTTTTCTCTTTTCAATCGTGCACGCTTTGCAGTCGATGAATGATAGTTTGTCAAATAACTGCAAAATACTGAGTAACAGTTTGTGAAATTCATAAATAGCCAACAAATATGGACTTTATTTTGTTATGATATAACAATTATATATGTATTGATGCTTATAAAATTTCAGCCAAATTGATTACTTACAATATACTGCAGTGCCTAAAAGATTAGGTACTTTTATATAATGAATGAGATTTATCTAATGACTTTCTTATACATTCCTTATTGTTTTATAAAGATATTTGTTTATATATATGTTTTATAAAGATATATGTGGGCCAATTTGTATACGGCCATTCTTATATTCCTCTCAATGTTTAATATGTTTCTCGGATGAAGATACAAAAATAAATCAACGAAGCGTATAAAAGTTACATTTATTGATTAATAGAGCCGTCGCTGGCGCATATGGTATATTTTTAAAATACTGTATAAATGCGAATTTATTCAGAGGTTCTTATGCTTAAGCTAATACTTCAAACCCTTTTCCTTAAACCAGTGACTTAAATAACCTGCGCTTGCGTCATGTTTATCCTAATAACGGTATCGATCCCCATTCTTCATTCTTTATTACCGAAATCGATACAAGTTAAGCGTCCATTTTAACATAAGAACAGCTTATTTTAGAAATTGTCTCTCGATAGACAGTGAACTCTTAAATCAATGGATCAAAATTTCTTTGAAATATTCTATTAAGCTTTAGCTGTGGTTATCATATAAATAAAAAATACCTAATAAAAGTTCAAATACGAATTAATTATGATTGATTGTTAAATTTTAAGCGTGAAAATAGAAATAAAACGGTATAATAACTGGACAATTTGTGGAGATCCATTAATTGGATTCCCTCTTCTTGACTAATTTCCCTGGAACAAAATGATACATTTTTATATAGAAAATAAATGGGTTAATGACTCTAGATTGAATTAATTCTCACCTAGAGTTTTTTAGTATATTCTAATTTGTTCAGGGGTTACAATTATATTATATAAATAAACTCGATCCTCTACTTAATAAGTATCATCTCTACAAATACAATATCTAATACTCTACTAATATCTATACAAATCCCTTAAACTCGAATAAATTTTAATGACTTTGAATATATAGCGCATTTAATTATTTCAGGCATTCTGAATTTTACAGTAAACGAAAGTTGTTTGGCGAATTGTATATGTTTTTGGTAATCATGTAATCCTTAAAAATGGCGAAGTTCCATTTATATATATCTCGTATAAAGAAAATCATGTATTTTACATGAAAAATATATTCAACATTCTGAAATACATTACAGTTGAAAAAAGTAACGCGTAAATCTCATACTTATCCTTCCAACTGTTGATTGTTGAAGAAACAGGTATTACATAACTTGCCATGTCCGTTCCCACAAAGTTTATAGATGAACAAATCTATTACTGAACATTGTTTAATTCTTTTCTTTGTGTTATTTAAATTAGAGAAGAATGTGTAGTCTTGTATATCATATTGAATTGGCAATCACTTTTATTTCATCAATATTAAATAAGTACATTGGAGAAAATCTAAAGTCCCATATTACTTGGATGGACAGTTCGATAGAATATTAAACGTTTTGCCAAATAATTCATTAGAAAAAATTGCTTATGCTGCATTAAAAATATCTCGACTATAGTACAGGATTTTGGTTTGAACAGCCCTTTAATATTTTAGCCGATACAAAGCATCTTGAGCATCAATATTTTGTGTTGGAACTAGTACTGCGGATATTGACATTCATTAATTTTTTAATTAAGCATTTTGATTAAGACATTCAATCGGTATTGACGAATAGAATAAAACTCTTCTATATTCTTAGATCAAGTCACAGATAATCACAGATAAAAAATTCTTCGTCCTTTATCCTTTTCCGTTTTCGACCTTTGCGCAACTTCCTCGCGTGTCTGGACATTTTGCGGCCTGAAGAATTTTTTTTAGAAACGTGTTTTCTGCACATTTCAGACTTTTTTTTGATATATTAAAACATATTTTCAGCCCAGAATTTCGATCGAAAAATCATAGCTTAGAGTACCAGATAGAACGCCACGCCAAACAGGCGTCGGTAGAATAATATTTTTCGATGAATATTTTTTTTCGTGAATTCAAAATTCGACTTCTCAATGTATAGTAGTAAATGGCGTAGCCATTGCTCCATTCGTCGACGGTTCTCAAGCTCACCGACGTGGCGCTGCCATGTCACTTGATTTCCTTTTTCTTGATGGCAAAATTCGTGAAAATAAAGTCCGTCGTTTGAATATATCAGCAAGATAAATTTTAAACTTTTACTGAGTATATCAGTATGATAAAATTTAAAAGCATACATATACAATTACGATGTACTTTGCTGGCGAACCATATAAAATAAACGGACAGAAAAGTTTATATTATAACCTTACTCTTTAGGATCGTAGCATGTAAATTACTGCCAATCATAGACAATATTGAAACATTGTTATTTTAATATAACTGAACTTCAATTCGAAAAAAATCCGAAAAATATCAATTTCAGTTAATAAGTTACGACATTATTGTAGGATGATGGAATTTATTGATCGGACAAAAGTTAAAAAAGAAAAACATTCTGATTATCTTTTGGCACTCCGCGGAACATTATTCAATTAGTTTTTTTTTTTATTTTCCAACGGATCACCTATATATCATGCAATACCTATATATCATACAATTCCAGAAACCTCAAAATGTGCGCTCGACAGAGGTTTTCCTCACGACTATATATATATATATATATATATATATATATATATATATATATATATATATATATATATCTGTGTATTCGATCGATCTAATTAAAAGCCATTTAGATAGCCCCCGTCGTCGTCTCCGCGCGCATGAATTGCGAAGCGCGCCTCGCTAATGACTTTGTCTCAGTTGCTCTTTATACAAAAATAACAAATATTTTTTCGACTACTGCCCACGCTATCGATTCAATGCCCGCGCCCCCATCCCCTACCGCAGTCAATTGCCGCAACGAACGCCTCAATCGCAAACACCGCCATTTCTTAGAATTCACCTCCCGTTGCACTGGCTCTCAGCCTCTCTCCCTCGCTCTCCCCTACTCCCTATATCTGTGTTTTTCTCTGTTTCTCATTCCTAGCCGCGGAGATAGATCGCGACCGCAATCTCGTTTTCACGCGCCGACGCGCATTGCGGAAGGAGTCCTCTGGATGTAATTAGCGCGGCCACTCTGACCTTTTCATTTATTTACAATTCTTACGACGGACGAGCGGCCATTGTGAACAGGGGAGGAAAGCAAAGAACGGCGTCCGCGTCGGGGTATGCTAGACTTTCTTCTCTCTCTCTCTCTCTCTCTCTCTCTCTCTCTCTCTCTCTCTCTCTCTTCCCCTCTCCCCCCTCGAGTGATAATCACAGAAAGTGATTTATGAGTCTAGCGCAGCGTGAATGTGCGCAGCGCTATATATCGTTCGCGATAACCGTAGCGTCAGCCGCGATCGTTCCCATTGTATGCGCGAAATCGTCAAAATGCTTTTCGCCCGCCTCTTTCCCTCTTTGCCCCTTTTTGTATTGGATACCAGTGAGTGTATAGCGCACTTCGAACGCGCTTTCGACCAAGGATTGACGTTTATAAATGTTTATTAAACCTGGAAAAAAGATGGAGCCGGGTAAATGTGATTGTAGTATACTATAGTTGATTGTGAAAAAACTAGAGGCCTCTGTCTTTAGTGGGAGCATTTTATTTCACTTAAATATGTAAACCTTTTTGCGCATTTTTACAATAACATGCGTCACTTGATGAATCTACGAATTGACTAGAATAAAGTTATGAACGAGATAAATTTTCGAATATGTACATTGCTCAAAAACGTCGAAAGACAAAAGATTGGTTTTCCCTTGGCCTACATAGCTTTAAATCATACTGCAATATTGCGCTAAAATATGGAAATATCGTATTGTGATACAAAATTTCGTTAAATACGGAGGTTTCTTCCGTAATTGGCAAGAATTACCTGGATCAGTATACATGACCGAGAAGGTCTCCGTAAGAATTTATGACGTTGCTTAGGAGTTGTTGTGTATGCAGCCCCTTTGTAACTGGTTTAAATTATTTCTTTTTCATACTCTAATAGAATATAACTGTATTGAAGGAACAATATAAAATAATCAGTATAAAATTGGAATTTATATATTTACACGGAACAAGAATATCGAAATAAATTCTCTGCATTATTAGAGATATATTCCAGCAATGTTGTGAAACGGAACCGAGTTACCTATTAGTTTGAAAAATATACTAATGAAAATGAACAAACATTTTTAAAATACGCCTTAAGCGAAATATATGCTTTTTTTTATTTGAGATCAACGAGACAAATACATCATTCCATAATAAAAAGCTTGTATTTTTTAAAAATAATAAAAAGATTTTATGATTCACAGTCAAAATAAAGTAAAATTTTAAGCTACGAATATTCAGTTGCCTAAAACAAATCTTTGTCGTTGGAAAACCATTTTGCCTTTTTATGTGTTGAAACCATTCACTATAGATTAATATCGACAGTAGAAAAATTGTGTTACAAAATTACAATTAATTTCTTGGCAATCCAGGATAAAAAACGTCTTTGTTTGGGTCACAAATATCAATATTAGACGTCTCTTCTCTTTCTAAACAATCTACTACTTCATAGTCTGGATTGTAGCATATCTCAACTTCTAAAAGGTATTGTTTTCCAGAATTCTAAAATAAAGATGTAGAGCAAATTAAACTTCACATTTTTAATTTTAATAAGTATTGCTGTGGTATTATACCTTAGGTGTTAGACATTTGATGTGAAATCGTTTTTTTAAGGTATCCGAAATGGACTCGACGATATGATCGTATTTGTAATGACGATCTGGATGAATATCGTGATTAGAAAGTATAATGCCAACATTACGGAAATCTAATAATTGTAAAGCTATATTAAAATAATATAAGTCCATCGACGAAACGCATGATCCGGTCGTATTGAACTCTAGTGCCCAAAGTTCCTCATCTACTCCATTTGGTTTTTCACTGGGCCACAATGTTCTCAATTCTTGTTTGACATCTGCATTAATCAATAATCCATTGTAATACCATTTTTTTAAATCAAGATCTGTGCAATTATCAATGTGATGACCAGCCTCGTTAAAGACCCAAAATTTATTTATAATCCAACTCTCATGATATACCGGCCAACGATCTGCTACATATTGCAAAAAATCAATGTCGTTAGTATTCACGTCCCGCTGCTGTTCCAGGAAAAATGAAGTCACGGGCGAACGTTCAAATAAAGATGCTTGATACCATTCATTTGAGATTCTGAAATATACTTACTCATTGATTTGCACTTATATAATAACATAAATTAAATTCATTAAATATATAATGAACTGTCACCGATATCATAGTATTTGTTTCAACTGTGTGTGCGCGAAGATCGTCACAATTTTTAAAAGTTATAAATTTTTTTTATAAAATCATAGTATATAAAAAGTGATATCACGTTTACTTTATAATTAAAGATATTTTTATTACATTATAAAACAGAATCTAGAAGGTATGTTCAATAGGAAGTCCAATTGGTTTTCATCTCTGGTATTCCAAAAGATGATAATATTTTAGTATCTACGAGTATTGTATCTAGAATGGGTACACGATCGTCACTTGGATGTGATTTTCTTATCCTAAAAGGATCGAAAAGGCAAAGATCTCTGCCTATTTCTGCAGTTTTGCTCTGCATTTTATTTTATGATAATTTGCTCGTAAAATTACGAGAGAAAATTTCTGCATCCAAGCTTACATGAATGATATTTAAATGTTCAGATTAAAGGTGTCAATGACTTGGCAGCAAATACGAAACCAACGCGAAATGGATATAAATTTTATTCCGACATGAAAAATTCTTTTATTATATAAATATAGCTTTTTGAAATTAATAAATACATTTTTCGATAACCATGTTTATATTTATTTTACAATTGAAAAAATGATACCAATAAACTAAATGAAGAAGAAACATAGAATTACAGCTTAAGAATACAGAGGATAAGCGCTAAAAGCTACCAGGTTTGTTGATGGTCAATAATAACAATAATTGTATAAAGTTCAATATTCTATAGAATAATCGAATACTTTACCCTGGAACCGAATGACAGAAAGATATGAGAGAGAATGCTAAAATTTTTTTTAACATTTTTGAAGAAATATCTTCTACTGCTGAATGAATTGAACGTGGCTTGCTGATATTAAATTCTAAAAATTTAGAATTTTGCCATTAGTTTTATATTATATTATGTAAGTAAATAATAGAAAAATAATTCTTGACTATTATAATGTTGATTTAGAAATTTTGATGAATTAGTTCTCGCTGCAGATCAAATATGTAATTCGTACATATAGAGAAATTGATCGAAAAACGGGCACTAACAAATAGATGAAAGATGATATAAACATATTTTTCATGGCGGATTCCATATATTTTTTTCTAATATATAAGTATGGAATGATAAAATATCTTGCTCATCAGGTGGGTTCAATGTACGCTATGGTTCACAGTGATCGCATTATTCTAAAGGCAATTTCTTTTTAAATTTTCTTAGGTGCAATTTGAATACATGTACTGAATTGCATCGATATAATCAAATTTAATTAGAATAATCACTTAGATATGATCCCACACAAACTGCTCAATAATTTATAAACATGCATGTTAATATATTAATCACTAAATTTTAATTAACTCAAATTTTATAATGCATAGGTTAATAATCCTGGATTGCACATATAGATGGCACTAGTTTTATTGCATTCACCTTATTTTCAGTTAGTATTCACCTTTAAAATACAATTGATAAATTTTATAACATTCTATTAAGTCCTTAGTTTGTTACTTATTATACTAAAATTAAGGCTATATTTGTCATTTTCAAACAAAATTGAGCAGAAACAATTCCTTGCATTAATTATAATGGTTTGAAAAATGGTCTGCCGGACTCTAGTCGATAGGAAATAACAACAGAAAATTTGTTTACTGGCTTCAAACATGATCGTAGAGACAATTATAATTCAAAAATCCAGATAGCTGTTTGATGATTAGATATCAAAAGAACGTATTGAGTTTATATTCCATCAGCATTTGTCCATGAGACAGCCCTCTTCACAATAGATGTCGCCTTTACTCACTGTTGACTAAAACCAAGAACATGTTCATGATTCTGAGCAGAGTTTGGCCATGTTTAAACGAAACAAAGCGGAATTCATTGATACCTGACAATAGATTAAACATAGATTGACCATCTATCTTAATAAAACATTCGTATCGTAATAAACAGTATTTGGTACTCGAAACATAACAGTCAGCTAAAAAATAAATGTTTCTGTTATTTTGGGTTGTGAATGATATAATATTCATCGACTACCTTGAAAAGAGAAACATTATTAATAGTGAATATTATTTAACGTTATTAAAACGTTTTAAAGCTGAAATTGCAAAAAACAACCGCATGTGGCAAAGAAAAGATTTAGGTTTTATGAAGATTCTGCATTCTGTTACAAATCATTAATAATGATGAAAAAATTGTATGAATTATTCCATCCTCTAGATTCAGCTCTCAGCTATTATCGACTGTTCAAAGACCTGAAAAAAAAAGAATTTTCGCCTTCAATGAAGAAGTTATCGCTGACATTGGGGTTTATTGTTAAGCAAAAAATACATTATCTACAAAAATTATATTGAAACATTAGAACGGAGATTGAATAATGATGTTACTTTTGGCTTGATGGAGATGATATATCAATGAAAATAACCAATTTCGAACGAAGAAACCCTATTTTTTGTTAGGCTAAGCCTTTTTAGCTCATGCATTATTTGTTCTAGCTTCTACGATAGTAGATTTTTAAAATTGTGAATTTGTTTTATAAAATCTTAGTATATAAAAAACGTCACTGCAATTTTGTTATCACTAAATTGTATTTATACGTCTTAAATTATAGAATAATGACCAAAATTTAGCTAGTGTTATTAGAAGGTATGTGAATATATCACTATTATTCCCAACTATATGTGTTTGGCATTTCGAAACATTTAATCAACTGTTTAAATTTGCGCGTTTAATACATTACTATTCTATAGGACCTCTACTATATTAAGAAAGATAATATATTCCAATCTGTCATGATTATGATATTAGTAATGGAACTATTTTTCGTTTTCTGAGGTCAATGAACATTCTAAATGCCCACTGATGAAACTGACTGTGAAGACCGTTAGTTGCGCTCTTAATTTATTGATGACAGTAAGATGATTTTCAACACAAAAAATAGCCTATGTCCTTTTGAAAATAATATGGAAGATCTATTTCGAATTTCCAAGCAATCGATTCAGTAATTTTTTGTTTATCGTGTACAAATAAAAACAAGTTTTGTCTTTATAAATTACTATGGAAATGATATGATATGATTAGAATTAGAATTTTATTTATTAAAGCCTAAGGACTCGTGGTCCTTCATAGGCCAATATATATGATATGATATGATATGATATGATGATTTCAGATATAAATTAAAAATTGTTTGTAGTATTTCTGTAGATTCATCTATTTATTTAATATCTTTTAAGTCAGTTACTTACAACCAAATTTGCCTTCTTATAAATACGTCTTTTACGTATAAAAAACACTTAATTTTAAATGCAGAGTGATAGATTATTATTGATATCTTATGTACAAGTGTCACATTAGAATTATTTTGTAAGAATCCGAATCTTCTCTTCATAATAAACCTTTGTAGATAGACACTTGTTACTTTTAACAGAGTTTGTTTATGCTTAATTTTTTTTCTTATGATTCTTACGAAGGCAATATAACAACATATAAAAATGAATCGGATTATGTCAGTTTAGATATTGCATATTAAGATATCGTACAAATGAAGTTTTTAGATTTATATGATAATAATAAAATAAATGAATAAAATAACCATGTCTAAGTTAACAGACATTAAATAGTTAAATAATTGCCGTATCATTGTTGGAATTTGTAGAAACTAACTTTTTCTGTGTATATTTTAAGCACAAATCGATACGTATATAATATACTACAATATAATGACTACCTAGATTAAGTATATTTATTTTGAGAAGCTGGTGATAGTATTACGAATTAAGTTGATTATATACATAAATACATTTAGATTATACCTTGTTATATTGTAGAAAATATAAGAATAAAATCTTTAATAAAATGTATTAATGGAAAAAGAAAATTAATTCATGAATTCCTGATATTACTACGTGACTATTCTCTTAAGTACGTGATAATTACGGTTTTCAATATAAGTACCCCAATTACCGTTTTCAATATTATATTAAATATTTCAAAAAGAAAAGTCTTGTTTTTATACAATTCTTTCGAGGTTGCCATCAAATAGCATACCATTGTATTTTTCAACTTCAAAATTACAGAAATATTTTGAACTGAATTTAAGATATTTGAAATAATAGTAAAGTGTAAAGAATAAAGAATCGTTAAGGGAAATCTTTTGTTTTTTATTCGAGAATAATAAAACACAAGATCTCTATATGGGTACTAAAATCAATAGATACTTTCTTATAGTTTTTTAAAATAATAAATATATTTTACAAATTACGGATAAAAAGAAGTAATATGCTAATGTTCCGAAGAGACAGATAATTCCATTCGCCTAAAGGAATTTTCTTTCGTTCGAAGAACAGCTTGCTACCGTTGCACGTATTGAAACCATTGACTGCAGATTAATGCAAACAATACCAAACCTCTATTACAAAATTACTATTAATTTCTTGGTAATGCAGGATAAAACACGCCTTTACTTGGGTCACAAGCATAAAGACTAGACGTCTCTTCCTTTTCTACACAGTCTACTAATTCATGCTCTAGATTATGGCATAGCTCAATTTCTAGAAGGTATTGTTTCTCAGCATTCTAAAATCAAACATGTAAAATAAATCAAAGTTCACGTTTTTCATTTTAATAAGGATTGTTATGGTATTATTATACCTGAGGTCTTAGACATTTTATGGTAAATTGTCTTTTTAAGGTCTTTGCTAGAGTTTTCATGATACGACTGTATTTGTAATTACGCCCTGGATGAATATCGTATTTAGCAAGTATAGTTCCAATATTACGCTTATTTACAATTTTTAAAGCTAGATTGAAATAATCAAAGTCCATCGGCGAAACGCATGACCCGGTTGTATTGAACTCTAGCGCCCAAACTTCCTCATCTGCTAGGTTTAATTTTACACTAGGCCAGAATTTGTGCAAATTTTGTCTCTGGGTAGGACTAACCAGTCTTCCATTGTAATATACTTTTTGTTTCTCACGAACACCATATGTGCAATCGTCAATGTGCTGACCAACTTCATTAAAAGCCCAAAGTCTATTTATAATCCATTCTTCGTGATATGTCGGCCAATGATTTGCTATGTATTGCAAAAATTCAGTGTCGCTGGTGTCCACGTCTCGTTGCTGTTCCGCGAAAAACGCAGTCACCGGTGAACGTTGAAATAAAGATGCTTGGTACCAGTAAAAAGATTCCCTAAAATACTTATTGATTAATAACATAATTTAAAATTAGTAAATACAGCGCAAATATAGTACGATAGCATTGATTTAATTTCAACTATATACATACAAGGGGTGCAACAACCGGGAATGTCGAGGGTGGCAGGACACCCTCTACTGACGGTTTCTAATATGCTATACTGTATCCCGTGACTCTGTCCAAAATCTATAATCAAATTCAGGAAATTTTTAGTTTTTAAGAAACTGCTATTGTATTTTCTCTAGTTCAGACTATAAAAGATTTTTTTATGTTTTAGATTTTTTAAATAGAAGTACGAACAAGCAATGACGTGTGAGCTAGCATATTATTATGGTGCAATAACCATGATTAGTTTTTCTACAATTTCGGACATTTTTTTCGTATTGCTTCACGCAAACACGCATAACTTCAAGTTAATACTCCTTATTAACCACATAATTATAAACCATTATAAACCACACGTTATAAGTCCTTATTAAGAAGGTCGTACAGTTACGACCTTGTGGTAAGAAAACCTTGACATATGATCGATCTTGGCGTGCTTTTTGGTGTTCGTGATCCATAATGCATCAACTGGGATGATTGACTCTTAGGTTCGACATCATAACCATGTAACTATGTTTCATCACCTTTTAAGCAAATCTGAGACATCGTTCACGTTATTTAGCATCTCCTGAAAGATACTTATGCGACATTTCTTTTGGTCACCGTAGCCATTTTGGAACAAACTTTCCTGACATACGTTGCATGCCCAAAATCTCCGTTAAAATTGCTTGGTACGAACCAGACGAAATGACGATATCATTAGTAACTTCACTCACGTTAATTCGACGACTCCTCAACCCTGTTTTCTTCACGTTTTCATCTTTTTCGTTAGTTGTTGGCATGCTGGATGGCCCAGAGCAAAGTTTGTCATTGGTTCCACCTCGTGCTACTTTGAAGATCTTGTATTACTTCTAAATATTTTTTTGACTTAGATTAGACCCACCGTATGCCACTATCAACATTTCAAGTGTTTTGGAACACTTTAATTCATTTTGCACACAAAATTTAATGCAAATTCATTGATCCATTTTTTTTTTGAATAGCAGGAAATCGCTTAACATTCAAAATTTTTCTAACCGTTATGCCGCTCGCAAACAAACTAAAAATACTATATAACAGAAATTATGAACATATCTACGAGACAAGTGCATCAACAAAAAATTCATCCATGAAGATTCATCTTAATTTTTTTGTAACACCTCGTGTACGCATTATACATTCCGACCAGCCATAATACTATGCATATTTAATAATCTGTGCTTTTCATTAGAAATGGCACGGTATATCGAGACAGACCTTACTGTTATGGGGTTATTAACTTCTGAATTCTTACATAATGACACAAGAAGATCAACATTATGAGGTTTCCACGTATTATTTTATTTAGTAAAATATACAAAGTTTTCTCAACTATTGATACATTTTAGATACTTTTAAGAGTAAATAACTACTCCTTGAGTCATATACCAGTCCGTGGCGGTGGCATGATTTAAGCCCCTTTTAAATTAGTGATTGTCAAAATCAATACATTATATCATAAATATTGCGTTAAACAATATATAAATTATTATACCATTTGATCTAAACTTCATACAAATTATTATTGTTGCAAACACGTTCGAATTATTAAAATACGTTTTTTCCCTATAAACTGTATTCTATAACATATATAATTTTTCAAGTTGTATATATTGAAATAATAACAATACTTCGAAAATTCATCTAAAACCTAATAATTTTTTTTTTAATTAATTTTACATGATCAGAGAATGTTTCACATATATATTTAAATCCATAACTCATTTTTCTCTCTTTATTATTAATCAAATTAGTTTTTATCATGATTTTGTCGTATTTTGATGTTTAACAATGATATAAAAAGGAAGAAACGATTTCATTAGTATTTTCATTCCAGTTTCCCGAGTAATCAAACGTGTTAAGAATCTAATTAAAAGTTGAAATACTATATGTCTGATAATACAATAATATAAGTTTAACAATAACGTCGGGAAGAACCTAAATAAGTGTTAGAGATAAAGTATAAGACTGATCTTATTTTACTAAAATTACAGAAGCATTGAAAGTTGTTGAAGAAAGGTTTGCATCCCCGCGTCATTTTTGATAGCATATGGTATTAAAGTTTTTGACAATCAGACGTATGACAATCCATCGAATTATTGATACTCGATGAATATGAAAGTATTAGAGAATTACAAGGTAGTGGAATTGTTAATCGGCGCAAAAAGCCATGTAAGATTTTAATACTTTACCCTGGAACCGCATGGCAGAAAGATATGAGAGACAATGCGATAAGATATTTGAACATTTTGGAAAAAATTTCTTTTACTACTGAGTAAATGAAGACGTTGCTTACCGTCATTTAAGTTCAGCTAGCTGCATTGTGTAGTTTCTTTTATATTAAAATTATGTTGACTTAGAACATTTGATAATATTAGTTCTTGTAGCACATCAAATATGCATTTCATATACGTAGACAAATTAATTGAAGTACAGACATTATCAAGAACATTAAAGATCATGCAATATACATACATTTCTTTTCAAATAGATTACACGTAATTTGTATGATATATATTGGGTGGAATGATATAATCTACTGCAAATCAGGTAGCTTCCATTTATGGTATCATAAACCCAGTGTTTATATTATTATGAGTGCAGTGTGTATTTTTGAAGCCTATAACCCTTTAAATGAATTTTGAAAATTCATCATATAATTGAAAATTATATTCATCATAAAATTATAAAATGTGGTCTAGTCACAAATTAATTCAAATATCTAGTAATGTATAAATATCTGAACATGTCACTTCTAATTATTAATTGAAATAAATCAAAGGTTCGATCAATATATCAACAAATAGTTTTATTATGGTAGCCCGAGACAAATCTTGAGAATAATTTTGGTTAGTTAAAAAATCTCATCATCGTTAACGAATACGCGCTAAGACTCCTCCAATCGTGAAAGACATATAATGTTACTCAGAATTCAATTGGGTGACTGTACTTTCCATATCCATATATACAAGTAACATATATTTATTTATTTGGAAAATCAACTGTTTTCACTAAAACTGCCAACACATGGCGAGCGACTCGGTCGCTCCATCGCTGCGACCTGTTGCGATGTTATTTCACCAGGTCCACTTTTTCTGACAGCTTTCATTTTTCCCCGTCGCAAGCGATGCGTAAAGATCGTTCGATATTTCCTACGATATCGAAGTCGTTTGCGATTTTCGTACAGTCAGTGCTTATACGCTAAAAGTGTTTTGAAAGAAAAAAGGACATTACAAGTTTTCAAAACAATACTATTGATAATAACACTATTTAATTAACTTTAATAAATTTAATTAACACTATTATCTAAAGAATATTATAAAAATATTTTAATATGACTAGAAGCGGCTAATGTACATTCATACAATATATTTTGCAATATAATATTTTGTTGCGGTATTTAGTAGTAATTTAAAGGGATATTGATGGTACTTTTATAACGAATCAGTAGAAAGTGTATTGTTTTTAATAATATTATGTGTAATTGTTTAAAAAAATGCCAATTATTATAAATCATGAATTGTATTTACGTTTGTCTTACATTTTTGCAAAGCTTCGAACAAATCCACGGAACGACTATGGTTGTAAGAATGTTTTGAATTAGAAATCAAATTTTCATAATAATATTCGCATAGTCCGTCATTACTGCAGTATAGAATATAAGTACATGAAGGACCGCTAACTAAAATTTGTATAATTTAATGTTTACATATCATATTTGTTGAAACACCAGTTAATGTTGAAACAAACGTTAACAGAATAATTATTTAAACAGCGACTGTTTCTCGGTCGGTAAACGTTGATTTCTATAATAGTACCTTAAGTCTACATTTTATATAAGTCACGATCTAAATACATTTTCAATTTTTTACTACTACTCACTTTCAATAAATCGAGTTTTGTTTATTTTTATTTTTGTTCGAGTAATGTTTCAACGTCATAAAACTGATATTCCATAGTGTGGTTTTCCACAAAATCAAAAGTCTAATGATGTTATCGACTTTTTCTCAGGCGATATAGAAATACTAGATTTTTCATGTATATAACTAACTGTGAAGATAGATTGCATCTATACTGAATGTATTGCAAATGCATAAAGTTTGAAATTTTAGGATGGATGGATGAGTAGATTCAGAAGTAAATTCTGTATAAAATTGGTCTAGCCGGTTTTTCATTCAACGTAAACTTTTGTTACAAACAATTTAAAATAAAAATGAGAATGAAAAAAAAAGTTATCATTGTATTATATGTATTCGATTGCTTTTTTTGCATATTTGTGAAAGAAATTGTAAACTTAAGCCTTCTTTACATCCGCTGCGATGGCCTTAGCTTCAATCCCTTAAAGAAAGAAACTACAATAATGTAATATACAGAAAGACATTGACAGACACAATATTATAAAATTCAGTAAATTCCTTTTTCAAATATTTCGTTGCCCATTAATTTCGTATCTCGAATTTTTGAATAATTTTGCCTTTATTCGCATAAATTCAACTTCCAGCTCATATATTCAAGGAATTTCCATAACATATTGGCGGCCGTAAAAATGACGTCAACAATAGGGATTAGAATAAATTTCGAAAGTATGTATTTTTGAAAAACTTGCGTAAAATTACATTTATAATGAAAATAAAACAAAAGCAGTATTCTTTTTTGTGAATATAGTATTGATTATAATGTAATTTGGACTCACTCTATACATTGAATATAAATTATATTGGTATAATGTTTTGATATACTTTATTTCGTTAGGAGTTCATGAAAAATTTATAATATATGCTAATATCTTAGATTAAATAAACACATTATATACAATATTAGTAATAATATATGTTTTGAGGTAATGAAAACATTTTATCAAATAGTCACAAGTCGCATAATTTAGCAAATTAGCAATTCATCATATATATAAATATATATACATATAATTATAAGCATTTATTTAATCTTTTACCGACAGAGGGTCTGAATTTGGATAATGTAGAAATATAATAAATATCTATATAAACCACACTTTTTGATTCTTAGTTTGTAATAGTAATGATAACAGTTATATCAATAAATATTTTTATCGGTCTTGCAGTCTTTATACTAAAACAATGAGTCAGACTGTCCTTGTTTATGATTACCCCCGATGAATCAGAAATAGAAATTACTACTAGAAATAAAATCAAATTAGATTAAAAATAAAAAATAACAAAAGTCATAAAAATAAAGTGAGAGAAGTGGAACTCCATTAAATCGAAAAACTTATTATATTTATACCGCGCGATATAACGTCGAAAATAAACATTTTAAAGCAATAGTTTGTCCCCCTCCCCACCGCAATGGCGTAAAGTGGATTATACGATCTGACACAGTGAGTTGTATGTATAAAGAAGCGAGTTTCATTGCCGGATGGTTCTTGGCAAGGTAAACGTCCATCGTGTATACATGATTGTGTTACTGAGTCAAAACAAAAATAGGAGTTATCGGGGTTCAGACAGTACAGAGTGTATATGGAGTAATTTTCTTTTTTTTTTGTATTTTTAATTAAAAAATACGTGTTTATACTTAAAATATTTATTTAAATCTTTTACCATGTTCTATAAGCCCATAGAATATTAAAAAAAAAAACAGAATAAATCTGATATATTTGTTTTCATTACCTTTGAATTAAACACATATATCATTTACCTACATAAAGATCAGATTGAATAAAAATAATTTTTTTAATAGATTTATTTCTCGTAATAATTGTCTTATGTATTTACTTAATTTAGTAAGATAACTATCATTACAGTCGTACATGACTGTTTTCTTATTGCATTTAATGTCTATTATTTTCATCCAATCTTTATGATTATGTTCACCATTTTAATATCACACAAAAATTTAATTAGTTTTAAAGTTTCTACAAAAAGTAAAGGTTTTTATATCAATATCCACTTGTAAAACCCTTTCGATTATCTGGAGAGAACTCCAGAATACTTTTTTAGTCTTGACTCTGCTGTAACACATCTTATGTTTCACTTTGACGTATTTCGGTAATTTTCAATTTTTTTACAAAAGAAGTTTTTGAAGTACTCCAAATTTTACTCATCTAAGTAATGCCTTCGCGTACTTTGCGAGTTCACGACTGCCATTTTGTAGTTCTCCTCTTCACCGCTAGTATCGCATATTTCGTTTAAGTTGCCAATAACAGTCAGTGTCAATTTGAATACAAGCAGAGGCCCGTATTTTCTTGTATATCGACGTGTAGTCGCGCAAGCGTATATATATTACATATATCCATAATGCAGCCACGAAAATGAATTTATTTTCCCCAAAATTGTATGAGCCGAGCTCGCGCTCGTGCGGAATTGAATTATGAATATCTTATGTTTGATTGTAATTGACTGATGAGGACGGGAGAACCCCCTCTCCCCGAATTGAAACACGCGGAACTCTCTAACGCAATTTTGTCATCGGTCCTCGCTTAATATATAAGGACGCTAATTGAAAATTCCATCTCTTCGGGCGAGAGACGTGTTCGCAAATCGAATCCGTCTCGCTGATTCTACACTAAACTGTTTCGATATAGTCAGACTTAATTGGAACGATAGCTTAGTGTCTTTCATATTATGAGTCCTGTACAAAATTCTCAATGATTTAGAAATCTGCTTGTTTTGATATTCTAGGGACTAATATCTATTTAAAATTAAATTGTATGACAAATGATCGAAAAACACCAGGACCACACACACAAATGGCGCTAGTTTTATTGGATTGACCTGTCAAAAACAATTTCGTGTTTTAATTTTCAACTACTTCTGGATTCCAAAAATACCGTTCAGGCGACGCAATAACTATAGATAAGTACTATAGGGACTATACTCCATCGGAGACAACAATAAAACCTTGGTTTGCTGAACTCAAACGTGTTGAACGTCCAAATGAGGTGCTAACGCTAGAAAACATAAAAAAATGACATAGAAAGATATCAAAAGAACAGGATAACTTTATATTGCACGGACATTTGTCTATGAGAAAGATCTGATCAAAGTACAGGTGCCGTCTTTACTCACTATTGACGAAAACCAAGAACGTATTTATGATTCTGAGCTGTGTTTGGCCATGTTTAAACGTAACAAATTAAATTTTTCGTATCTATATGCGACAATGAATGCTACGTGGATCCGTCAATTCGCTTCAGAACTAAAACAATCGTCATCCGAACGAACCTCGTCCAACGCTACCGGAAGCACCGAAATCAGCTGGAAAGGCTATGGACTTGGAATTGCGTAATTATACATCGACTGCCTTCAGAAGGGATATACTAATTGTACGAATTAGCCTAGGAAGTACTCTTGCATTCACTGAATTACATTCCAGATTTTGCCAACAACGATTATTGGCCATTCTCAGACCTCAAAAACCAAAAACCTCACTGATGAGAAATTAATTGCTCTCGAATGAAGAGGTTATCGCTGAAACTGAGGGCTATTTCGACGCAAAAGATAAATCATTCCACAAAAGCTGGAAGACAAAGCCAATCTGAAACAAAAGGGAACCATGTTTCCTTGGTTAGGCCCAGGACGTTTCGGCACATGCGTAATATATTTTGAAATCTTCTTAACAGTACGTAATTATTTATTATACGGCTTTTTTCTTTATATAGAAGAATAAACAATTATCGAATCTCTATTGCTTACAATGATTAAAGTTTCCGTCTATAGCCATAGGTAGAAGGACAGCTTCGTCTACTTTGATTCAAACCGATTCCTAAACTCTTCAATATTGATGGAAAACTATTATCTACAGATTCGGCAAGACTTTATACTTCTTCATCTACATATATAGTTATCTTCAACGTTATATTCATTAAATTCTTATCTAGTAATTAATTAAATATAGTAATCTTTCTTATTTGTGGAGGGAGTGCTCGCTATATTAATTCAAGGTTCAAATCAACTTACGCTGTTAGTTGTGGCTTACATCTCTGTTCGCGTGGAATAGACTGTCGTTCAGATCTATAGAATACTATATTCTTTTGTATTTTAACGGAAAATATTGTACGTATTTCTAAAAAAACGTTCAAATTTATGATTAACAACCATAATCAATTCCGCATATCATCCTTCCATCACCAAGCTCATATCTTCGACTTGACTATGTCTATATTGTAAGTTCTGTATTACGATTAGAAAATTTCCCCCAAGTTTTCATAATGATTGCACTTTTGAAGCGTAACTAATCAGAACTGTATTCCGTTCTTCGGTGGATTTCGCCTTAGCATTTCCCCGATTGAAAAGCTTTCCGCGAATAAAGCGTCTTGGCACATGTAAGCTCACCCTCTCAAACCAATCAGTGTACGGATACTATTGTAGTTACACAAGAATATATAGTCGCTGATTGGAAGAGTGCGAACTCAATCATTGAGCGAAGCAGTGATGAACTCAGTAGTTCGTTTACTGGCTGTAAATCCTCACACAATCTATTAAAATGGCTAGTAAAATGTCTACTTATTAAAGCGATGCTTTTTTCTGACAATTTAATATTGTTTTTTTTGCGCATATTAACTAACAATGAAGTATCAGGCCGTCGGAAAATCATTTATGACCACTAGATGAACAATGTATTTAAATCATAAAAACGTAAATGGATATTTTTTTCTTTTATTCCACATGGTTCGGAAGATTTTGTCTCATAAATTTTATATTTTGAAGTAATTTATTAATTTCACCCCTATAGTGCATCGTATATCTTTTCCACCACGTCACGAGGAAACTCTCTTATACTTGAAATGTAATTTTTTTACAACTTTGTGTTTATAGAATTGCAATGTACATTTGTATTATATTTATTCTATCATGACTGGCTTATTTCGCCTGTGCGTCAAGGTATTTCTATCATTAATATAATGATATAAAAGTACTAATGTCGTAATTAAGCCGTATTTGAAAAGAATTTTTTCTTTTATAAATATGTGAGAAACTATTATTATATTATAAGCACATGGATCCTCATAAAAGCTGAACAATGTTTATTTCGTTTTATCTACTTAAAGCAGATTCTGTTAAAAGAATCGAATTCAATCACTTCCTTACCATTACAATGTTTATACATATATCTACGATGTTAAGAGGATAATTGTCTCTTTAAGATTCATACTTTATATAAATTATATTAAAACATATAGCTACAATTTTAACAAATCGGAAGATACAAAATAAATGTTCTAAAAATCAATGGAAATACGCACCTACATAGGATAATAGATGTTTACTGTGCTCGAAGTTATACCCAATATTTTTTGAATTAGCAATTATTATTTTTTAAATATGCTACTAATTAGTTTTATTATGAAGATGTAGTTTGATAATTTCGCACAGAACACTTAAAACTGTATTCGTATAACAGTCATTTTTAGGATGTTTCTAAACATTAAAAATAAGTTTATTAAATTAAAGAAAAATCGAGATGTATAAATCATAAAAAATTATATTTTCGAATAAGAAAATATACTTTTAATATCATGAAAAAATTTCTAAATTACAAAATCAGTAAAAAAAGTATGTGCGATTAGAAACGTTAGCAATTTGTAAATAGAGAAGTTAGAAGAACTATTTTTGGCGGCAGCAAATCGTTCTTCATTAAAAAAAAAAAATTTATTTTTTTTTTATTTTAGGTCTCATATCTCCGATTCTACAGGCCTGATTATAAAGAAGAGCTATATTTATTTATAATTTGAGTTCGCTTCAATATTATTAGAGATTTTTCTGGCTTCCAACGCAATAAGTTGTATTAAGTGTATAATTACGGATTCGTGCAGATGAATCCTATATATATATAATTACAATTCAAAGTCCAATAAAAGCGAGCCTGCAGAAATTTTTACAACTTGTCCAGACTCGAGCTCATTATATTATGTATATGATGACCACTGAATCATCATCTGACACATCCTGCACTTACTGATCATCGGTGTCAAATAATTGCTTCACGAAGAACGTCACCGATCGAAACAGCGAATATATATATATAGATATACACATTGCCTGCGATTTAAACAGTTTTGGAAAAAGATAATATGAATCGGGATCGATAACGTGCATCGGTCGAGGACATCGACCCCTCCGAACCAAAGAAAACGAGCCACCGCGCATGATCATTAACATATGATTATATATATAGTAGTCGCCGACCGTCGGTGACCCAAACAAATTCCAATGTCAGCCGAGTTTATATGCGTACACTTTACACACACACACAAACACACACATGTGCATTTATAGAATACAGAGGCGAACGAGGCGCTCCGTGTTTTTGACTGTTGCTCCAGCGGTTCTGATGCATGTATATATGATTGCGAGAGAAAGAATGAAGAAAAGAAGAGCAGCTGCCCATGTGATATATATGTATATATATATACATATAGATAAAAAAAACGGATGGAACCGGCCGGGCGCCGTCAAAAGAGCGTAGGGAGGGGAATGGAAAAAATGGGAATCAGTGTCGCGGCGACCGGTGACGGAGCAGCATTGCGTACACAGCGCGCCCGTCTGTAGCGGCCAGCAGTAGAGCGGCGCCAGCACCAGCAGCACGAGCAGGGTCCCGCCCGTCCGCGCGTGCGCGCGTGCGCGCGCGCGCACGTGCCAGCCGTCGTCGTCGTCGCGATGCAGGCCGACGGGCTGCCTCTCCGGCGCCGCTCTCTTCTCCTGCCTCTCCTTCGCCACCTTCTTCCTCCTCTTCTCGTCCTGGCAATGCCGTTGGCGGGACGGGGTGGACTAGCCGCCGCTGCCGCCGTCGCGCGCGACCTCGCCGACGATGGCTATCGGGAACGCCGGGGGACCGAGGCGCCGGAAGACGTCGGCTTTGTGCAGCTGAACGAAGTGCGTTTTATTCTCTTCTCTGTGTGTCTATGCTTTTCACTGGCGTTGCGCTGGTGTATGCGTGCGTGTGTGTGTGCGTGTGTAAGGCTGCGTGCGCGCGTGAATTCTTTCTATGGGGAACAGCCGGACCTTACGCGGGTGAAAAGGCTCTATACTCCACCATTTCTCCACCCTTGGTTGGCTCGATAAGCCATTATTTACGTGGAGGGCACGTGGAAATTACAACGGGCGAGAGAATAATAAAGAGAATGAGATTTAGTAGGATGCTTTTTTTAGAATTAAAAAGAATTGTTTAAATAAAAGAAGAAAACGATTTTGTTTGACCGTTAAGAAAATAAAATCTTTTTATATTTATATATAGACTTTATTACATGAGAACACGAGGAAGATTTCTTAAGTATTCGAATAAATATTTATTCCAATATCAGTAACAACATTTTAAATATTTTAAGAAAATAACATCAATATGAAATAAATTTTTATTTAATTGCTTAATATAAAATCGATGTATTCATGCTTTCCTTTTTAAGTATTTTTATATGAAGTAAGAACGTCTTTATATAAGAAATATTATAGAGAAAAAAGATTTATTTATTTCAATCTGAAATATAAACTTTCAGTGATTTTTTTCACTAAATGATTTAGTTCAATGAGTTTGTAAAATATAGTAGTTGTTTCCTTAGAAGTTGTTCATTATGTTCCTTTAACAGCATAACTTGTTCTAGAGAATGGATAATTATGAATGACACTTAGATTATGGAATGTAATAAGAAAAATAATTGAAAAAGTCTAAATAGAAATGATTTATTTTACAGCTAAAAAAATAAAGATAAAGGCACAACAGAAAATGTAAAAGCAACAATAAGCTATTTTCAAATAAAAAATTTCAGATTTAAATTTTCCATTAACTAAGTAAGACGTAGAAGGTGTTCAGAAGTTTTGTATTACAACTGTTAATAATAGATTGTAATTACATCATGAACGGTATAATTTTTTCCTTATAAAGATGATGAACTTGTTTCGAGTTTGCCTATACTAATCGATAAAATGTACTTTATTCATTTGTATAATAGTTTATAAAAAGATATTACGAAATTGAATATTGCGCATTCAAAGATTTATCTATATGTTAAAGAATCTTATTTTTATTTAAATTGTTGCCATTATCACGCGTTATGCATAATGGCGTGATTCGGTCAAAATCAGCAATTTAGGATATAACTTTTTTAATATTAATAAACTAAAATAAACTAATTATTTTTATTAAAAAAGAATAAAGTATAATGAAAAAAGAGCAACTTAAAAATTCTTCGTAAACTCAGAACGATTTTTTAGTACGATTACTTATGTTTGAAATCTATACTTTAAAGTATATAAAGAAACAGATTGGCGTGTAACGTCTAATATATAGTATACATATATAAATGATATGAAATGTAAAATAAATTGAAAAAGTCTTCTTTTATACAATGTCATAACTAAAATGCTATTGTTTCCACTTTTGCTTAAAACAAAACAAGTACTTACTTATTTAAACGAAATTCGAAATCTATTCAAGTTCATCTTGCAGCTGCAAAAGAGGTTTGTTAATTACTTGCTATACGAGTACAAATTTAAGCAAAACAACAAAATCAATTCAATGGTGTCGGAAACCGGTTTTTAGCTTTAGTTTAAAGGTAAATGTCATATTGACCTTTACAAGGCCGGAAGTAAATTCCTTCTTTATCTAAAACATTAATAGAATATAAAAATACATAAAAAAATAACTCGTCTATTGCTGTCCAGGACTGTGCAATGATTATGTTAATTTATTAATAATAACAATAAACTTGTATATGTAGTTGAAGCAATGAAAATATGAGAATTGAATATTGCATTGAATATAAATTCCAAAGAAAAAATTGAAATAAGTGAGCCAGATATCTAAAAATAACGCGAGTGTAATGCATTCGACAAGGTTCAGATTCAAAGAAATAAAAACATGAATTAAAATATAAGAAAAGAAAGTGGTTCGGGAAGGCCAGAGGCCAGTATGAAAAAGTAAACAAAAATAAAACGTAAACAAAAATACGAAAATTTTTAAATAAAATAAGAAACTTTAGACGAAAATGGTCCTTTTAAGAAACTTGTAATATATTTATAGAGATTATTTTTAACTTCTTGCATTGATAAATAAATATGAATTTAATCGAACTGGGTATATGGAATAAAACAGTATTTCTGACGATGAACGATTGGAAACAAAAATTTAATTATTTGAGTAGTATTTAAACAGTAAGAAAGTAAAGATATACTAATTAAGGTAATCGAACAACTTTAATTAGATAAAATAGATCCAACAAGTGTATGACTTAATTGGACTAATTATTGAAAGTATAGATACAATTGAAAAGTACCGGTGATATTATGTATCGAGCCGAAACTTTTAGTCGGAATCCCTTTTCTTCCGATGATACGATCGATTTGTAACGTTTCTCTATATAATCGCATCAAGAAAGCGCAGTAAATTCAAATTTCCCTCAATTTTGAAATTCTAGATAAAGGATTTCGACAAATCATAGCTTTATAATTGGATTTGCCTATTTGACATAGTGTTAAGGCAAAATAGCCTTTATTAAATCGATCGTTTTTAAGTATGCAAAAAAAAAGGAAAGATTCTTAATGATGTTAGAGTATATTTTAAATTGAATTAAACCAAGCTAGTACATAATTTTGTAGTTTGAGTATAACTTAAGGACCATCAAAAATGTATATTTTACGACTTATTGACAACTTATACATCTAATCCGGTAATTACGTGGAATTTTTTGATTTCACAATTTCATAATGGCCGGAATTCTTACCAAATGATATATGCATTGAAAGGTTCGTCAAGCAGCTCAACGAAATATAACCCACTGTACCTAAAATATGACCAAATGATAAGCTTGAAATTAGCGCTGCGAATAAGAAAATTAACTTGTATAACTTAATGAATCCAGTATATCGATATAAAAATTGAACGCGATTGTAAAAACCTTGAAAATGGACAAAAAGTTTTAACGCCGTGCTTCAAATTTAGTCTGATACAATATATTTCAATAAGTTCGAGCACATTTTCACAACCAAATGATATTGAAAACGACGTTCTAATTACTATTAGCCATGCACGTTTTTGTTTGAATAATAATCAAATACTCGTCAATATTATCGCCATTAAGATATGTAATTGGGCAATTACTCTGTATAGCTTTTAATATTCGTCTTATGATTACATTACTTGTTAAAACCAACAAATTAGTATATAATTTTTGCACGAACCGGTGATATAATTAATTAAAAAATTATCACACCTTAGTATACTCAGGAATCTATATTTGCGAAAAGCATCAAGAAACTTGAAAAAAAGACGTCCTGTATAAATCGTCAACCGCATTTATTGGTATTAAAGATACTCGGTGTTGAAAAAAAAACGGGGGGGGGGGTCAATTCCACTTAGATACCTTTTCCCACAGAGATTCAGCGATTATTTGTACTTATACCTCCGAGCATTCATTAAAGTTGGCGTAATCTCATTGCATTCGTGCTGCACAGACCTTCCCATCGCGTTTATTTCTGGAAATATATATTAGCTCTTTTTAAACCATAGCGATTTATTCGCAAGTTAGAGGGAAGATGGCGAATTCATTTTATTGCTGACGGAAATCCCTCGGCTCTGCAGAGGTTACGGTAATCCCCGTTTCTTCTTGCGATTTTTTTTAAATGGGTAATTAACGGCTTTAAAACGAAATTAAATTTATGCTCATTTAAGAATTCCCCATTATAATCGAGGTTGTGTATTTAATTGGAATTGAAGATTATTTGTAACTCTGGAGAAAAGAATTGAGTTCTATTGATTTTTAGCCATCTCTCACTAGGCTAATTCAAAAATACGAAATTGTCATTGATCAGTTATGTTCTGAACGCAGGAACGTGAAAGTGAAGCTGAATTCCATTTAATTAATTATAATAAATAACATTTGTATGTGAGGCATTCAAAATTTCCAAATGATTGTAATTTAAGTATTCTAAATTCTAGTCGTTGAATCACTGGAAATGAGAGCATTGCCGAAATAAATAAGTTGTTAACATTTCCGAGAAGCTTGAAGAAGTATCAGGAGATTAAATGTTGTCAATTTCTATTCCCATAGAGATTCGCTAGGAATAATAAACATCATGAATTTGATTGTTAGTATTGCAGTTTTTTTTATATCAAAATTAAGCTGTTTTTACGGTTAATAGAAATTATAGAAGGGTGCTTAACTTTATTACGCTGATTTTTAGGCTTTTTGGAAATTCTATTTGAAAAATACAGAATCCTAAATTAATAAAATCGATTTAGTTTTAGAATTGAAATCAATTTAAAAATCCTAATAATCAATTTGAGTATCCTCATATTATTTTCATATCACAATGCTTTTACAGACATACTTGCACAAAATTATCACAACCGATTTCCATTAAAGAAAGTAATCAATTATTAAATTAGTAATTATCTGATTTAATCAATGCAACGGTAGAATAATGAGTATGTGAATCATTTGAATTATTTATCCGATGGATGATTCAAGTGATTTTAGCATTAGGAATATAATAATAAAAAATTATCTAGTAGATATTCAATTTACTTCCGACTAAATAAATAATGTGTTGACAAAAGTAATTTCTTAAAATAACTTAAATTTTATGGAAATGCCGGTGAATTATTCTAACGTATTATCTAAATCTACAATAGAATATAGATTATGAAAACTATAGCAATCCTGTAGAGGGTTACCGTAATAAGCGTCGTCATTTGAATCAAAAATAGAAGTGACAATATATATGGTACGTGAGGGCCTGCTGGTGTATGTTTATTGCTTATACCTTTTTCTGTCTAACATGCATGTTCAATCTCATTATCGTCCTTTGTTTATTTCTGATTTTCATCAAAATTTGGCGATCATGTTTATTTCGATCACTCCGAAGCGAGTCATTCAATATTCCTACAGAAACTTCACTGTGTATACCTCGCAGACTATAGCAAAGCGTCACCAGATACATAAATGCATATAGATCAATCGCGAATTTTCAAAAGCGTGTAATAACTATCTTATATATTTGATCATCGCGCACATGTCATTTCATTATTTATATTTCTTACACATCGACACTTTCGCTAACTTGAAATTTCACCCTTTACCCAAAAATTCCAGTGGACTTAATCCTTATTTATCCGTCAATTGGGCTAAATGCTATTACTCGCGCCAGCTCGACTCTTTAATTAAGTATCAGCGCAATTCTATGATCACCATTGATGAATGTGGAACCGCGGCAGCCTTCTATCGTGTGATAATATTTCCTATTAAAAAAAATGAACGCGTCGAAACATGAACAAAAAAAACTCGGCTCAGCGGTATTCTGCAGGAATGGAGCTTTGGTTTTGCAGGCAAGGACACGGGAAAAACGTCCAGTGGTCTCGCTTTGTTGCCAGTCCGGCCTCTACTTCCAGCAGAGCCGATGCAAGAGAAACTCCGGATCTCCGGCCCAGTTAGACTTCCCGCCCGTCTACACGGCCAAGCTGCTGCGCTCGAGCCGGTCACCCGAGGACTTCGATCGCGTCTACCGTTATCCCTGCTGGTTCGACAGCTTCGGCCTCAACCCGTTCGATGGCGAGGCCTACCTCCTGGAGGACGGCAGCGTCTTTGCCGGGAATCAGACGCACACGCCGCTCCTCGGCACTGATCTCTACTGTCTGGCCGTCGTCCCGAGTGTGAACGACAGCGGACGCACCGTCGTCGCCACCTGCTTGCCGCCTAAGGAGCTGCCCAAGATCTTCTCGGTGGTCAACCTGGTGTCCGCGCTCTGCCTGACCGTTACGTATTTGGTTTACGTCCTGCTCCCAGAACTGTCTAACATTCACGGGGCCGTCGTCAAGGTGTACGTTTTAATGCTGACGGTAGCCTATCTGGCACTGGGACTGATTCAACTGCTCGGTCAGTACGCGATCGATCAGAGGAACTTCTGTATCTGCATGGGTAATTATTTATAATACAGTTATTATTTAGAGGCATTGTGATTAATTTCGATCAGAAATCAATGGATCAATTCAATTTCGTTACAATGATGTTTAGTGCTGCAATAAATTGCTCAACCGTAAGTTTTGAAATACGTAAAGTAATAATATAGTTCATAAGTAATGTCATTGAAGATGTACAAATGTGATTTATAGATTTAGTGCCTCAAGTAGGCGACAATACACGTCGTCGAAACGTTTTGGCAGATGAAGAATATTACACTGACTATCGATATTGATTCCGAGAATTACTATTTGTACAATCAAAATAAGCGTAAATACGAAGAAGATTATAAATTAATCAATTCGTTTCTTCATCTTACGACCGCCATGCGTGACTCGCCCATAACACAACTTTAGAAACTTGCGTAGTATGTGAATCCCAAGCAAACGCGATTATCCGCCGAGTTCTCTAGCCTTCAATATATATATATTAGATATATTAGATATACTAGATATATTAGACCATCCATTCTTCACCTTCCTTCAGAATACTTTCCATTTTTTTGGTCAACATTCCATTGTTCGTTCATCTGTTTGAATTGTATCCTCCTTCTCAGATCGCCCTCTGTATCTAAATAAGAAGGAGTAATACCTCATGAATGAATTCAATAAAGCTCCTAATGCCTCGTTCACTTACACTGTCATCTGAAGTCATAAAAGTGACAGAATGTATGCTTGTACGAAAATGATAGTGAGGTCTTGATAAATGTTAATTTTGTTCATTATTTATTATGCTTATTATTTTGCCCTGTCTATACATTATACTTCGTTTTATATGTATTAGCTTATAAAGAAAATCCATAACGTTAATTTAAAGCTTTATATAGTAACTTTATTCTACTATTTTGTCATAAAAATTAATTTTATTGTTATTATCATCATCATATATGTAAACTCCAAAATCTTAAGTTAATCATAAGCTATCCCATCTGAATTAGAATATGAGACATTATATATAAAAGATTATTAAAAGCTTTTTTCAAAGCTACCAAGAAAGATTCAGAACATTCTGGAACACTTTCGACAAATATATACGTAGACATAAAATGCCTTCCACATATTCATTAGAAGCTTATAACAATCTTTCAGAATATCCCTTCAAGATGCTTTACTTTAAGCTTACACCAAAACTATCTTAAGCTTCCTCATAAGAGAAGCTGTTAGGAAACTTTTATGAAATAGTCTAAGAGGTCAAACGTCTTTCAAAAATTCTCATCAAAATCTATAAATACCCAATCTATCACAACCATTAATTTATCCTAATTAATAAAATATAATGTATAATTTATACTTTGAATAAAACTACTGTGAAAATGTTTCTCAATATTTCGTCGAAGGCTTCTCACATTTATTAGACAAGGTTTTCGATAACTTTTGATATTCGTTATGAGTTGCGAAGCTTTTTAAAAGTTATAACATTAACCTCGTTATACATAACGATCGTATATTTCGAGGATTGATTCTTATTATTCGTAAATTTTACGGAAGTATACAACGAATTCATATACAACGAAAACTTTACAAGCCGAGTTCGTTTAACTTGAGGAATGGTCAAATAAAGCTTTCATGCACCATGCAATATAATATTTTTGAAACTTACACTAGGAAGCTCACATGCTATCTGAAAATGAATCGATAAATCAGTTCAGTTTGATTTTGAAAGATTTATTTGAAATTGCTTAATAAAATGATTCTAATTTATAGATAGGCATTTGTATTCTGAATATGTTATATGGCTTTCCTTTATTTTGAACACACATGACCTTAAAACTACTGACAAGTTTATATTTTATACAAAGTTTCACTTTTGAATTTCAAAACTATGTATATAGAAAGATCCAGATATTTTTAACCACAGCCTATAGGAAAAGAAACTTCGTGTATATTTTATAAATGTCGATTAGGCAGATTTTGTTAGTATCAAATCTCAACTACTAGAAAAGCAACGCAGTTTAGACCTTACCGAGTTTTTGAAGAATGTATAGTAACAATTCTGTTTATCTTTCAAAGCTATTAATTATCGCATGGCAATACGATTTTTCTGAAAATTATTTCCCGTACCGAAGTGCTGAAGAAATTATCTGACTTTGGGGCGGGCAAGAATCTTTTACGAATTTCGCATAAAAATAAAAATCTATTCGCTTCCTTTACTGACCCCATTAGCATTGAAAAAAATTGCCAACATTATCTCGCAATATCAATTATATTTTAAGCAGACCTCAATAAATATTAAACGAGGATGGCCCCATAGAGTCATATACAATGATCGTATTAATTGGTAATTTTACTTTCATATCTTTTTTAAAACGGCGCAACTTTTGCACTTTATTACTACTGCAGATTATCCCCCCTCGTTAAGGATTAAAAATTTTTCAATCCACTCGGTGCATTTTTTTTTGTGCAAGAAGATTTTATTCTCGCTTTTTGCTAAGACTCAGGTGATCCAGAGATATATAGACAAAAATTAATTATCATGCGAAAGTTATCAGAAAATTTTGAAAGTATGCGAGAGTCGATGTTTCACGTTTCGAAAATGCAAATGGACATCTTTGCGTACTCGCGAATATCGTTAACTATCCAAGCGCTCGCTTTTATGCTCGACATATAGAGAAGGTGGAGAAGATACTTTTACGATTATTATACTTTTAACGCGCAGTTAAAAAGCAAGATTAATAGGCGCAGTGGCAATTTGTTTCACTTATTATCCGAGTCTTTGTTTAAGCAATAATTATTATCTATGAATTCTCGTTTTATTCTTAGTTTCAAAATTATTTTAGCAGTTGAAAAAAAATCCTTTTGTAATCTAATTTGTAAATTTATAATTTAGGAATTTAACAATCGGCAGTTTGAACAATAAATATATTAGTATGGAAGTTTATCTATTTTGTTTCTTATTTATACAAACTTTAGGACGATAATCTATCAATAAAATATTTATAATCGTTCCTTTACTGTGTACAAGGCCATCCTATATATTGGAAGTCCTAATTCTAAGAATCACAATCAGTGCATAAATATTTAGACTATCTAAATATATATTAGATATTTCTTTTCAAAAGTTTAAAAAATACAAATGTTTGCATGAATTTTTTTTATTAGTTATAAGGATGAAAGTAATATATATTAGACAATATTATGAATTTTTGAAGCATTAATTTGCCTTATGAAGATTGAAAAACAACAACCAAAAGGTTCAAATTTCATTAGAAAAATTTTGTTTTCTTTATATTTTCTCTATTTCTTTCTTCAAACAAAGAAATATCTTCAATCCAGAATCAATCATTACACTCTATCCTCCTCCATCACACAATGTCTGCGTTAAACAGATAAGCAAGTATATCGCTGTAAATTCTAATCGCACACGCCAGAGGAAACGGGCTCGTTAGAGCAGCAGCGCAGCGCGCGCTATTGATAATAAAATTGCGAACGTAGCGAAGGGGTCTAATTCCATCTTCGGCCGTGTATGCGCGTCGCTTATCTGAACGCCGGTTAATTAACTCCTACATAGATCGCTCGGGCGCTTTCCACCTAATATTCGTCGCAGGGCTGCTGCCGAGTCAAAGAGCAGGGCAGGGAATCCAATTAATTGATGCGCGCTGCCGGTGTTCGTAGCGAATGTGCGCGCGCACGAAGAAAATGCCCGGACGCTCGAATAGCTGCGGAGTTGGAAGATGGTTTAATAACAATTGTGCCAGGTTTTAGAAAAGATTTTTTGCAATATATACTGATAAAACGTTCGCAATGATTTGGTCATGGTCAGTTTCAGCACCCAAAAAATCTCTTTGTCAGAATGACCAAATTATGCTCCATGGCCTATTGGGAATTTTTAGTACACGTCTTATGTATCTTTTTTGGAAAGCCTCCTAAAAAGTCCATTCAGTCTTGTCCTCTGATGCATCAGGAATTTTTACATTTAGTAATAACAATCCAAACATATACGTCCATTATTTCTTAACTCCGAAAATGTAACATAAGCCTTGCACTATATATATATAAGATTCAAGCCTTTATAAATTTCTTGACCTCAACCCCATCTACCCCAACCTGACAAATTGCAGGCCCACAAATCCTATAAATCAAGCTCTCGATTCCCAATTTTACTTTGAGTTGTTGGTAGATGCACAAAAGTTCGATAGTATCAGAAAATAATATTTAACGAGTAGCACATATAAGACCAAAAAAGACTTAAGGGATGTGTTTATGGGGGTTATTTTTTGGATCTGTGATACTGTGTTATTAATGGCTAATCAATACAAGATAACTAGCTTTTTTTACTGGGCATTTTTATTTCGCATAAGTATATTGAAAAACAAAGAAAGTACTGCATTCAAGAAGAAAACATTGTCCTGAAAAAACAAACAGTAATTATTTTATATTCGATTTCGGACCTAAACTTCATTAGCACACGTTTATTTAATTTTCAAAGATTTTCATTATAAAGGATATTTTGACGGATTTAATCGAGGTCACTCCATAAATTGAAAGGTATAGTTTTGAATTACCAAATCTAATTAAAATTATTATCTTAAAAATATCCTTCCTGTATAAATTTCAATACACTAATAATTTGAAATATATTGATGAAAATTGTGTGAAATATATGCTGATCAATACGGTTCAAATATGTATTTTTAAATATAGAGATTATATATTCATAATTAATTACCCCTTTTTTAGAATACGCAAAAAGTATCTCTTTGATTACATTCACTATATATACATAGCTCTACTCTTTTACTATAATTACCTACTTAAATAAAAGCAAGAGCCGTGATGACTCTACAATTTTACATTTAGTAAATTTAGAATAATGATTTTAAAATGTTTGTTTAATTAATTACTGTAATTAAAGTGAATTTGTAAATAGAGTTGAAGTGAGTAGAGTATAAAAAGTTATTTATTGGTATAAAATAAACTAAATTGCAATCGACTTTAATGAATAGCACCATTCATTAAATGGATTTTTATCAAACAATGTCAGTTTGCAAATTTAAATTTTTAAATTTTGCAAGCGTACTTCTTGTGCTATTTACTAGAGTCTATTGTGATTTAGTTTATTTTATAAAATACAAGACTTGATATTCTTCATTTTACTGAATTTATTTCTACAGTTGACTTTCGTAAACGATTATTTATCGTTCTTAAAACATAATTTTTTGGAAGCAATGTGCTATATCTGCGAAATTAGTAAGTAAAATTGGAACTGATAGTGAATAAAAATTATATAAAGAAAAGGACTCGACTGAATTCTAAAGATATAATATAGTTTTCAGCAACTACGAACGCTTAAAAAATTATTTCAACCTTGCAGACTGAAACTTATATAATAACAATATTTTACTTCCAGAACAGTTTTTGTGAATCTCTCAAATAGTGATATTTTGGATCCGCTTAGAAAGCCTCGACCTTTTCCCATGTCGTCCCTCGAGACATCGAGGTGGGGTTCGTTTTTTTCTCTCACACTTTTCGCAAAATTAAACCATAATGGAATGAAACGCGTGGTTGAGAACGAGGGAGGGGGAGGGGCGCATTTCAGTCATCTCAAGTGTCGCGCATCAAAGAGCTTACAACGATATAATATGTATATATTGGTATTTACTGGCTTACTGTCATATATATATATATATATATATATATATATATATATATATATATGTGTGTGTGGGGGGGTAGAGGGGGGGGTGTGATGCGTGGAGGAGGACGTGAGCGGCGACGAGTAGTCTAGCGACAGCCTGCAGCGGAGTTGAAATTGACAGAAATGTATTATAGATATTTCATGGTGGGGAGGATGGAACGTAATATAGAATTGTACACGGTCGTTCATTGGAAATAACTTGGATATCGTTTGCTTTTCAAAATAAATTCGATCTTCATTCTGTTTTCCGATTGATTTCTTTTACTTCAGACTCTATTTATAAGAAGAGGCTCATCTCAACGGTAAATCAATTTTCTCCAAGATGTGATAAAAAAACAAAATGTTTAACCATTTTGTTTTATGCAAATGGGTCTCCCTTTCTAAAAAATATACTTATAGATAAATATACTTATAAAAATATACTTATAAAAATATAACTAAAAATATACTTATAAAAATATAATTATATATATATAAGTATTTTATAGTCAAGCACAGTATAATATAGATTCATTTATTAAAACATTGATGTAAATATTCAAGATCATTTGAATGTTTATTTCGGTAAATTTTGAAGTATTTTAAAAAAATGACAGAATTTATTTAATGGTCTTTAACATAAAACTTTAACACAATGCTCTTCAGCTGAGAAAACATATAATTACTAAATAGCAATTTGTTCTTCTATACAGTATTTATTAAAAAAAACAACAACAAAAAATTAGTGGTAAGGAAGGTCCATTAGAATATAAAAAATGGTTAGATATTTAGTTTTTTCTCGTATTAATTCAACTTTCACCCCCTGGCGAATCTCTCCCTGTTAGTATATTTTCCTCGAAGTTTAAAAGTTGCGTTATTGATATAGCTAGTAATTAATTCAGTTATAAGAAGCTGTATAGCTTTCATGAGAAAGCATAAATTTCAAGCTGTTACACAAACTTTTAGTATATGGACATATGCTTACAATTTCGGGAAATATGCTATATTCTTATTCGACCTTATCTTACCACATTTACTATCCTCATTCTCTCGTTGAGCTATTGCAAAACTTTTTTAATGCCTTTTTTAATATAAAAAAATTAACTTAACTTTTATGAATTAAAAGCAATCAGAAATTTATTTTTATCTCTCGAACGATATGTAGATTGGAGAGTGCTACAGATTACATGTATGTGAATAATTTGTTTATTACCAATAAAAAATTATAGAAGTTGAGAAAAATTGAATACAAGTGATGTTCGTACACGAAAGTATGAGTTTTCTTACATTACTAGAGAAATTCAAATTACGTAGAGCAGAAGCTCTAAAATAAAGCTTACGTTATAAGGAATGAGCTGTCAAAGTTTAGTGTCAATTGCTAAAAATTTCGTTACGTTATAAATTTGTATATACTTACCAGAATTTATAATATGAGTAAATCGAGAATAAACGAGTTTCCATCGAAAGAAACGAAAACTACACGCATTACTATGCGACACTATGCAATTTTTTTAATATTAATTTCCTCAATGAACAAAAAAACTAAATAGAATAATGATTTCCTTTCTGTATATAAAGACAACTCATAAAAGCTATAAAATTTGTTAAATCACTCTCTACTTGTCTAAGACTAGAAACTTGTCTAGGATTCAAAAATATTACTTCAGCCTAAAAGGGTATTTGAAACGTGCACTTTCATCATGTACCTTCGTTGTCGTCTTATACATTTCCAAAGAAGGTTTTAAATTAATTAATTTTTGTATGTAAGTCGATAGAATATATAAATATAAAACATGTAAACGTGCCAATAGCGAACAAGCCCATGATAGTAGTGTCGTGCGTTAACCACCAGGCGGCGACGAGCTTCTCTTAATGTGCACGTATCTAAAACTTAGTTGTCGAGTATATAACCGAAACATCATAAATTTCTTTTTAGTCATGAGAATCCACGCGTTAGATATCGTCGGTATCCCCTTGGGGCAATCTGTCAGCGTTAAAGAAACATACGAGATGTCCAAGTCGAGCATCGCCTGTGGAAGAAAGGTGGCGCTCGTTTTAATCGAGAAAATCTCTTTCATTGATAAAATTTATAGAGGTGTGTGTTTGTTGTACTATGTTACCTCGTTATTATATCGATTCGACGCATTAGCTATATGTAGTAATGTAGTATAACAAAAAAGTTTTCTTATAGTAAACATTGAGATTAAATTATACTTTTCTAGTGTACTTTGAATTTTTACGGATGCAAAACCGTTTGTAATTTTTCTGTAACATATGGTTTGGTATAAAAAATACCAAAAAATATAACAAATGCCTTTATCAAGACTCGAAGTTGTTTTTTTTTTGTTTTTTTTTTATGATGAGTAGAATTATTTATAGATTATATTTTATATATTTGAAAGCTCCAACCTTCTCGAATGGTAAGCTGAATTTAGTGAAATAAAATTAATTGAACATCATTTTCTACTAGTATAGATACAAACATTGTAAGATGACGTGCAAAAAAAAATTTTAATCAATTTGTAAAATAATTGCGATTTATTGAAGTAAAAATCTAAAACTGAATTTCATATTCTATTTACCTGCGATCATGAAGTCAGTGGACCAAACAATACTAGGATATATTTCATTATAAATATTATTATGGCCATTTAAAGCCACTGCCTGACAAAGCACTTGTTCGCAGTTATTAAGTCTGAAACCGAAGCAAGATGGAGATTCGAGCTGCATTAGCTTATAGTAAGTGCTTTGTCATACAATGTTTTTAAACGATCATAATAATTATAATGAGATATGCCCAATTACTGTTTGGTCCATATGGCATTCATTGCGCGTAACATATATTCAAATTTAGGATGACATTGTTCGCTTCGGAAGTAAATTAATTGTAAGAAAAATACGTATAATATTTTCGTATATAGTAAAATACGTATATTATTTTTTCTTATTTCATCATAAGCTATCGTGTAAAAATAAAATTGACAAAAAAGGGTCGGTTCCCCATTCTACATTTCTCGGATCGGGCGTCAATTCGGGATTCACAAGATTGGTGGGATTTTTCGGCTTTACGATCAGTCGGTAAAGGCATATCGTAGATTTGGGGTTTATCAATGGCATTCCGGCGTTTGAAATTACAAAACTTAAAATTCGATAGTTCTGGGATTTGTGGGCGTCGAGTTGAATTTTACCGAAAGGTCCGCTTTATTGTCATGACTTTCTTAATTTTCAAAGTAGAATTAAATAATAAAGAGACCATGGAACTTTTCGTCCCCTTGGCTTGAGAAAGAATTGTCTATTATAGTCCTTGCTCGCCTTCCTCCTTCCCTCTCTCTCTCTCTCTCTCTCTCTCTCTCTCTCTCTCTCTCTCTCTCGGAATTATCAATAAATGATTTAGAGAGAAGTGACGCACACACAATTACTTGTTTCTGGATCATTTTATGGTGTATATAATACAGTCTTGACAACTATAACGAGCAGGTATTCAGGTGCCAAAGCTCGGGGATATATATATATATTAGAAATGCATGTATTGAGGACCGATTCCTTCTCGCTTATACGAATCTTATATGCACAGAAGCCTATTGATTTAATGAATAATTCATAATATACCTCTCTGACCGTCTCTTTATATACATTTTATTTTATTAGCCTTCATGATCAGTGATGCTTCACGCTTCAATGTTCTTTGAATAAGCCCTTCGTAAAAAAACGTATTAGGACAATAATGTCTATGTACGCGTGCGCGCGCACGCGCGTGTGTATGTTTATAAACCCAATTAAGCTTATTGACGAGAAAAAAAATTCCTATCAATTTACAATGTGTCTGAAAGTGAGACTAATGTGTCTCCCTGGCATATTGCAGAGCTGCTTGGGCATTAAATGGCGTATTTCACGCATTTTGCATTTAATGCCCGTAGCGCACGCACGCGCGACGATTCTCCAGAGCGCTGTGCCTCTGCCGTGGCGAGTGTTTAAAGAAAAAACAAGAACAGTTCATACAGAGTCTCGAAGTATTTCTTTCGTATCCCAGTTCGGATCGATATAAATTCTTTTATTTTTTGCTCTTTAGCTGGAAATTCTCAGCTATTGTTTGAAACCAAAATTTTTTACGTTACATTTTCATATAAAATTGCAATAACTATATATACTTATGTAAATGGTATTTGGATACATTTATAAAAATCAATTCAAACTATTCAATATTATATTATTCGATGGTAATTATATAGAATTGTATTAGGATTTTGGATTGAAAATTATAATAAATAATCTCACAAATTTTTAAGTAAAACTGGTAACAATGCTTAGTTAACAATAACAAAACTAGTTAACAATAATTAGTATTGATAAATGAAAAATAAGATTATGGTTTTTAATTTTAGAAATTGCTTTATCACGTTATTTATCACATTAAATTTGGAATTTTAGTAATTAATTATTATATTGTTATTCATATCATATCATACATCTGAAAACATGCATTTTCAAATAAAATCCGACTTCCTTTATTTGGGAGATAAAGTCACAAATTGAAATTATTGAAATAATTAAATATTCAAAGCAAGGGCTTTGAATAATTTAAGTAATTTACATCTATGTAATGTCGAATGTTTAAAATAGCAAGGCTTCGACAATTACGCGATTTGTGAAATTCTAATGGAATATGATAAGGGCTATCTCCATGACTCGAGCGCAAATTTGATTGCTTATCTTTTTTCCTTCCTAATTAAAAAACTACAATTAACATAATGCTATATAAATATATATATATATATATATATATATATATATATATATATATATATATATTAATGCCGGATGTGCAGTTTATTTTATCAAATATTAAATAATGAATTCGAACAACTAAAAATATAATTTGACCCGCAGTCTATATAATTATTTTATTCTATGCGCTCATTTATAATCATATCACAGTAGAATCTCAAATACACACGCTATTCCCAAATTAACTTTGTTAACGATGCACGATCCGACATTAGCCTCCCTTCGTCAAAACTTTTCGTATCTACGAATTCCGATGCTTTGAGCCGCCGCGTCGCTCCGGGCTCCTCTTCCGTAACTCTTGGAGGCCATCTCTATCTCACGGGGATTTTAATAGATGTTGCATTGCTCGGGCCAAATGTCGGCATAGACGAAGTTATAAGAAGGAAGCCTTTTGAAAATAATATTTTTAATACTGACGAATATACAAATATATATATATATATATATATATATATATATATATATATATATATCGGATTTGCGTCTGCGTGACAATTTAACTAATAATTCCCTTTGAACTAGTTAGTTTCTAATAAAATATCTTTGGACAAACGTGTAAGTTTTAAACCTATTACTACTGTATTTAAGCATATTTATAATTCTTTTCAGGATACTGATCTTGAAGAGCGCCGTTAAATTCAACGACATCATGTTCTTACTATTAGGAGGCAAAATTAGTTCCGACCTTTTTTCACGAATAAAAAAGGACATTTATACTCGAAAATGGATACACGTTATCTCGGCCAAAATATTTTCCGTCATTTTCTACTACTTTTTCCCAATCTTTCTGGCAATATGGCGGTACAGTGGTGAAAAAGAACGATGGCGGTTTCGAGGCGATCCAATAATCCACAAATTTTCGCATTTCTCGAACATGTCGGAAGTGCGTATCAACGAGGTCGTGCTGAATCGATCTGAATAGGTGGTAACCAGAAGTTGCAATATCTGGCGAGTACGCTGGGTGCGGCAACACATCTCATTTGAGTGCCAACAGGGTGTTTTTGACGGCTCTCGCAACATGTGGCCGAGCGTTGTCATGCAAGACAATGAGTTTGCCTCCATTTCTTGCCTGTCAACTGAATTTTTTTTTTGGTAAATGCCTAAAAAATCAGTACTAGATCCGACACATTTGACTTTTTGCACTATTTATTATCGCCGACTAAACGTGAAGGTCGGAATCTAAGTTCGCCTCCTAATATTTTATTATATAATTATCAAACTTCTTTCCTGTTTTAGTTTTTAAATTTTCTGCTAACTACAACGTAATGTGAAAGAAAAAATATGCCTTTGTCATAAATATATTTATTGATATTATTTTATAAACTGAGAAAACCAAAAAAGTGCTCTTTTATTAGTGTAATTAATTTTTGACTTTTTTTATTATCATTACCATATGTACCATTTTGTGATTATTTTCATTATTATCACTTCCAAGAATTCGTATTTTCAAAGATTCATTGCCATATATCACAAGTAGAAAAATATATACAATTAAGCAAATTAAAAATTCGGCATTTATTCTACCCACTAAGAAGATATTTATTAATGGGATTTTATTATTTTTGTACAATCAAAGAAAAAACCAACTATAGATAGTATTTATGCTGATCCAGCCCCGCAAAGCATCGATATTGTAAATTCAGAAGAACTGGAAAAATCTATCATCGTATTATCATATGTCTTTAGGAAGTTCTTGTACTCGTATTTATCGCAAGTAAAAAGAAGAAATAATAAAGGCTTATTGACCAGAATAATAAATACTATCGTTTATTGGAGTTCTTTTTTTTTTTTGAAGCACAACGTCATCATTCCATCTGGAGAAAATTTACTGTCGGGCTTATACCGTACTCTAATTATAGCTTCTTTCAAGATCAGAAATTTATCCAGAAGCAGCCGCGTTCGCTCTCCACGTCCCCCACCCTCATTTTTTTTTTTTAAGAGCGCTCGTTCATAGATTTTACGTTAGAGCCACTCGAAAGTCGCTCGCGCACCGACGTTATCAATTCACTGCTCATTACACTCAGTTTTGTATCGAATTTGTTATACGGGCATTCTAACTGTAAGCCCTTCGATATCGGCTCTTGCGGAAGCTGTCCATGATCCGAAAAAATGGGCACGTTAAATTTATAAATAGATAATAAGAAGAGATGAACGGGGGGGTTGGATGATCTTGATGATCGAGAATGGTCTTAGTCATTATATTATATATATATATATATATATATATATATATATATATATATATATATTATAAAAGGTTGATTGATTGTTTATATAATAATTCAAACTTCTTATTAATGAATAAATAAGTTAATAAACAACGAAAAGAATCACATGATTAACTTTGTAATACCATAATGGGAAACAGTGGCTTTTTTTTATACTTTTCCAATCACTGAGGCTTTACAAGAGAAAACTAGATTAACAATTCTTCCATTCTATTCAGAAGCTTATTTTAGATACTATGTTCGATAATATTCGAAAAATGAGGAATTTATATCTTTATATACCGAACCGCATAAAGAATGTCGATAACCTAAAAAAATGTGCTCACCATTGCAACGACAAGTGAAAAATGGCACGGGGAAAGACGTTTATATATATACACCGATCGAAACCTCTTGCTTTAAACAATGAATTATTTTTCTCGAACAGATAAATAAGATCGTGAAGAAACGTAAAACTATGTTTAAAGTGCGGACATTTCGCCTTCACCGTTGCAATGAAAACAATAGACGCCTTCTACGAACAAATAGAACGAAAACAAGCAAAAATAAATAAATAAAAAGAACGTGCCTGTACAAACATTATATAATATCATCGATTTTTTCTGGCTCATTTAGTCATCGATAAATGAAACACTGTCCCCTATAATCAACTATTAAAAAGCGTCGACTATCTCTCGTCTGTGCTGCACCTCTCGATTATTAACGGAAAATTGTTTTTTAATTTCCATATGCGTAGCTCAATGCGATGCTGAAGCTCGTAAAAGGGTAAATGCGTGCAGGGGGCGAGAGAGGGCAGGCCGCGCGGGGATTCCCCTTATAGTGTTCTCCTATATCTATAGTTTGCTAGATCTATATAAGTGTCCTACGCATCTACATTTAAGGCTTAAATTTACGTACTTAAAAATAATACACATTTTAGAAAGTTGCAAATTATTTAAATGCTGCTTCCTAATGTTTGTCAGCGAAATAAATTTGAGCACTCCAAAGTTTAATAATTTTTAAAAATCAATATTTGAGGAGAAAGAATTTTTGATATCAAGTAAATATTAACTTGTTTTTGATCAAGCAAATTATTTTCTTAAATTAAGAAAATATTCAGGAGATTAAGATGACGTGGTTCGATCGAAGTTGACACTTCTTACGTCAAGTCAATACTTCCTTCATTTAAGAAGATACTTTCTCAGTTTAGGAAAATAATTGACTTGATAGAAACAAGAAAGTATTTGCTTGATAACAGGCATTTTTTTCAGAGTACTTATTAATTAAGTGTTCAAAATTTTAAAGAATGTTTTCAACAAATATTGCAAATAAGATCAGAATTGAGCTTTTTTTGGTTCTCTGTATTTTTTCTCGTCAAGCCACAAAAAAATCAGACGCAAAATGAAGCTATAAGACTTCAACATAATTTATCACATCTCTACGTTAACAAAATATATTAAATATATTCATGAACTAACATATGTATGTATATTACACGAGATTTAACATTACAAGCTACAGTAATCTGAGAATTTAGAAATACAATGTCGTTTTAAGTCCTTCTGAAAAGCTCTAATGTGCGAGCACAATCTCGTCAGCTGTCAGATAGTTTATTCCATAATCTGGAAGGAAAATTTGATAAAGAAAAGACAATATAATATTCAGTACTACTATATTCATGTAAAACGATTTAAGCTCTGGGCGAGTAGATGGTGAGGAAAGATATAAAAATACATATTGTATATACGGGTGTACAATTAATTTTGGAGCAATAAATATATATATATATATATATATATATATATATATATATATATTTGAAAATTATTAATTCGAGCTAATAGAGGCGAGCCGAAACTTTGTTAAACTCCTATTAGAACAAGCCAGTTAACTGTATGGCTGGCCGAAGCAGAAGTTTTGAGGCACGTCTCCATCCTTCTCATAATTACGCCTCCCGATCGCTCAAATCACTGGTACAATTATTATAACAATCGCCTATTAAGGTAAAAGTAGCAATAATTGACCACCTAATGATATTAGATATATTTATATTTTTTTTTATTTTTATTTTTATTTTATTATTAATTTAATTTTATTTTATTTTTAATTTTCTGATATAATTTATTGTAGTAATAAGTTTTATTTCAGATTCTAGGGGGGTGATCATAAACAAGAACAGTCTGACTGTCATTATTTTAGCTAATATATGATATTATAAAGACTGTAAGACTGATAAAAATATTTATTAATTTAATATGTATATACTCACATACCAAATCATTCAAATTTTTACAAGATCGGGATTACAAAAAAAATGGGTAAAAATGCTAATTCAAATCATAAATTGATCATGGATCGAGCCAGTATATTGGCTTTCCAACTCGGAACAATAAAATCTATATGAAATTGTGCTATTTCAAATAAATTTGATCTATTGATATGGATTAATGCTGAAAAGACCAAAAATAATAACAAAAAGAAATATAAAACAGCAAAAAAAAACAGGATCATGTTAAAAAAAAAAAACAAAAAATAAAATCAATTCATAAGGAATAGACAATTCAGAAAGCAAGTTTTGCGTAATTTTCAAGAAAAGATCATTGAAGAAATAACCGATTATTATCAACGGCTCGTCATTAGCGAAGCTAAAAACGTCTAGTACTCTTCTTACGTCAGTAATTTAGAGAATCTAATTTCTGACTCGCAGTCGGCCAATCCAAAAATCTGAAGGTATATACTTCTTTGGGCGAGGTTAAAAAAAATTATTTTTCAACCAATATACTGATTTACCATTTCTCTAAAGATTAATAAGGAGTTGGTCGAATGATGATTATTTTTGACATATAATGATATATGATTTTTTTATGAAATTTTTAATATATCAAATTATTAATAGAAATTAACAGAATGGATTGGAATAAGGAAAAAAAGCAATGTTTTGCCTGCAAACATTTCAGAACGACGCAGGATACCGGAGTAATTGAACCAATCAAGAAGATTGCCCTGTTATTTGAAAATATTCGTATAGATACGGCTCATCCAAGATTTGATTTAAAAATTACTCCTCGCACTTGAAGTCGAATTAAAATATGCGGCATATTAACTTTTTCCATTGCGCCCAGCTGAATCGCACCGTCACTACCGACCATTTCTCGAAATATGATTATTATACGTCTGCCTTAATTATTCACCCTCGTTTGTATTTTTTCCTTGTTTTTTAAATAATTCTCCAAGAGTTATTTTATTCTTAAATTTTTGAAATTTAGCCCAAACAGCGTGTGTCTGAATTGAATAAGGGGAACGGTGGAAAATAAGCAGGCTCGCGATACACGGCTCATTTATCAGCCCGTTGGGTATAATAGTCTTAGTGGATATCTGTACGGCGTGCACAGTTTTTTTTTTATCAAGGCTCTTTACAATTTATTTTCCTTTTTTACATGTATACGTCCTATCTGCGTATTTTCAATTAGTTGCATTATGATTATTAATTTTTTAATTAGTTCTATTACGAATAAGTGGTTTACCCACTTGTTAACAGGTCTTTCAAATATTTTCACAATAATTTTAATACTTTACAATAAATTAAAAATAAATTGAACATCATACTCATGTCGACTGTTCTAAATTTAATTAATAAATTTTTTTTTAGTTTTACAGTCTTTTTAAAAAAAAAACATATTTTGCACAATATTTAGACTATCCTTGTTTCTGAGTATCCCCGTAAAGTCTGAATTATAAAAAACTAATACTAAAAAATTATAAAAATAAACATAACACATATTGTTAATAAGGGATAATCTAACTGACTTTATGAACATTAATGTTATTAGACTTATAGTAATAACAGAATAAAATTAAATTGGTATACACGATCTGTATGGTCAAGAGGCTTATTGACAGAGGAATCAAAATTAAGATATAAAATAAAAATAATATAAAGATAATCACATAAAGATTATAGAGAAGACAATGTCAAGTTGGTTAAAGAAATATTTATTAATAATACTTCTTCGCTTCAATTTCACGAGAAAAAAATTATTGCAGAAAAGGAGATCTTTAAGGGCTGGCACAGTTTATAAAATTCAGTACAAGGATCTTAATAAATGTTATAACGAATAAACGGCGAGGTATGCGAAACCGAGAATACATGAAAATCAGCATAGTTTGCGAAGTGCGACTGGTATATCGCGTCGGATGGAGGATTGCTTTGATTTGTTGCATTCTTTCAACCTCGAAAGTACAAATATTTTGGGACAGGTGATTAAAAATCAAAATAACCGAAAAAGTCTTGATTGTGTCTTGATTATCCATATTTCAAGGAATCGCTTTAGTGCGAATTTCATACTAGAGTCGAGTCGAGATATCAATTGGTGCTTTACGCTAGAAGATTAATTGGGGCGAGGGCAGAATTTCGAGGCATAGAATTTCGTTATTACAATATTAGTTCACTCCCTGGCGAGGAGGGTCAGATTATCCTTTGATCACAGCGGTACATTAATTTTTTACTTTGTATTTTTTAGCGGTATTTTTCTCATTTGAAATTCTACGGGGGTGGTCATAAATAAGGACAGTCCCACTGTTATCGTAATTATATTATGTTCGTTTGTAAAAAAGACCGAATGAGAATATTTCTTAGTTTAACTTACAACAGTCAAAGTAGGTGCAAGTTTATTTTTTATCCTTCGAGCGTGTGTACAAATTCAAGAAATCCCGTCTTCACCGCGCACGTGTCTTACATACACGCGTCGTTTATATACGTATTCGAAGGACGCGCGACGAGGGGCGGGGGGGGGCACAACGCGCGCGCATGCGGCCAATCTACTAGGAGAACGCGCACACACACACACACACACACCCACACACTCAGACAAATAGTTGCTTTTAAAAGCGCGCGAAACACGCGCCGATAATACGCGACACGTCGCCTCGGCGCCCAGTGTACAAATGCAGTGCTGTCTCGACGGGCGCCCGGTGCGCTTCCGACGTCCGCGTCGCGCAAACGCGCGCGTTCGCATAAACCGCGACTACCGCCCCCCCTCCCTCATCGCCGATGGACCGGCCGCGACTCGCGCGCGACCCCGCACCCGACGCCGGCCGCGCGACCTAGGGGCGCCGAGCCGAGCCATGCGCCCGAGCGCCCTCCTCGCCCTGGCCCTCGTCCTCGGCTCCGCGGCCTCCTCCCGCTGCCCGGACGCCCTCTCCGTCGGCCTGTCGCGCGGCGCCCTCGGGCCCTGCCTGCGGCACTGCTGCCCCCGTGGCGAGGTGCACGACGAGCGCGGCTGCCGCGCGCCCCGTAACGCCTCGTACGAGTTCCGCTGGCCGGGCGGCCTGCTGCTCGGGCCCGGGATCCGCGGCCGGCCCCAGGACTACTTCTACCCGGTGCGCGGGCCGGTCGGCTGCGCGCGCGGCGGCCCGAGCGTCGCCCTGTACCCGGGCGACGGGGGCGCCGCGGAGACGCTGACCCTGGCCGCGGACGGGGCGCTGCTGATGGAGCAGCGCGGGCCGCCGGGGAACGGCTCGGCCGGGGCCGGGGCCGGGGCCGCGACGCTGTACAGGTACGAGCGCGAGAGCCACTGCCTGGCCTGGTCGGAGGCGCGCGGCTCGATCAAGTTCGTCGTCTGCCTGGGCCGCGGCGGCGGGGGGGACGCGGGTACGCGGACGGGCCCGGGCCTGGGCTGGCTCGAGGCGACGGCCGACTGGCTGTCGGCCCTGTTCCTCCTGCTCACGCTGGCCGTGTACTCGATGTTCCCCGGCCTCAGGAACCTCCACGGGATGACGCTGATGGCGTACGTGGCCTGCCTGGCGCTCGCCTACGCCGTGCTGCCCGTCATGAGGCACAGGGAGATCGTGAGCAGGATCGACGACGCCGGCTGCATCGTGCTGGGTAGGTGTGCGTGCTATGGTCAGACCCTGTTCTCGGCTCGCTTGTTTCCTCCCGTCGCCGTTCTCGAGGGTAGGAGCTTTGTAAAAGTGCGCGCGGGCTTTAATCGCGCGTATGCGGAACTATTCGATGATGGCTATAACCGTCTGGATTTGAATATTTGAACTCTTGTATCGCGGAAGGGGAATTTATGCGCGAAACGCGAACGGGCATCGGGACATCATCAGCGCTCGTCTAAGCCAAAAGTCTAGAAATATATACACATACAGATCTAGGCTCGGCATGAGGACATTATGTTGCACTAGTGAACACGAACATGAAATTAACTTCATTTCCCATGAACACTAAGAAAATTATCCTTAAAGATTTGCAGAAGACCGTATAGATTTTTCATATGTTCGTTTATCGATCCATGTTCCATACGTAAACACTGCAACCATTTCCAGGGATTACTTTATAACCCTTTTCAATATAACAAGAAATAATTATGTACATTCATTATAGTGCATCTTAAATATGGGTCGTTAAATGAATATATAAAAAGTCATATTGTCTTATGCAATGCTTCTAGCATAATTATTATAATATTATAATTTTTACAAGGCATCAAGTTCATCATCATCGTTAATTTCCATTTGTACTGTGTCATCGTATTTTAATCCTCTAGATTATCTGGACTATTTTCAAGTGATCGCACGGGTTTAATTAATTTGTACCTGTAATGGAAGCAAGAACGCAATAATCTCACATTCTATGCGTTGTTGTTATATCAAATTTAAAAGTTAAATTATCATGGTTGTTGGAATTGAAATACGACCCTTAAACAAAACGAACGAATTACTTAATTCAATGAGTAAAGGTACTTTCGTAGTTTAGCTAATATTAGAATACTACCGCAACTTTTTCAGCGAGCCATTTTGAACCAGTAATACACACTCAGAAATATTAACACGGTACAAATAAAGGTATCGGGTAACTAGTAGAATTACAAAGGCGAGTAAAATATGGGGGGGGGGGGAAGTAACATCGCTGTTTGCGAAAAACAATTTTATACAATATAATTGGGGGAAGACCTAAAACGTCGTTAAAATTTAGATCTCGAACGAGGTGGAGGAGAAGTGACAAATTTGTTAACATATTCTCTGTTCTCCATTGCCTTCGTTATTTTTTCCATGACTATAGAAAAATTGATAATTGAACCGATCTAAATTGCGTCGAATGTTATAAAAGAATGCTGGACAACGGCATTAGTTAATTATTATATTTTATTTGTCTTAAAGGTTCATCGTTCTGTTTACAAATAGAGACGGTACTTTCACAAGTATATGTTGTATCATGGATTCCAAGCATGATATTTCATAAACAGTACTTTTTTGCTTTCGATCAACAAAAAGGTAATGATTTTCTTCATCTTTAATTAAAAGATGAGCCTATAAATTTCTTTTATTAACATTCGTTGTAATCGCGTAGAAAGGCGCATAATTAATTAAGTGAGATGATAGCTTCTTTGTTTCTCGGATGGCGTGGAAATGCTTTTATTACTATTTACATTGTTCTTTTTTTGCAAATGAATTTTTTGATAATTAAACTATTATAATCACAATTTGAAACTAGTTTTTTTTTTTCATTTAATATGAATTTAATGAAAATAATAATTAACGTAATTATGTATAAAAGGCACTTATACTTTTATCTCCTTCGACTCGTTCGAATAAAACGGAAAAGGTAAACCGGCCAATAAAAGCCTCCTTTCTATAAGCATAAAATTAGAAAATTTTTAGCATTTGCTTACTTGAGAGCTAATTTCTTAATTTCCAATACATTTAATGGCTTCCTTAAATTTGTTGAAAAGTTCACGATTGTGTGCTTGTAAAGAGCATGGAAGGATCGATACAACGTCTGTTGCTCATGTTAAAGGGCCGATGTAAGCTCAAAGACCTTTTTAAGGAACTATGTTTGGAAAAATAAATTCACAAGATTGACAATTTATCTGTGGTGTTAAATCCATATATGTATTATTCAGAATAACTTCTACACAAATTTATAAATATATTGATAATTTAGTATTCCAATTTTACAAATTTTTAAACTCGAATCCGCGACCTCGAGAAGGTACCTAAATATAAACGTATGAAATTCTTCTTTTTGCTTAGAATAAATTCTCGGTCGGCGTATAAACCCGATTGAAATCCAGCATTCGAACGTTCGGAGAAAATTATTCATTGCTGGAAATGGGTTCTTCTGCGTTCTCTCAAGAACTACGCAATACAGTTGGCTAATATTTTTCAAATTTCGTTTAGAGGCAAAGGGAAGATAATACGAGGTGAATAGGTTGGTTATTGCCGAATTGAAATAATTTACGGCGTAATTATGATTCCTGCTGCGAAGGAACGTTCGGAGAAAGCTACTGTGACCTATCTACCTTAGATGAATTCATAAATACGTAATTTTTAATAATACATAATTTTTAGATACTTGATGAAAATAAATTTCTTCAATTGTACACAGTAAATTGAACTTGTTTTCTTGTAAAAAAAGATTTATTTAATTTGATAAAAGCGTATTTCTCTTAAATAAATGTTTGTAGACTGAGCAAATATTTTCGTCAAATAAAAAACTATTCCGTAATATGAATGTAATTAATACCTATATAGATCAAAAGGAAAAGTTATTCTCGTTTCACCAAGTATGAATAAAATCATAAAATCACGTTTAACATTTATGTATATAATATACATAAGAAATTCTAGTTTTCTATAACTTGTTATTTTTACACATATTTTCAAATTTTTCAAATTTTTTCATAACCAAAATCAGTAATATACTTAGCGAATATTTCAATATTCTATTAATAAATATTAATTAAATTGAATGGTCATAGATTAAAAGAAAAATAGTCAGTAGTATAAATGTTAATGATCAGGCGGACAGTGGTAATGTTAATATTAATATGTGTGTGTGTGTGTGTGTGTGTGTGTGTGTTTGTACATTACCTACATAATTAATTCTAACAATAATTACATTATCTACTATCAACACAAGATCTAAACAGTAATTTTGAAATTCTATTCTTCGAGTAAGAAACAATGAAAATTTAAAAAATTAATTTATATGAAATACAATCCACACATGCTTCAGATAGAGATCACAAAATATTTTTACATTTTAAACACTTACTTAAAACTATGTAAAACATATCAGCATAAATTTTTTCGCAACTTACCAGTCTTTTATTTGGTTTAAAATGTAGATAATAATAGTCAGCAAATTTGTTCATAAATAAATTATTACGAAAAAAAATCGAATTAAAAAAGAAAACAACGCAAAAATGTTTCATACAATTATCATTGATTTCTAATAGCTGTATGAAGCAAAATTATTTTATTTCCTACACAATTAATTATCTCGTGAGGAAAATGCACGGCAAACCTTGCGGATAATGATATTTACAGGAATGATAAAAACGCAAGGAAGTATAGATAAACGCTGTTGTTTAAAGAAAATCAATTTAAATTGTTTACGGAGGCGAAAGCGTCAAACAAACGGAACGGTCATTTTAATTTCTTCTATTGATACATATATATATATATATATTCACGTGCTTGCCTATACGATTGCAGGAATAATCGATTCCTTGTCGTTGCCAGTTTTATACTTAACAATAACAGCGACAGTACATCTAATTGTACTACTAAATTCAATTAGAGCAATTTAATCATTATCCGCTTCGCTCTTAGGATCTCGATAGCCGGCCCCCGCGGCGCTTCAGCCTTCCCTGTACAAATATATCGAGTTATCATCCGGCTATCTGGCTTCGTTTCTTCGCGTCTGAAGAGAATGAGGGCGGGGGGGGAGAGATCTCCGCGGTCTTCGTGGTCTTCGTCCCGTTCTCGCTCTTTTCTCTTTTACTTCCATGCCTAGCCCCGACGTCTTTTATTTGAAATTGCTGTCTCTATTATTTGTTTCTTTTTTGTGTTCGCACCTTCTTTTTATCTCTGCCCCATCAAATCACGCGCGAAATCACAAGCCTCTGAAGACTCCGCTCGACCGCATCAATTTTGTGTATAATTTTTCGATGCGTCTATTATATTATATTATATTATATATATATATATATATATATATATATATATATATATATATATATATAAATGAGGAAATTTACAAAGCAGAGATTTATATATATATATATATATATATATATATATATATGCGTACATATAGCTTATCGATAGTTTTGTTTTTCGATAAGCCAGGAAAACGAGACGATAGCCGTTTAATTTATTGTAATTGCGCTGTTGCGATGTTTATACAAGGACTTATTAACGAATTCAACGAATATTACCGTATTCGGTAGAAAAATATTTAGATTGTCCCAAGAAATGTGTGTGTGTGTGTGTGTGTGTGTGTGTGTGTGTGTGTGTTTGTGTGTGTGTGTGTGTGTGTGTGTAAATGGATAAATTTTTACACTATTAGAATAGGATCCAAATTCATATATTTCATTCATTATATTCCATTCTTAGAAAAATCGAAAGATAAAATACAATTTACTTTTTAAAAATAATTTGCAAAATATCAGGACTAAATTTTAAAAATACTTTCCTGGAACAAATATTTTTTATCTATGTAATAATTAAGAAAAAAATTAAATAGATTCAATTCCATTTGTCAATTATATATGCATTTGGAACAAGGAAATATGTTTTATTTTAAAATTTAAGTTCTTCTGGCAAATAAATCACAATAAATTCTTTGTACCTACTTATAAATATTAAATCGATAGAAAGGAATTAAAGTTTTACTTAAATTTATTATATTATTTTAGTAAAACTTAAATTATGTTCAATATGTATTTAATGATAATATATACCTTTTTCGATGCTTTACTACAGTTTCTAGTTTATAATCGATGCACATAGAATGGCTATGAAGTTTTGTAGATGATTAACACATATATTTTAATAGTTAAACAATTAATATATATAATGGATAAATAGATATCGGTGAAACATTATTTATCTCATCATTCTTCAAACTTTTTTTATAATCGTAATAGCAAAAAACATTGATAGGAAGCAAATTTTTAAATTCAAAATAAGCTTGAATTATAGAAACAAATTCTTTGCTCTCCAGAATTAATAAAAAATTCTTTGAGTATAATAAGAATTTTATTTTGTTCATTCAATTAATTTTTTGTATATCAAGTTATATGCAAAACGATATCAATGTGCACTTGCATCTTTTGATAACAAAATAGGTAAAATCGAAATCTTTTACTTATCAACTAATATGATAGTGCCAAAAGGTAATTTGTACATTTAACAATTTTCTGATTATAACAAATCTATATTCCTGCCTACATACAGAGCCTTGGCCAAAGATACAAGTGGCCTTCCTTCATTACTCGTTATGGTTTTTATACACGATAAAGTTATTCACTGGACTCGCTTCGACAACGCCAGCCAGTAAATTTCAGCGCAGTAGAAGGTGATAATGAAATCAGAGAGATAATAAATTGCAAATTTTTTTATTTGTACTAATTTTGTGAATTATATTTGCTCGTCTGCAACGTTAAGCCAAAAAAGGAAGAACGAATTTTTTTTTAGCAAAGTTTACTGCTTGAGTGATGGGTAAATACATTGTTGTTTTTTTCACCAGACAGTAGAAATACGCTTTTCCGTCTAACCCACTTTTTTTTGAGTTAATTAGAATTAGACGGTATCCACTGTTCTACTTAAACGGTATAAGAAGCGTTGCCTCTTCTTCCGACTTAACTTAAACGTTTTCTTTACTGTATATAAAAAAGTAGTTGATCTCTATTATTATTGGTATAATTAGTAATTTATCAATAGTGCACGTCCATACTTGCAATAATTGCGTTGCAAGATATTAAGAATAAAATCAAAATTCCAACGATAGTTTCAGTTTTCCATTGGATAACATAAGTATTTTGATGAGCGTTATATGGGTCGCGAAGCCATCTATTAGTTTCAGTATGCATAATGAATAGTTTATTATATTCAGTTATTCATCTAAATCACGTACTTCTATATAATGACAATGGTCATATAGTAACCGATCCGGATGAACTGGATTATTCGAAGCCTTTAATTTTATCAAATAACGTTATATTATCGAAGAATTTCATCGCAAGCGCACACGCGCGCACACACACACACACACACACACCTGTATATATTGAATTTATCGACAAAAGGATGCATCGAAAATACGATTACAGTACTCATGGACAATCCGACAGGTGTGTGTGTACAGCTTTCGTTCGTAATCAAGGGATCGAGAATATTATAACAAACAATAGAAGCATATACGCACTATTTCGAATTAATTTCTGTTGAAAATGATATCGAAGTTTCTCAGTTTTTGCCACTTGTTCGAAATGAAGAAAAATTCCGATAATTAACAGAAGATTCCTTCAGAAATCAAACGTTTTTCGATCATCATTATTTATTTACTTATTATTTGTGACACAGTCTAGAGAGCCCGTTACAATACTGTTTAAAGAAGAGATAAACACAATTATAGAAATTTCTGTTGTTTTTATTACTTTGGAAACAACCATGGCTCTATGTATGTTGTAGTCATACTATGTTTGTAATAATGGTCTTATACGCTGATTCAGTATAAGATAAATATAAAAGACAAAAATTATGAATTCAAATATATCAAAACTAAATGCTCGTATGTTTAAATTATAATTTAAGCATAATTTCCAATTTTGATTGTGACGATAAATCAGGAAAGAAGTATGCAAATGTGAAATTCTTTATACCAATCTTGAATTTTGAAATTGTTGAAGTTGACCGAGCAGACCTGACTGGGGATGGACGACTATTCCAGATTCCTGGAAAACGGACAGTAATAGAATAATGTTAATAGTAGTGGAAAACTCTTTGTAGATCGTCGTTCATTGTACAATCATCGAAATATTGATTACTTTAAATTTGCAAAATGCACAATAATAAACGGACACTGAAATTCAATAGGTGAAAGTTCGAAATTTATTCTAAAATTGTTATTAAAAAGGACTGAATAGATATAAGACGCAAACTTCAGAATTTGTGATGAGAAATTTATTCTGGTTACTTTAAAAAAAATTTGGATATATTTATATAGTTGTCTATTATTTTAGTGAATATAATCGATATGATTTTTAAAATATGTCAGAATCGGCAAAACTAGGATTTGCAAAGATTAAAAATTGATGAGGCACTCTTAAATTCATACGTAAAATGCCTATAGGAAGTCAGTGATTATATTGGCTTTAGATTAAATTGGATCCATACGGTCTAGAAATAAATAATCATCTTCGAAAGTAAATACAAGAACTTGGACAAAATCTGTGCAAATAATTTCCATGGAATCAGTTCTGAAATTTTGAATCATATTTAGAAATCAAGATTTTATCTCGAAGGTAATTTTACATTTAGATGGATCTATCGCATTAATTCGTTTATCCGATATGATCCTGCGTCCAGTTTCTCTTTGCACGTTATAGAGCAATTGAACCGATTGAGAATTGATCTGAAATCTTAATCATAATTAGCATATACAGGTTATGATGAAGAAGAGATAGGGAGAAGCGAGAAAATTTTCAGGGTTTTCAAAAGAGAAAGTTTAACATTCTAAGTAAATAGATTAAAAGACTGTAAACAAAATATACACAGAACTGTTCTATTATCCATATAGGATATTGTTAGAATTGAAGTATGAATAAAGTTGCTTAATCGACGGCCTGTTTATCAGAACGCACGCTGTCGATATTTCGGATTGCCGAATAAAAAGTAATTTTTCGACCGTGATAGCCAGCGTGTATAAGAATCGATAAGTTAGTTTCCTTTTGAAAACTGCACGTGCTCGCTCGCTATTTATCGAACGCCAGTCCCAGGGCATTGCCGTGATATTAATACTGCAGGGGCGGGAATTTATGAGCCTTCGGCTCGGCGAGCGTTCCGGTTAAGTGAAAAATAAAGGAGGATCCTAAGTGAAATGCGACTGGCGCAGTGGTGGGACGTCGAGTCCATGGCCTATATATATATATATGTATATATATGTATATGGACTCTCTGGCCGAGAGAGATGAAAATTCCATTGACTTAAGTTCTCCTTTCATATAGAGGATCGCAGGGAGATCTCTCCCTGTTGTTGTTTCTTGTTAGAACTGTCGGCCTCAAGCCAAACTCCGGCAAATCGAATTATTTCTTCGCAGTTAGAAAGAGTAAAGATTATAGTGATAAGCGGTAAATTCAGAACAGTATCATAAAATGGTATCAATAATTTAAGTCGTACCGGTCAATTTAATCTTTTTCAGAATGAAAAACTATATAATAGAGAAGAAGTTTCTCGATTCAAAATTGAATGTTGGCTCTGTTCATAATTAGCTATTCAGAATTCTCAATGGAAAAATTTAGACTTTATCTAAATTCTCATAACATGATAATTATTTCGTAATCTGTTTATTCAATATATAATCACTCGTAAGAGTTGATGTTATAAATCTCTGAATTGGTGTGCTCAAAATTTTAATCCTGAAAATGTGGCAGGAAATTTTTCATATTTTTGCTTAATATCCTTGAAACATTTCGCAAGAATCTTCCGTATGTACGTTTAATTAAATGAGATCTGAAATTCACTTTAACTGCGAATTCATTCTCAAATTGTTTATCGATTGAAGATCCAGTCATGGGTAGAAAAAATTTAAAAAAAAATCTAAAATAATGTAAATATGGAATTGTATCTCCTAACGTTCAAGTCATTAGTGTTATCCAACGGCCATGATGGATGTTAAAATAGAAGGTTGCTATAGGTCCATCAGTGATTATCATTGTATCAGCCTTCCAAGATCCTTAAATGTTTATTTTCCGAAATTTTGACCATCATATGGAATTCATCGTCTCAAATTTGGAAGATCAGATTTCAGATTCATGAACAACGTTCCGTAAAGCCTTGAAAAATACTATCAATCACACACACACACACACACACACACACACACATACATTTTAGTTACAGTAGTTGAATCAAATAAAGAGCACGATTTATATAAATGGCACAAAAAATTTATCATTCCTTGCTTAGAAAGTTTTGCACTTTGTATTATTAATGACAATTCGTAAAATAAAAAAAGCTTTTTTTGTACACAATTTCTGTATATAAAGACAATGAGTATAAACATATAATACAATTTCTGTATATAAACATAATGGATATGAGCATATTATATTTATAATAAAATTATATATTTCTATTCGACGGTATCTTCATTGAAGGGATGCTGATGGAAGTCAATTTAATATTTGTCATGAAGTCAAGACTTCATACTGATATAATTTAAATACCGATGGTTGCAATTAGCTACAAGTATCGGACAATTCGTTTAAATTTCAGTGGATTAAGTACGCTGTACATATAGTCCACTGTATTCTAGCATATAAGAAATTCACACTAACCATGAGTAATGAGCAAATTAACGGGGAGACTAATACTACGAACATATATAATTTACTTATGCGAAGGCTGCAGATTCGTTGGATACGGTTAGAATTTAGATTCGTACAATCTAATTAAATCTGCATGGGTAATAGACGTCCCACGTAAAGATAAGAGATAATTACGAAGCAGAGCCTGACGCGCGTCTGTTTATAATTCGAATTTTAAGCAAATCTACATGTGCCCAGAGATTTATGTTTGTAATTTATTCTTGACAATATGAAAAACGGAAAGGATTTTTTGAAACGAGAAGGAACGGTAGCGAGAGTCGTGCTAAAAATTAGGGAACCCTTGACGAAATAATACATGACCTGTGATTTTTTTTTCAACGAGATATTTTTAATATTAATTAATATAGTGTAAGGAACACTTAATAAATACACTTGCAAAGTTGCACCATTATTTACTTGTATATGATTGAGAGTTGTTTCGATTATAATGACATTTTCAACGTTACAGAATGAAAGAAAAATCAACTTTACAAAGGGATATATATATATATATATATATATATATATATATATATATATGTAGTACGTACCATAATACAGGGAGGGGGTGAGCTAATGAGGGATAAAATCCTGGACCTAATTACGAACTTGTTGCAACTCGCGATAACGGTGAAAATCGGAAAATCCTTTTTATCGTTCGTCAAGTTTTCGCCTCGAAGTAATGCTTTATTGATTTTTAATTTATCTAATCTTTTACGTTTTCGAATACTATTTAATAATTGAAATTTACTTGAATTTAAGCTATATTTATTTATAATACGAGTTATAATAAGAATAATACAAGTTTTATTAAATTGTATTATTTTTAATTGCACCGCCTGTTTGATTATATATATATCAAATCGCAAACATTACAAGAAATTTGATGAATTCCACTTTTTTTTGGAATTATCGATGTTTTTTATTGTAAACTTATAAAGTTTTGAAACTAGTTTTATTTACCCTAACAGGTTTAGTATGAAAATTTTTAAAATAATTACAAATTAGTTTGCTTGCTGATGGTACATAATTAATAAGGTAGTATCGATCATTAATTAATATTGATGATGTGTAAAAATTTTTCGTAAAAGATGTTTATCATGCCTGAGTTTTTCTGTAATTGTACGAAACTTCGTTAGAACTACTTCATAAGTATATGTATTGTAAAATTATGCATCCCCGTCATGTTTTCGAGAAATCGTTGAGATAAAAATGGAATTTCATACAAATTATATGTACTGGTCCTCGGGTATTACCGTTCGGTTCAATAATTTTACCCGGCTCTTGAGATAGTTGTGTTAGCAAAAAAAAAAACCTAATTTCATCAGCGTGCGTCTCATTCATTTTAGCTCTGTGGAAATAAAAACATTCAGCATTGCTACTATAACAGTAAAAAGGCCAAGTATGCTTAATTAGAAAATTCACCAATTCAGAATTCCTCTCCAGTATATTTATTTCATTTTATTTCTTCCTTCCGAATTTCTAATGAACCCTCTTTATATATATATATATGACACGTCGATCGTAAACCACCGTCCAATTTATTTAAGCGCTGTGAAACGAGCGGAGGGACGCCGAGGTCTCAAAACTTAGTTTCCTCACCTGCACGTCGCGTCATTGTGCGGAAGAGACCGTGAAATTTTTACGAGCCCTATATGTTGTAGTCAGTGAAGGGTCTCCGTTGTAGCCTTTGACAGTGAATTCTTTTTTCCAAAAAAAAAAAAAAAAAAAAAAACTAACAAATTGAGAACTCTTTAGTCAAGAATGTTCGTACATTCCACTATATGATTGAATCTGATAACTAAACGAAATATAATTGGCAGAAAAGTATAGCTCAAATCTGTACGTTGCAATGCAGAGAAAATAAATTGGAATAGGCGAGCAGTCAAGAAATAATAAATATATTATGAACTCTGAAAATGTAAAATTACTGAACAGTAAGTAAATTAATTAGAACATTAGATACCTTAGAGATCGTGGAATATCAATAAAGCGAAAAAAATAACGATAAGTCTATTACCGATACGGGTAATTTGCTTACCCGTCACTAATTTCTCCATTACCACAACTGGCAAGGACACTTTAATGAGTTTTACCATACCGCATACTGAACCTTCACCCCCCTCCCTTATGTTCCTTACGTTCGAATATTAATCTCGTCTACCTGCGTGCCATTACGTTATATATGTATATACTAATGTTTCTCGTGCGCTTTTGCAATGTCTGAAACACACAATGAAAATGGCAAAATAGCCGAAATTCCAGTCGGTAAATAGAACAACTGTGAAACTATCCGTGTGTTTCTTTCATTTCAGCATCTTAATTATCTCAATCGTGCAGTATTAATAAGCAGAATACAGATAATCGTACGGTCGTGACTTCTAATCAATTTGGTTGATTCGCGCTAATTATGTATTCTTCAGAATAAAACAAAAAAAAAAAAAAAATGTAAAATAATGTAAATCCGAAAAAAATTTGATGTCATAAATTTGTCTATATCTAAATACACAAATAAACTAGCTTGCTAAGTAATAAAAAAATAGTGCTTTCATTTCCTAAGCTGACAATTCGTGTACGAAAGTCATTATTTTTAATTATAATATTTGACGATTTATGTTAATAAATAATATATAGATTTTAACGTTGGATAAATGTATTTCGTCACTCTTGAACTTTAAATTTAGGGATATTAATACGGTTACTGCAATAAATTTTGGTATTACAATTTTTGTTGTAAAGATATATTTATTTCTAAGAAAATGCAAATAAACTTGTAGAATCCAGTTTTCAAGGAAACTTAGAATTCCAGTTTTCAGTATTATTTTTTTTAGTAAAAAAAATAATACTGCCCAGTATGGCAATTACCGATGCAGTCATACCAAAGTACGGATCACGATGTTTACCATATCAATAGTAAATTTTTAGATTTAATTACAAAGTAGCATTGTTATTTACATTGTTATTTGACACTAAAAAATTTTCGTCAATGTATATTCATTCAATATGGAATAGAAGATCGGCCAAACATTGACGAAATATTTTTTCTTCCTTTATTGGCAAAAGAACTTCTTACCATATTTGGACTTATTTGCCAACATCTCAAATACGAGGAGAATAGGATAGATTATGAAAAAAGATCTTTAATATTTCTGTAGGCGGAAGCGTGTGGTGTACAATGATTGTTTTACAAGTTCGCGCGATTTTCTTACGTCGTTGGAACCTGGAACCTGGATAATGTACGCTTATAATAGAATTGTCTTTATAGAAAATTAATAACAACGATCCTGTAATAAACGTTAAGAAAATAAACGTTAAAAAATCTATTATCTTCCTTAAATATTCCTACTTTTTAAATCGGCGAGCCTTTGTTTATATTACATTGTTCTTCCATTGTTTATAATACATCATTCTTTCATCGTTTTTAGAGCATTTTATGGACAACCGATCGGTTTTTCTCTGTTTTTTTTTTCGTTTTTTTTTTCGACACGAAATATAATTCATAATATACCATTTGATGGGCGATGATGTGAAATTTTAACGATGCTTTTACGCCTATCGTACTTGTGAATTTTCAATAACTGCTGATGTTAAATATTATAATGATATATTTTATGTGTACTGATTAATATATTCACATCTACTAATTGTCCATGAATCCGAATTTCCAGATTATGAATATCGTGTATGCAATTCATCAAATTGTTTCAATTGCCATTATACAGTAACCATTAATTAAAGTTATATTCCGTTAAAAACAGCGCAAGCAATTTTTTTGTCATTAACGTTGAATTAAAAAAATATGTGTACGAAAACACAAGTGGATGCTGTAATACAGTCAGTCTGTTATTATATTCTGAAAATATCTGGACAACTGACATTATGGTCTTTATGAATTATTTCTATATATATACATAACGTACGTTCGATTATCCGGGTTTTATCTCTCTCTTTTTTTTTAACCTTTTGCTTACCACGCGGCGGGCACCGACAGATAAGTTTGCAGGCAACGTACTTATTGAAAGGTGTGTCTGTATAGATTTTAAAGTCTTTCCTTCTTTTTTTTCTGGTAAAATATAATAATATACGAGAAACGTCCATTTTTGTCAACTCAAAAACTTCAAAATATCTGCGTAATATGTACAAAAGGAGGAGTGGCTTCGATAATTAATTAGCGAAATAATTGAGGGTAATATTACAGCAAAGCATTACATTTTTTTAATAGTAAAATTTTAAATTTCGTGCGGCTCATCTTTGTTATAGTATGATCACTCAAGAAAAAATTGTCCGAAATAAAGAATTGACTCGCGCGTGCTTTATATCCGAATCTTTTCTCCCCCTCCTCTCTTTATATATATATATATAAATATGGGTCGAGGGAAAAACCTGTTTTTTTTTGCCCGTGAGTAAATGCAAGAGGGACGGGTAGCGGAGCTCGGGTGGAGGAGATGAAAAAAGGATTATTAAAAGAATACTATACTCGCGGAGAGACGACGTGAATTCGGAACGACCGACGAGACTTATTTCATGTTCATGTACATCAGTGATTTCTGGAGGTGCGCCTTATCGCGCGACCGACGCAGTTTTGGAATAATATATTTGATGTGTACGCGGACATGATTCATATATATATATATATATGTGTGTGTGTGTGTATATATATATGTAGCTTTGAGTCAATGTTCTCAAAAATTTGTATTCTTATTTTGTACTTATTTTTAAAATTTAAGTACATCAGCAACTTTTTTTTTAAATTTTTATTACGGATACTTTTTTAAACATTACATACATATTTTTTTGCTTATGTAAAACTGTGGACTGACTGCTGTCAAATAAATTTTTTTGGAAAAATAACAAAAAAATAAGTAGGTCAGTTCTTTGCTCATGTTAATTTGCTGAAGAAGAAAAAATCTTGATTGCTCGAATAGTCGATGTATACTAATTTTTCCGTAAACTTGTAGCGCTTTCAATAATTTTTTAAATAAGCAAAATTAGAAGAAAAATAATTCGTCTTTTTTTTAAAAAAGATTAGATTACGCTGGGATGAGAAACAAATAATGATGTTTTTTTTTTTTTTGTTAATATACAAGATTGATGAAGTTTTGTTAAAGTCTTTACCGATGCACTGCCTAGCAGCTTTAATGGCATTCGACCGTATCCAATATATCTCGCTCTATCAATATAGGGACCTGTGATAATTCGCCAATACCATTAGAAAGTTATTAGACGTATTAAATGAAAGAAAACAAGCATTTTTGAAGTACTCGGTATTTTCCCTTGCGTTCCAATTATAGCGTCAAAATCTGTTCGTTTTCGATATTTAAACCACGGACTCAATTGCGTTTGGCGCAAGATGCGCACATTAACGAAGATTCGTTGAAATCCATATCACATTCCCGAAGGCGTCTGCGGTCGCAACAGATCTCAATCCTTAACGCTCCTGTCTATAACTCAATTCCATACTTCAACTCGCCCCCTGTAATTGTAATTCGTGATTTAAAGCGCCTCTATAACTCAATTCCATATTCAACCAGAGCTGCATGGATTCGTCATAGAGTTATAGAGGCGCTTCCAAACGTTCTTACAAATTTATTTCGAATATTCCTTCAGAGCGTTGTAGACTTAGCACTTTGCCCGTTTAATCGTCGGATCGTCGGTGCGCCTCGGCTTTTTTTTACCTTGCGTCGCGACAAGTGCCCCCCCCCCTCCTCCGCCGCTCGTCAAGTAATACACACGTATTGGTAGATTTTAAACGACAATTGCTTGCCCCCTCTCTTTCACCTCTATATATCGTACAACTTATCTTTCTGAACACCGTTGATCGGTAAAATTTGGAATCTTCGAAATCTCTGACCAGCTCAGACTTCTTTGTGTGCGTATAAATATATCTATGTAACTTATAACGTTTGGTTGGTGTACAAAAATTACTTATTACTTTCAGCAGTCCAATTTAATAAGAAAACAATAGGAGTCCTCGTTATTTTACAAACTTATCTTTTATTTGTGACAAATAAACATGTTTCTCAAATTAATTCAATACAAATTAGCAGTAAAATTTTTTATTCAAATATAATTAAAAATTACAGAAAAAGTGTCATGTCGTTATTCGAAATGAGAAAAATATTTTTTCTTTTTATTTGAATGAGACGAATTTCTTTCCTTAATGTTTGATTGTTTTTTTTGTTTTTGAGAAAATTCACTACCACGTTGTAATAATCTTAGAGGCATGTGGGTAAAATTTTTTCGTTTGATAACCAAAGTGGATAATTCACATTTTTAATTCAGTATTCAATTTTTAATTCACCACATTATAATTTGTTAAATGCAAAGCTTTTTTTTAAATAATTGAAATACTGTTCTTTTTTGCCTTTTTTCAGGAAATTCAGTTTCCTGTCATTTTTTCAGAAAACTCCTTTAAAATTTCTGCGTTGCATTTCTCGAATTGTGTAATATCAGGAGACGATTTTTTTATACTGTTCACATTAGTTTATTTGTTTTAAAAAAGAAAATTTTGTCCTGTTCGAATTCGTAAACAACTAATGGAATGTTTCAAGTTGAGGCCTAATCAGTACAGATTAATCATAAAGTAAATGTGCTGCCGTCTTCTGCGTACTACAATTACCTACATATAAAAAAAAAAAAAAAATTACCATCTCATAAGCCCGAGCAAATCGATAAAAAATTTAAACGTTTCCGGTATTTGCTCATAATACATCAGGGGGAAAAACCTCGGTCAATATCGCCGCAGCGCCGGTCGCGCGCGCGCGCACCTTCTCGAACCGCCTCGGCGCCGTACAAACAATCGCGGCGCACATTATACGAATCGGCCCGATCGGTTTCCCCTTTCCCCTCCCCCCATCGCGCGGGCAGCATTTCGAGCGACTCGCGCGCTCCTCCGGATTACGAGAGCGCGCGCGCGCGCGCGAGCAAGCACGACGAAGGTGGCTCGTAACGGGGCGGGGGAGCGAGAAAAACGTGCGCGCGGACGAGGATGGAGAAAAAGCGCGGCCCGCTCGGCTCAGTCGCTCGCGAGATACGCGCGCCTCGAGATGACGGCGGGCGGCCTCGGCTTCCTCTGCCTCCTCGCCCTCCTCCTCCTCCCGCCGGCCGGGGCGGCCGCGGCCGCGCACCGGCCGCCGGCGAACGGCACCGCGCACTGCCCGAGCCGCGCCCTGGTCGAGCTCGCGGGCCCCCTCGAGGGCGACGCCGCGGTCGTCCTCGTCGACGGCCTGCGCTATCCCCGCGACTCCCTGGTCGCCGGCCAGGACGGGGGGATCTTCGGCTGTCCCTGCGCGCTGCAGGCCTGCCTGCCGGTCTGCAGCCGCCGCCTCGGCGCCTCCCCGGGGCGCTGGCGGCCGCCGCCGGAGGAGGACGGCCTGCCGACGGTCTACGACTGGCGCACCGGCGAGCCGATCGCCGCCAATCGCTCGGGCTTCGCTGGCTTCCTGCGCTTCGGGCACGATCCCTGCCCCGGTGGCGACATGTACGCCCTCACCCCCGAGTGCCCGGACAGCCCGTACGACGAGTTCCGGCTGCTGAGCAACGGCTCGATCCACCAGCCGCGCCGGGCCAGGACGAGGCCGTACACGAAGTACTGCCTCGGCGCGTACGAGGGCCGCTACCGGGTCTACATGTGCTTCAGCGACGAGGACGAGGCGGAGGGCGACGGCGAGTGGGACTTCGGGCTCGCGATCTGGAGCTGGCGGACGAGCGTCTACTCGGTGACGATGCTGATCTCGGTGCCGTTCCTCAGCGCGACCCTCATTGTTTACGCCCTGGTGCCGGAGTTGCGAAATATACACGGTCTGACGCTCTGCGCGCACATGGCCTCGCTGATAATGGCCTACAGCGCACTGGCGAGCCTGCACTTTCTGCAGCTGGCCAATCTCGTGTCGGATCTGATCTGCTATATTTACGGTAACGTTGAATAGTCTATTTAAGCTGAGCGAGGAGAAGTTGCGAAGAAAGAAACGAGCAGCCCTGGACTTGTTGGGCCGGGAATCGAACCCGGGACCTCCCGAGCCACTGATTCCAGGGCTCGCCTCTTTCCAATTTGTCCTCGTGTCGACGATACGCTGTCACCTCGCTTCGAGTCGTATTCGACAATGCCTCTGTTGTGGATTTAGAGTTCCGTGGTTGGATCGATCGTTCAGTCGATCGTTGTTCGGTATTTGAGACAATGAATTATTACAGGACATTGATAGGTAATAACTGTTTTGAATAATAATTATGGAGAGTCTTATGATTCCTGTCATTCGTGTATTTAAATCGGGGTTTGGACAATGGATCAGGTTTTATTGCTTATAGGACCAATTTATTATTATAGGAATTTAGAATTTTTGACTGGCTAACGATTGATGTTATGGAAAATTTAATTCGATGTTTGGACAGCGAATCGATGTTAGCTATTTTGACAATGGAGGGTTGGTTTAGATCATTCTGAGGTTCCTTATCTTTGGTGTTAATGTAAGGCAGGTAGAGTAACGTCGTGCAACTATTAAAAGATATTTGCACTATTAGAGACTTTTAATAACGTTTAATTACGCCGTGAAACTGGAAACGAAGAGGGTAGATGAGACCTTCAATTGAAGAAATAGCAAATAATATTTGGAAAATTTCTGAATGATTGTAAAATATAAAAAAAAATATTTTTCCTAGCATAAGTATGGACATTCGCAGATGAATGGTATCTCACATGATTCTAGGACAGTGTAATTTTATAATAAAATTGATTTGATTGTTTAATTCAATCAAATTAGTTTGATTGTAAAACTGCCAATCCGGAGCCAGGTTCCAGAAAATTTATTTCTTTATTCTTATATTCTGTAATAGACAGAAAAAATGTAAAACTCATTGTCATAAATATTTACATTTTTAACTATAATTTGTGGGGTTTATAAAGCCTTTTTATGTTTCGACTCACGCCACTTATAAGCTTCTAATTCACATGGTAGAATGTTAATGGATCACATGAGTTCAATTTCGTGGATAATATTGTTGAAAATATGTACTCATTTTGTGCATGCTGTATCCATTTTGTGTATTCGCATTATGTGATAAGAGAATGATTAGTTTGTGACTACTTACCATTACAGCTATATACATAACAATTGGTCTTACTCATTGGATTCATAGAGCATACGAATTTATTGAAAAGAGAATTTATATTTACTTATCTATACGTATAAGGGTTCGAAGAAAATGGTAAACAATATGACCCCGGAACTTCGCATCCCCAAAACCGGGCGACATTATCGAAAATTCGGGAGTTAATTCTTAGATTATTGATACACTATAAATGTAAGCTTTCGTCGTGATGCTGAAAATTTTCTTTTATTGCACCGTTTAACTCAAAATCCGAACTGGTATCCTCATATAAAAAAAGATACTGCTGTACAAAAAACTAACTCTATTACTTTAGACATCTGTCGGCGTTATCGCTTCTTGGGTCGGTTACTTCGTAAATCTTGGAAATTTCAATTCATGGATTAAGTTTGGCATTTTTCATACGTTGTTATTAGTCTGCATTGCAATTTGCTAGTTTTTGAAAATATCTTGAAGAAAAGATTTTTTTACAAATAAAATATAATAACTTCACAATATTCTAGCTCTATTCAAATTTACATGTATAAATAGTTAAAACTCTTAATAAATTATATCATATTCGTTTTGGAGAGGATAGCATTTGTAGAATTTGTTCCACTTTATGCATAAGAAGCTATTCATGGATATATCAAATTTTAAAAAAGGAATAGAAAATCGATTTTTTCACGCAGTCTAGATTAAAGGGATCTTCAATTTCTTAAATTATTAAAAAAGTATACTTCTTCACTTAAGCTTTTTCAAGTGCAGGACAGTTAAAAATAAAAATTGATGCATTCACTATCAATTTTCAGTCGCATGAATATTGATTAAGCAACTGAATTTTCAGTCAAAAAATTTAACTACATTTGAAAAACACACATATTTTAACGCAGTTTCCTCATATATTCGTAACATTTTTTTATTACAATTACTCTAGGGCAGGAAATATATGTGTTATTTCATATTTATAAAAAAATAGCGAATAATGAAGAAAACGATAACTTAATTATATATATATATATCAGTTCTAATTTGCCACAAACATATTGCACGCATATTTTTTTTCAAGATAATACCGTATTATTCATAGGCCATTTACAATAATCGTTCTGATGTATCAAGAAAGAATTAATTAACGTTGTTGATTCAACGGCCAGCAGGAAAGCACTACAAGATTCTTAATTTCTAGCAGCGTATTAGCTAAGTCGTAAATTACGCTTGCTACATAATTTCTCTCACATTCGCAATGAATTATTGCAATTTTTTCTTATCGCTGTACACGACGATATTTATGGGACATTATTATTGTACAATACGTAATTAATTGAAAATGATTAAGATAAATTTATTTATAATTTGCAAAGTTCGATATATTGATATAATATAAATGTATTATAATGTTTATCGAAATTGTGAAATTTACTACACATATTTATATGAAATATACATAATAATCCTGCATTGAATGAAGAAAAACTTTTAACAGTACGTGCACGTGGCTCGAAAAAGATTTTCGTTGTTTTTAGATTGCTCTTTTTTTTATCATTACATAAATGCTTGTAAGACGTTTATTTTATTTTTGCATAGTGAACATCTATAAAAGTCTGAATACAAGATTCTTTAGAACGTTTTTTACATCTACTGAATGGAGTTTTACAACCAGAATTAAAATCAATTTAGAAACTGAGAAAAGGGGCGATATAATACGAAAATAACAAATTTTGTTGCTTAGATATATAAAATTTTTACGTTTTCTTATAAGAAACGTTCGTGCTTAAACTATTTTACGACCCAAGTTTTTTATCTGCCGTTAATAGCAAAAAAAAAAAAAAAAAACAGATTCGCCCGAAAATAAATTCATCATCTATAATCCGCAAACGTAAAATTAATTTTTAAAATTCTAGAGTTAGATATAAAAACGTATCGCTTGAACCTGCGTTTACGATTTATTTATTTTATTTATTAATGTCATTGGTTGTTTTTAGATTCATGCAACTCAAGATTAAAAATGAAAAGCGCAAGAAAAAAAATCCCGTTTATATTCTGAATTTTCTTTTTTCTTTCGATTTACCGGGTAATCCTTGCCTCTTTAAATTAATAAGTCCAAATTAAAATTTGACCGTAACATAAATGAAAAATCAACTTCTTGTGTTACTTATAGATACGGGCTATCGTTCGCAGCTGATAAGATTATATATACAAAATCATAATTATTTGAAATTCCCACACAACTGTCGTCATGCCGATTCGTCAGACTTTTTCCATCGGCTTGATTCACGCGAACTCATCCTACGCGCGCGTGCGTGTGTGTGTGTGTGCGTCGGCAAAACTACGTTTGAATATAATTATCGACGGCTAAATGATGTCCGTTTTCCAATTCGTCGCGCTTAATCACACTTATTTAATGTTAATATATATTTAAATGGATATAACATATAAACTAATGCGTAACTATAGATACATATATGTGTAGGGATTATACGTTCGGTAATTTATTAAAAGTTTATACACGACAATGTATTATAAAACAAAATGGCCTTATAAATAATAATTAATTTTTGTACAATTAATTGAAGTTACAAAAAATGAAACTGTAGATTATAAAACGACTACAATGTGTGTTTTACTTATTTAATGGTGACTCACTTAATACAAGATTATGTCTTCTTTTTTTTTTTTTAATCCGAGGTGCGAATAAAGCTCGATTTAATGTAAATAATTGTCCGGAGTGTTGATTCTCATCGTTTATATATTTTAACAAGAATTTAAATATAACATGTGTGAAAAGTGGCCCTATAGCATGCTTCGCATATCAAGAACTGCATAAATCGCAAAAATGTAGAAAAACTAAAATACACCTCGCTTACCTTATCAGAATTATCAGCTTATGCATAATTAAAATTCGTATATTAACAAAAAGCTATAAGGAAAGCACTTTATTGATAATAGAATAGGCTAATTAGTCGATATATGTAGTTGATTGGACAATCTGTTTTCCCACTCCTTGATTCTTCCCCTGATTCTCCGTTGATGAGTTAGGGCAAGATGTCCGTAGTAAGTAAATAAATATAAATGTTAAATAACATCAATATACTTCACTCATAGTTTAATTACTTTTGTATTATATAAGCTAATTATTAATATTTTACTTATGGAGCCATAATTCACTTATTGATATTTTATATACAAAAAAAAATTTTCACCATTCTAACCTCAAAATCACAGTTTAACATCATTTTTAGGGTAAAAAATATAGAATAATAATAGTGTATAAGTCCACAGTCATGTGGAAATGAACTGTTATATTATCTAATTAGATGGAAAAAATAAGTATCGTTGTCTTTATTTTCTGTTCCAGCTTATATCGTCCATTTCTCGTTCCTCGCTAGTTTCTTTTGGCTGAACGTCATGTGCTTCGACATTTGGTGGACTTTTGGGTGAGTCACGATTACTATTATTAATTTAATGATCACTAAAGTTTTCGAAATCATTATCTGACAATTATGCATTAATTCTTTAATTACGAATATATCGTAAATCCTGATGAAGCCAATATAAAAAATAAATTGAACATTTTTTTGTCAGAGTTTGTGTTGAATAGGCCAATCAGTATGGTATTATGAATATAATCTGACTCTATATAGGAATTTATATTTAAACAAAATATTTCTTTGAGTGTTGAATTTATTTTTCAAACATTATCTATTAATGTACTTCTATTTTTTTATTAAAATATTGTGTATTTATTACTCTTTATTGGTACAAAAACTCGATTTTAATTAATTTGTTATTTAAGGTAGTAAATAAAAAAAATTAAATGAACAAATATCACAGGTTGAAAATATTTGAGAAAATTCAGAAATATTTGAAGAAATATCAGTCTTTGATTTTCATTATTCTTTCTACTATAATCATCAGAGGTTTTACCAACAGGAATTCGTGAGAAATGTTTAAATTAACAATACTATACAACCATAGTTGAAATATTTATTGTTTGTTCGAAAAAGTATTATGAAATGACTTTGAATAAAGATAAATTTCACGAAAATGAAAAAGACATGGTATTTGACTATATGATGAACAATTATATCAAAGGAGCTTGGAATTAGTACAATCAATTAATCAACGCTGTTGTTTTTAATTCAGATTAATTGAGATTTGATAGAAGGGGCGCTTCAGACAAGATCTTTAGCTTTTCATAAACCTGAAAACCACGCTTACTCCGATTAAATGTATTTAATGTGTTCTATACTCTTTCAAATATTAAGTAAAATTTATTCAGTCTACGTGTCATAAAATGATTTCGAGAAATCCTAAAGATCGAAATTTTAATAAATACTCCGTGAAAATCAGTATAGATAGGGAGAGAGAGAGCGAGAGAGGGGGGGAGAGATTTTTAAAGCGAAAAGGAAATACTCGCGAATTTTATTTTTATGCCCGATACAATATGGAAATTTAGCTGAAAAATATTTGAATTGCGCCCGGGAAGTAATGCATGCATAACAATTTAATTAACAAGAGTCGATTGTCGATCGGGCTCTTGTCGAAAATAAAAGTATTATTCATGAGATACAGGAAGTGTATAGATGTTTTCGATGATATTTCCAATTAAACGTGTTTAGCCATTCGTTACGAATAAAATAACACGAACGCTCGGGGAATTGCGCTGAAAATGAAAAATAGTCAGAAATTGATCCTCGATCTGATCACAATATATTCTTTCTTATTTGACCAAAATATTTTTAAGATATAAAGGTCGCATGAAGTTTTCGAGAAACTTCAATGTGTTTTACCCAACCAAAACTGTTCTCTCGTAAACCTGTAAAAGCATAACCAGATGTCTCTTATTTGTTTGGCAAAGTAAATACAACACTTTGGAATTTCAACCCAGCCCGAGTCACGGAATTCTGAATGCTTCCTCGGGTGACTCACATGCCGCTACTATATAATACATTTAACTGAGTTGACCTTTAAATTTTTGGACTAGCCTGAGATGACCAAATATTCATCTTTCGTGTGTCCAACGTGAAATAATATAGACCCAATCACTCTCGTAATTGCCAATCATACTCAATGTAAACTTTATGCCTATCCTGATCAATTGAAGTAATCGCGGTTAAATATATTAAAAACAAAGGTATTAGTGACTCAATGTAAAAACCTCAAAAGTTGCGTATTTCTCTCATCAAATGCGCCTTATTTTAGCATTACAATAAATTCATTACTGATATTTCAAAGAAATTAGTAAAAACTCATTTTACTGATGATTATTTTCAAGTATGATTCCAAGATGATGTTTAAAAATTGAGTTAATACTACAAATTTTAAATATCTTGTTTTTACATAATTTCCTCTACTTTGCTTTTGTCTGAACAATAATTTTAACGTCAGAGAATCTTCAGTTGAGCGGCGTTAATATTATAAATCAAAATAAAGATAAAACACAGGAAATGAAAGCTATTTTGGTGCATTGCTAGACTGCATTACAAGATACACTTCTTGTTTTTTCTTGTTTTTTTTTTCAATACACGGCCTGACATCTCGTGCTGGCTCAAATACTAATTACATAGCTTTTGGTGCCATATTACTCTGTATACATTTCACTGGATTTCCAGAATTATAAGCTACTTTGGAACGTGAGATGTCCTGTACATAAGTTTTTGTTTAATAGCTGTCCCTATACAGCTTAGAGGTGATATAACTGCCTATTCATTAGCATAATTTCAAGAATCGGCAGATAGAAGTTTTTTTTCAAGAAAATAGCAGTTTTTTTCGATAGTGGTATTGATCCCAACTTATTATTAGATGTACGCATTTTTAATTTAATAAATAGATATTTTAATTAATAAAGTGTATTTTAATAGTTTAAAGATTGGTTTGCGAAAAGTCCAAAGAATGAGTACGATAGCAGCTGCTGAAAACCAAATGTGAGAGTAAAAAAAGATATGGAAAAATAAGAACAAGAACAATAAAACGTATGTGTTTCTTAACTTCGTTTATATCAAGATACTTTCAGTCATTCCCGTTTTCACATTATTTGGTTGGTGGTTTCATATTTCTAGATATCATCACACTTATTGTAAAAATATATTACGGCTAATTATTCTCAGTGTATCAGAGATACTAAAAATTTTCAAATGACCGGGAACATTGACGTACTAGTACAGAAAAATGAATCCTTCTTTCTCATTATAGTACTTTATGAATAATGTACATAAAGACATTTTGGATTTAACAACAAGCTTGATTTAATTAGTACAATAAAGAACTATCTTTCTTAACGACAATACAGCAGATACGATAAGTCGTTAAGTACAGATTTCAGTCTATAGCTTCCGTTTTTATTACTTGCCGGCTTCGTTCTTGCGATCCCAGCTTTATATTCCAATTACGGATAACGTTCTGTAAGAAAATGGGGTGGCTTCAGTTTAGGCTCTATACCATAAAGTTTTCACCCTTCCGCCTTTACTTCCTGTAATTTCTCCAACTCTCGTCTCCTCGCCTCGCTTACTCCTGCGCGCGCATACATTTCAACGCTGAACATTGTACCCGGGACTATATATATAGAAGATTTTATTATTTCGTTTTTGTTTTTCAACGAGTATAAAAGGCCTTTTATAGCGAACTTCTCATTCGGTTTATACAATGAGCCGGAAAAAATGGACTCGTGAAAAGAGTATATAAAAAAAATCATCCCGAGGGGAGGGCAACAAATCACATTTATTTTTCGCGAAGTGACCATTTTGATGGTCACTTTTTCAGTGACTCGGAATTTTTTTTCTCATGCCGCCTTTTTTCTTATTATTATTATTTATTCCTTCGTGCGCGAGATATTTATTGGACGAAATTGCAGACTTTTGTTAAGTTTTGTATATAATCATTTATTTTATCAGTTATAAATGAGTTTGATCCTTATCTCATTGATAAGGATCAGACTTTAAGCGTTATAGGACCATTTTAATAAAATTGCTATTTGTTATAATATCTAAAAAGTAGAAGTCATATCTGTTTTTATGAGCCAATAAACAGTTTTAGGCGGTGAAATGAGTCTTCGAAGTCGTTTTTCTTAATATTTAACAAGCGAATCAAGATGTCTTAATAAACCAAATATTAAGAATTGAAACATTTAACGAATTCAAAAAAAATTAACATGCAACTTTTTTAAATCATGAATTTTTATAGAAATTTACTGAAAATTTTAATTTAATATAATAAAAGTATTATAAATGTAGAAAGGAACCTTTTCTTCATATCTAAATCTTCTTTGTTAAATTGCAATATTTTTCATAAGAAAAAAACAGAATTTGTTTGTTCGAATATCGACTGTAGAAGAATATTTTTCTAAAAATATTAATCTGGAGCTCAATCACCTGCAAAGCATCTACTGCCTTTTAATACTTATGAAGGATAGATAATAATTCATAAAATACTCATCGGCACCTACTGGTCAGTGGCGGTACTGCTTGAGATAGTGATACATTTTTTAAAATTATTTTTCTTGTTATTTAACAGAATATTTTTTAAATACTTTTGAATTCAATATTAATTTGAATTAAAATTAACAAATATTTTTATCGGCCTTACTGATTATACTAATATAATGACATTCTGACTACTAATATATTGGTATAAATAGATATAAATATAAATACAGTATAAAGACTGTAAGATCGGTAAAAATATTTTTTAATTTAATGTTCAACAGTCAACATAATACAATTTTCAATTGATGTTTACTTAATTTTAAATATTAAAAAAAATATTTTTATATTCGAAACAATACTTAATTAATTCTTCTTTTTTACACTTTAAGGTTTTTTATTTTTTTATTGCGAACCATTTCAGGTAATCGTTGATTCGTATATAACTTTTTCCAAAATCCGCTGAGATAACATACGTATTACGATTTTATGAAAATATCGACCCGCGACATCTGCGGAATACGTTTCTTGTAAGATCTTCTCCAACGGTCGTGTATAAAGGAAACCGTAATAATACGAAACGACAGTTATATATTCAAAATCCAATAGGGACTTTTAAAGTGCCATATAATAAAAATTGAGAAAGTGCGAATGAAATGCGACGCCTCGCGTCTGTTACGAGCGCGGAAACTCTTGTGCGGTAAGAGTCGAACTCCGAGCGCTTTTGCATCGTTCAATAAACTTATTCCCGACGACTGGGAAGCGAACGTTAAATCTGGCTAAACGCAAAGTATCCGGACGCGTCTTGCAAGCGGGACGAATGTTGAATTCGAACGGAAAACAAAATTGCCAGAATTCAATTGGAAAATTATTAACCGATCATCTCTTCGGGATTATGTAGATCGGCGCAATACGATATATGTATGTGGAGTGAGAGAGGGAGAGAGAGAGAGAGAGAGAGGTTCTTTAACAATTGAATGATTTTCGGTGGATCGCTGTATTGTACGCGACCCGAATGCGATAGTTTAGCAAACATCTGCTAAAATTGATCACGACGGCGAATTAATATCCGGTAAGTGATGGTTTGTTCGTTATCTCTCTCTCTCTCTCTCTCTCTCTCTCTCTCTCTCTCTCTCTCTCTCTCTCTCTGTCATTCTCTCCTTCTCTCATTCTCTTGTGGCTTTCCCGCACCTGTCACCACCAAAACGTTGGGCTCCGTGGCTTTTCAGCGTCCGTACATAATGCGTTAATGGAGCTCTCCTTCCCTAACTCCCTCCCTTTCTCACACGCTTTCTCCTCTCCTCCCTCTCACCCTCTTTCTCTTTCGTTTGCCTCTCTGATACCTTGAAATTTAGTGGTGGGTTAGAAACGAGCTACTACGAATGTTGTGCCATTCTTCCCCATATATATGTGGCTAAAGTGTTTTTCGTTTCTATATTTGGAGGTATTCTTTCACGTTAATTCAACGTAAAAGCTTTATAACAAATGGAACCTCACTATATAGGTATATAGATATCTTATTCGAAAAAGACGAGGTCTATTAAAAAGTATTTTAAAAACACTTTGCCGGCAACAGGAATTTTTGAAAGAAGACGACGTGAGATAAGAAAGAGCAAAGCAATTCTAAAACAATCCTCATGCGACGAGGGATCTTGATGTTTTATTAAAATTCCAGTATTAAACGCAACTTTGCCGTGGTATAATTTAGTATTTGAAGAATCGGAGTATACGAAAAAAGTTTAAATTGTTTAATAAATACAGGAGAAAAGAAGTGAGAAGGAAGAATAGAAAGGAATTTTTCAAATATTTTAAAAAGTTAATAATGAGGAAATGATAGAGTAACTGCTATTTTGTGTTATTCTTCGGTTTTTGGATTTTAGAAGTTTTAACGCAGGATAATTATATTAATTACATAAATTAGAACTCATTTGACTTAATCATCAATATCATTATTAAAATATTCAGATTTTACCAAAAAAGTTCAAAGCATTATAAAGTATGCGCTTGAGCGATTTTGACGTTTCGTTATGGATAACGATCATTGTTAAAATATGATATTTAAATCTTACTTATGCTTGATTTATGCCGTAATAGATTGCAAATAGACAAATATGATTAATTTTCAAATCTTCCAATGATACGACTTAATGTAAACATATAAAACAAATTTAGGTTTACTTTAAAAGCTCGATGCTTGTCTGGATAAACGGGACCGCTTCTACTTACCGGCCTTGTGTGTTTATACCTTTGCGTAAGTTTGCTTTCGTAAATGCTTTGATCTTCGATTCGCCTGGGAAACGTAACCCAACGGCCCGACGAGTTGAAATCTTTTCGAGTCAATATTAACGCAAGGATCGGCATTGAGCGTCTCTGCGATTTTTCTCAAATATTTGTTTTAGTTTGCTCGTATCTCCGTGTTCGTGTATATAATTTATGTGAGGAATATTGAAAATAACGGATTTCCAATCTGCCTCTTATGTCGACGGGGAAACAATGCATTAATCCATATAAACAATGAAAAAAACATTGCTTCAGCTATTTTCATTTATACACCAATTTCCACAGTATTTTTGATCAAAACTGTGTCGCGTACAGTAAAAAACTATACCGAATGTCCCAAAAAGATCCAAACTTTCTGATTAATTTTCTTCACGAAATTTTATCAATAAACGTTTAACGGAAAAATTGTAGGATTTAAAAGAAGGAATTCAGCGGTGCTCGTGCCTTTGACCTTGACTTCAGTTTTCAAGGACACCGCGAAAATAAGTATTTTTCCATAAAAATTTATGGAACTTTTGATTCCATAAATGGTTAAAGCGCAAAATTTTACATCTGAATATGCAGATTTCATTGGCCATTGTCCCTATTTTCTAGGTCAAATAAACTTCAAATTCAAAACTTTTGACAGAAACACCTGTTGTTAATATGAGCATCGATAAATGATCAATTTTCAACTTTTAGTTATTGTTTAAAATGTCTTTTTATCATGTCAGTATCCTTAGATAAAATTCTTTTAATTAAATAATTTTTTCTTCGGCTAATAACAGGGCTTTCGGCCAAAAATGTTTAATTTGAACTTTATTTCACCCGGAGCATAAGGGCAAGGACAAATAAACTCTCCATATTCGGATCTAAATTTTTTACGATCTATAGACTTATGGAAGAAATAAGAATTTCTTTTGAAAATCTTAAATTCGACCTTACATTGTCCATAAAAACTCAAGTCCAGCTCAAGGGAACGGGCACTGCTGAATTTGGTTTTTGAAATAATTTTCTTAGTAAACTTTTATTGATAAGATTTCGCCCTACAAATTATTATCGGAGACCTCGGATCAGTCTGGTACACTCGGTATACCTAATCTAACGCATGGCATTTTAACCTTCGCCAGAATAATATTTAGAACGAAAATTACATAACAGCAATGTACGCGCTTTGATTTATCTAAGTAATATAATTTAATTTAATTTCTAAACTAATTCTGCACAAAGGCAATCTCAAGGGTGCAATAAAACAAAGCGTTCGATTACAGTTTTTTTCATATCTGCATATATTGCTTTTAAAAATAAAACTTTCCCTGCACAAACTTACACATAGTTGTTTGCGTTATTGAGCACTGTATAAGAATCCGGAATAAGTGAATTCTCCTGCTTTCTCCTTCGGGGAGGAAATATTCCTTATACAGTCGCGTTTATATACATATCAGGTAGATCGATAGGAACTGCTTCTGGAAAGATTCTAACAATGGTCTGTTCATATATTACTATAAAATATTGATTTAAGTAATCGTAAAGGGAAATTTATTTCCTTTCTCGTTCAAATAAAATGCTGAATAATCCATGCATGCCGCTTAGGCATTTTGAATGCTTAAAACGACGAGTCCGGGTACGTTTCACCGAGGCCTGAATTCTCGCGGAGCTCAATTTCGAATTCCGATGCATTACAACGCGTTAATTAATGATTTATTAAACGCGTCGCGTAGCGCGCCTCACCGACCCACCGCGAGGTGGCTATTTATATACCCGTGACCCGTGAATCACGTCGCGCGAACGGCAAAGTTTCCACGCGGTAAGCTTGCGCATCGTGTGCATGTATATATATATATATAAAATCCCGAATGCACCGCGTCTCAATTGGCAAAGGTACATCGAGACGATACTCGCCCGTGTACATATAGAATTACTAACGAGTTCGGCCAGTGTACTAAACTCAGCGGGCGAAACGCCTCCTCCTTCCCCCCTTCTCCCGCCCCGCCATTTTCTCAACCGTATAACGGCCAAGGAGCACGAGAGACAGAGTTGATTTATGCGCGGTCGGCTTTCATTACAAAATACACTCGTCATTTATTTTGACTTCGATCGCTTAATTAACATTGTTTGCGCCCCGCCCGCTGCACGCGCCAATACCGAGGATTTAATTATTAATTTATATACATAAATTTTCGCAGTCACGTTCGACTCGTATTTTACGTTTGCGAGTGCGCGTGCGCGCGACGTGCGGCCCAACGGTTCAAGTCTATTCTCGTGCATTATTCATTTATTCTTATAAAGGTACGCTTTATACATACACCTGCCCGACCCTGATGGCTGGGTTTGAGACAGGCTCTATAAATAACAATAATCCGGATAAAATACAGGCGCATAAATACGCGCAGACACTCGGCTGGATACTTACCCATAGGCGTTAACGCGCATTCAAGCCCTTTTCCATTGTTCTTCTGCGCTGCAACCCTTGCCTTAGGATGGAAAAGATCGCTATAAAATTTTTGTTTTTATTTTGTTCCCTCTTAAAGTGTATTTTTATCGCGATATGCGAAAAATTTACGACAAAATATTATTTATACTTACAGAAGGAAGCATTCGAAAAAATTCTGGATTTCATTTTATTCGGAATTCAACTAATTAAATACCAATAACGTAACAGTGCTGCTCAGTCGTTTGATTCGGAGTATACATTGTTTGAAGATAGGCCATTTTTACCAATATGAAACATTTTTCATGTTTCATTATTTACATAAATCGTACGTACACCATTCTTCTTGTTGTATTATTTTCTTTTATTTAAGGTCTATAATAATGAAAATTAAATAAATAATAATAATAACATATAACAATTGAAGTTTAAGCTTCTTAATTTAACAATTCTTTAAATAATAATTCCTCGAGGTTACGAAGAAAAGCTCAAATTAAGTTATTTTTTTTTGAAGAAGCTTTTTAATACACAATTTCTTTCAATTACTGCAATCATATTTCTATCTATTATCATTTCCTTTGAGATCAATTTCGTATTAATTGTATTGGGTAGTAAAAGGTATTTACAAATATCGTACAAAACATTTTTAATTTTTATTCCTTTCATTAAATTCTCATGTCTAATATTCTACTTTTATAATTCATCCTGCTTATTCGTCTAATTTAGTATAATCAAAAGTTATCGTTGCAGAATACACAAATTCTACATGTGATAACTTCATATTTATTATTTATTTACGTCGAAAAATACCGTACATGTAACTGTACTTAATAAAATTATAAATATACTTACTAATATACATTACTGAAAGATAACATTGAACATTATAGATTTAAGCTACAGTAAAGAACCTACTCATATGTACAGTAATTTCTACAGAAATGAAAACTTATGTATATTTGTGCATATTATGAATCCGAGTCCCTTAAACTCGACTCTACGACCCTTTTTGGCTGTATTTGCCATTTTTGAATTTCATTCTTCTGATTTTATACCGTCGTGTCCTGAATTCATCCACAGAACGATATACATTTAATCTTCTAAATTATTTGGAATTACGTTTTTTTGCTGTATTTATTTCATTTTCCAACTAAATTTATTTGACCAGTTCATTACCACATCCTAAGTCACTTGTAAGCGTTATTAATCTAATTTAGCTCCCTTATCATTGCTTTCCTACAGCTTCAATTGAATTATAATTTTTCTTCCTTATCTGACCAAGAGATTTTTGGCTTTTACTCTAATTAAGCCGTATCTATATTTTTATTTCTCTAATTCAATATGAACTTAACCCCTGGACATAATTGGAATGATTCGATTGTGTCGCCTCCGACTTCCTGTCTAGTTAAATTTATAGAATATCAGTCATTTGTTATCGACTAAGATTGTTGAATCTTTTATTTTAGACTGTCTCTTTTCATGATAAATACAGATATTCACTACCTCTCTCATCCCTCTCTCTGTATGTCTCTCTTAATTCCCCAACCCAATTATACGAATAATCCAGTTATATACTCTTTCACTTAAGGTCTCCCATTCGGTTATCGCTTTATCTTAATTGCAACTTCCGTTTGCTACATTAAGTATAACCGAGATCACTAATTCCTTGTAAATGATTACTCATATTTTTAATTATCTTATTTACTTACATAGACATTCATCTTTTAATCGGTGTCTTATGTCTTTTGCATCGTCTGTTACCATCTTTCCTCAATTTCTTTTTTCTCTCTATTTTAATAGCCTAATTGGTTCGTTTTATTTTTCACATAACTTGCCCAAAAGTTCCATAATTACCACAGATTATCTATCTTCTTAATCCTTTACTTTATTTTCTGAGACGTCTTAATTATATTTAACAAATTCTCGTTGTGAAAAAATATTTGTAATTTTTTACATAAGCCTTCATTATGTCTTTATTATATCTCTTAATATGTATTAATTTATATGAATCATCCCGATCAAAATGTCAATTAAAATATTACAGAGCAATCAATATATACATTAATGATAATGTAGATCAAATCAGGAAGATAAATCCATTATTCTTAAATGATTACAAAAAATAAATGAAATGTATACTTTCTGCATGACTCAAATTTCTTTATTTATTCCATATTAATAAATAGTTACAATGTACCAGGTTTGTGCAATAATGACATAAATCACGAATTACAATATTATAAAATATAAAAGTCAGTAATTGCTACCCATAAATGAATTATTGAAAGAGTATGTTCTGAGCTACAATTACATTGATAATCTTAAAATAAATTTATTCTAAAATTAATGCCAGCATCAGATTAGAACGTTCTCATTATAATTTACTCCAAATTACTCTCAAATTTCATGAGAATCATCGTACAAATTTCAGCATACAAATTCCGCTTGAAATATAAGTCAAAATATATTTTCAAATATATTTTTAATGTGACTTTACCAGTAAGAAGAAATTCTATGCTAGAAGGAAAATAAAATTTTGTTAAAATATATTGGAAATATAAAAAGAAAATACTTTGTTCAATCAAAGAGATCAACTTTTCTATATATATATATATATATATATATATATATATATATATATATATATATTGTCGAATTAACATATAGCTATAAGGTATTTATTAATTAACTATATTACTATCTGGAAATATTTTCTAGACGAGGCTTAATAATTTGGTATCATGATTTAACATTAATGAAAACCCTCAGATTCTTTCTTTGACTTGTGATGATACGTTTTCATTTAAATAACTTAAAGAAGAAATAGTTGAAGAAATTACAGCAACAACAAAATCAACAACAACAATGCTGAAGACGACAACAACGACAGCCACAACAACAACAGCAACGACAACGACCACAACAATAGTGATAATAATAATAGTCGGAACGTCAAACAAGTGAGGAAGACCGCCCACATGTTTATAGAATTGTAGGACGACAATCGTGGCAGCGATTAAACACGATCCTCCAATTATTTTGGCGGAATGCATCGCGCGCACTTGGTAAAAATCACTCGCTGGGCGGGCGATAATTAAGGCCTCCCGGGCGCAACGCGATCGCGCCCCACGCGCGCATACGCGCGTGCGCGATGTGCGCGGGAGCACCAACCAAACGCCCTCGGACGATTTATATCTCGTTCGACAGAACGAACATGGAACAAACCTACGTACCCGCGTCCCACGGTCGACGGTTCATACGTAGCGCTGAGTGCCAAGGACGTCTTCGGTATTTCGATCCGCTGCGAATGTAAATGTCGTTAGCCGCGGCGGCGCGAGGCTGGCTCGTTAATATGGCCAATCGGGATACGGGAATTGGTCAATGGCAGTTTTTTATATGTAGCTGTACTTAGAGATACAGCTTCTTGCATAATGTGTGTGTATATATATATATATATATATATATATATATATATATATATACTTGTGGATGATGAAATAAGGCTAATACCGTAGAAGAATCCCGTTCAGTCTCCCAAGTCGTACGGGCGAAAGTATTCAATTTCGTAAAAATCATTTCTTCAAACCCGTCTGCTCCGACTCCCATTGAAATAAAATATACTATCTTCCTTTTATCAAGCATTAATTCTAAGCTTCAAGACAGTCTTCAATTGTAAATGCTGATGTAATTGACACGTGCGAAACGTTCGACAAGTTATTCCTGTTATAAATTTGGACTTTGACCGATATTCGTAAGATCAATCACAGTATCGATACTTTTCAAAGCAACGCCATTATAAAGCTGCATCAGAGCCTCAATATAACAACGACATCAAATTTCAATTTCTCCCTTCGAAAGAACTTTACTTCTACGTAATATCGCTCTTCTAAACTTTTCACTGCTCGTAATACCAGTATAAATTCCGAGGTAGTGAACGTTAGTATCAAGTGTCTTACTTCTGTCTCACAGCTCGGATATTTACAAGCAGCCATACATTTCAACGGGTTGTATTCCAAATTTTCGAGAAGAGCTATAAAAGCTACATGTTATTGTTGCGACGATCCCATCCACGTAGTTCCTAAGTAACTTTTTTTCAGAGCCAAAAAATCCCTTGAATCTGCCAGGAGATTTGTAGGCGTTTCTTAAAGCAAGTGCAGGAACTGAAGGACGTTCCTATCTGCTATAAAAAATATACATGTTTCCATTTTAAATAAAATCCTGAAATATTTTTGCATCTTTTTATTTATTTAATGGGCTCGTTTTACGAGAAAAATTCTTTTCAATTCTTCTTTTAGAATATTGGTTAAGAGTAACCGATCGAGTATGTTATACATTGAAATCTCTATATGTTATTTTTGCCCTTTCCTAAATTATAATATAAACTAGAAATATTTCTCAATCTTACAGACATAAATATGTAAGATTCTACAATTTGCTCATTTGTCATAGATGTGCACAGTTTTGTCAGTATTAGTACACTGACCTAATCGAGATAAAAATTCACTTAAAAATATGTACTGCTGGTACCTGTACGTTTCATTTATTTATTTAACTAATTACGGCCAAAATTATTGGTAAACAACATTATTAACAGTAGATAAGCCTCACACGAAGAAAATTAGTTTAATGCGCGACAAGTTATAATTAGTTATGTAGTTGCGTCGCCTACTGACATCCCTAATAATTATCAGAATTATTGACAATATGGAGAGGCTCCTCAGTTTATTAGTTAGAAAATAAATTGGATACTATATATTGACGAGTTGAATTTTTTTTTTAATGAAACCATTGACTTTTGTGTTTTTTTTAGTTATTGTCCATTAAGACCTATAGTTGTCAATTGTTAAGAAACTAATATAATACACATTACGAGCATATATAGATTGATTAGAATTGATTTGGCTACAAATGAAATTTCGTGATATAAAAATCCTTTGACGAATTCACTTAGAGAGAATTGCTAATGTAAATCCAAAACGACAATGCCTTCAGAATCTAGGAATGTGCCTTGGGTCTCAAAACTGCATTGGTCACATTCTATATTAAAGATGATCAGATCTACTTTGAAGCCAATCGGAACCAAATCCATTAGAGATATCTTCGAGCCTCCTCTTGTAAGCCATTTTTTTCTGCAACGAAGAATAAAGATTTTATAACTTCTATATTTCTTCTTATATATTTAACTAGCATTTTTATATTTTTTTAAATTATGATTTAACATGAGTCAAACATGAGTAATTCGGTTTTCTTAATCAAACTTTTTTAATCCACAACTCTCTTAAAATAAAACAACAATGTATAAAAATAAATGCTTTACTTGTATGAGTTAGATATGCAATATATCATTAAAATCGTGTGTTCTAAACAACGAAGGTTACTTCATTGCTTATATAGAACTTTTTTTTATTCGCATTATGTGTTCATTACAGAATTACAATTTCCTCGGTTTCATACCTACGAGTAACAAAATGGAAATGAAACCTGATATTGTTCAAAACCATTATTTCTTATGTAAGTATGTATAATGCAACTGATATCCACTCCTTCTCTTAATTAAAACTCCAATAAATCATTTTCATTAGTCTTTGTCATACGGTAAAATGATCCGATTCTATTAGTAATATTACGGCCGGTGGCTGTTACACAAATTTTTGGCAAAATTCCCAAAAATATTTTCATCCCTCTGGTCGGTGAGTGGATGCTGAATTTTGTTTGTTCTATTAAAGCGGATATTTCCAAATGTTGGCGATAAAAGATAATGACGTAGCAATGGGAAAAAACGGTATTTCTGGAATTACTCGAAATGCATAGATCGTGATAATAAATTTATTCAATATTAATTACGCTCATTAATTAATATTATTAATTAAAAATTGCTACTTCATAGTTGCTTATTGATATTTTTAACATTTATCTCTTTACCTTGTTGCGCTCTAACTGGGCAGTAAAGATCGAATAAATATATATATAAATGGAAATTTACGTTTGTGTAACAGTATATCGACATTGTCCCATATACGGTGGTGTGCCATTACTTTAGAGTAGCATTGGGATCGGATAACACGCGGAATACATAAAATTCATAATATGCAATATCGATGATTTAAAGCCCAAAGATGCGAAAGACTATTGCAATATTGATTCAGTTTATTTTTAGCAAACATTTATAATAGTTCACGTATGTAATAGCTTGTTTGAAGAACACTATTTTTAATTGAATCAATTTTTTGGGGTGAATAGATTTTTAAGCAGATCAAGTTTTTTATTCATAAATATTTTATTTTCCTTTATCCAAAACCGGAATTCTTTTTAAATTAAACATAGTATATTTTATAGTGTACACAAACCGTGCGAAATTGAATGAACTTTAAAATCAAAACTTAAATCCATATTATAACCATAAAGATTTTTAGTTGCATGTTTTCCTCAATATATTTTATAAAATAATTTCAAAGGCTTTTTCAAATATTGAAATACTTATTTCTTATCAATAAAATATGAATATAACGACATGATATTGAGAATTTCTTACAGCTCTACAGAATAACTACGAATGATTGTGAAATGTAATTCAAACAATCCTATAAGAATATTAAAAACCATAAAAATCAATGTATTCGAAAGCACTTGTTAGTATATAATAATAGTGGATAATTTTTTTAAAAAAGCCCTCCAATAACACTTTGAAAGCGTCAAATTAATTTTTATCTTAATTGTCTTTTTTACTAAATTCACGAGCATGAATAATAAAAACGTTGTTAAAGGAATTTTTCTTTCAGTTCTTTCCGTCACTGAAAATGCTTCAAGGTGTGAAGCAAGCGATAAGAGTAGCGGAATATTTTGAGTGCGGTCTACTTTCTTTACGGTTAAGGGGTTGTTGAAGTAAAAATTGACGGTCATAATGCGAAGAAGTTTTTTGACGACTGAACAATTTTAAAACATTGGGAATAACAAAATACTATTTAGCGAGGTAGCTGTTGCTAAGTGAAAAAAATTATATCGTCAGAGTTTGTAAAAAAACGAAAATTCATGGCGAAAATTACAAAATACTATGCGATGTGGTAAGTAACATCGGATGTAAACAAATTCACAATGCCACTAGGGCCGAATCATAAAACGAGGTATATTTTTCTCAATCAATCGATTTTAAAGTACGAATGATGTCAAAATATTATTGAACGAGGTAGTGACCATTAAAAACCAAAAATAGATACCACGGAAATTCGATTCAAAAGATTCAAAATTCGATGTTAGGTGGAGACGTCATTTCATTATGAATTGTCGCGACGTGTTCGATATCTCGTGACGATCCAGTCCCCAGTACCCTTCCTTGACTCTGATTAACCAATCATAATAATAAGCATACCGTGACTGCCGGCGTTGTTGACTCTTTGTCCTTCTCTGTCGATCCTATTTATTTCGGTTACCGCAATATTTTCTCGGTAAATTTCCTCGAATTCCTCTCGCGTGTAAAATATTCTATTACAGTTATTACATAAAATAATGACATTATAATGCATAGCGGCTCTAGATATGTGCGAGTCCACCTTTCAATTTATGTGCCTGACTAATCCTATTTAACAGTATCGTCTTATAAATTCATTATTTTGGATCTGTTTGCATGTACCGTAGCCATGACCTCCATTGCCACAGTTGACCTAAACCGGCAAAAATGTAGTATTATTTTATTTTAAAGTTTTGATTTAATTTTTACAGTCTTTTAACTTTGAAATATTTCATAATGACAGCTTCAGCATTCTCGTGCTTTAAATTTAAACTTTATTCTGTAAAATGGTAAGGCCATGGTGCCCCGTACACATATTACCGTTTGCGAGCGCGTTTGCGAGGTCGCATCTCTAATGTCTGTGATCGTCGTCTTCTGAGTCATTGGGAAACTGCTTTAATTTATAGTTGGCATCATCACTTCAGACCTATTCAAAGCAGTGGTATTCGATGATACGGACAGTCACTTTGTCATATACGCATGATACTGTATATATTGTTCTTTTTCAAATTGTTCTTTTCATTTTCAACAGTCAGCTGAGAAAAGAAAAGCATAATTACGTAAGGTATAAGACAACCTATAAGGTATCCAGACATTATCGCAATTACAGTCAGTCGTGACAGTAGCTAGGAACCATTCAATCAAAACTTCTGAAATTGGAAATAAGTTTATTAGTATTATCTATGAGTTTGACTATTAATAGTGAAATTTTCTTGTTAAGTAACTGAGATGCTATTAACATTGTAAACTGATTTAACGAAGAAGTTTATCATCTGTATCTTTTAAATCACTCGATTTTAAATCATTTAATAAATACAGTATTAAAAATATGCTAATCAAGTATTCCTATGAATCTTTTAGATTAATAAATATTTTATGGCGTAAAAAATATGTCAACCATCTCGCGCTCTTCCGTTTGTGTACAATTTCTACCAAAATATATATAATAAATATGTCTTCGAAAATCAAGATCAGCAATTCAATACATATTCACTGTGAATTCAAATCTTATGAATGTATGCAATGTCAATAGTATAGAACGAATTCTTAGTGAAAAAGGCTTGCATTCCCAATACAAATCTGCATTTTAATGCGCTATAAATCTCTGTCTGTCTTCATTTTTCTTTGCAAAGAAGTTAAAATTCAATTTCCACAAGAATTCGTAAACGCCTAGTACTAACAGCATCTAGTCTCCAGTGAATATGTTTTTCCATGTAGTGCTTCTCTTTGCTATCTCAAATGGAGTTATTTGTGTTTATATTTTATATAAATTATTCCTTCATGAAACCAAATTTGTAATATTATTTGCTTGCATATAATTAAACGTTCTGAAAATATCTTTTTTTCATCACCCGAGCAGTTGCCAAAATAATAACAAGATTAAACAATACTGATTAACCTTAAAAATTTTTATTACAGTTCTGGACTGACGACGCGTTTTATTTTTCTTTAATATAAAATTTCGTCACAATTTTAAAAATTTTTCTCCACGTTATCCTTTCGTAAAACACAATTCAGTTCTTAATCCACAACGAAAAGATAGTCGCGCAAATCCCTAATTTAAATATTCCCCTTTAGACGTTTCTGTGGAAATTGTTCTATAAACAAAGAAGCAACATAAGTAGGGTTCCAAAAATTTATTCAGCGTTCTCCGCTTTGCCATGGAATTCAAAAGAAAATCAACAGCGAGTTTCTTTCACGATGTATACCTACACAATGTGTATAACAATAGAAGTTTTTATTTACTATTTTCCATCCAACTAGTTCATAGGAGGCTACATTCTGGCAATCCAATGCCAGAACCAATTTACTCGCTAAAAGAGAAAAGCTGCTTATCAATCACACGAATCGACGCCAAGTTTTCGTCTGTCCCTGTTTGACGTATCTCCGTGACGAACTTCCACCCACTGTGACAAACATTGACGGTATCGCCAGTCGCGCGTATATATGGAGTATTGTTTGTCGACAGCGGGGATCAGGGAAGCGGTTAATTTGCTCTTGTTATTGCGGATCCGCGGGCAGAGATTACGAATCTATCGGGCAGAGCGGAACAGTCGGTGCGGATATTTTCGGTTCGTATACACGATCGCGCGCGAGACGCTCCGACAACTGAGGCCCGAATCAGTTTTTTTTTTTTTTTTTTTGTTCTGCAGCTGATTAAACAAATGCGTTTCTTTAGTACATCGGGCTGATTATTTCGTTTATCGTTTTAGGAACTTGATAATTCATTTCTTAATTTGTATAATAACGTTCGTTGAATCATCCACCTTGTACACAATATGCGTACTAAGCGAAATTTCCGAAAACTTCCGCTACTCTAAATTTTAATTTGGAATATGTGTTTTGACGTATCAATTTACCTTTAACCAACATTGCTATATTTAAAACAATTTCGTAATAAAACTGAGGCTCACGTTTATTTTCACTGCTTGATATAATATTATGATTGGCATCTTAATATATAGTTAATGAAAGCATTAAACCAAATTCAATAGTTGTGTGGTGAACCGTTACACCTAATTCAGTTATCGAATAAGAAATTGTAAATACTACATTTCCTCTATAATGAAGTACGATTCCTATACTTATCCCATTATCCAACCAATCCGATTGACGTGAACAAACTCAGAATAACTCGATCTATATCCATTTAAATATATTAGTAGTCTATACGAACTATCCCTAATCGGGCAAAGATCAAATCGCTTGCGCGAACTTCACTCAATAAAATTATATATTGCTTAAATGGTCTCCTCCAATAAAATCTACTTTAATTTTAGAAAACTCTACATGTGTAAAAGTCATAAAAGCTTGAGAATTCATTCTCGAACTATTTCAGTCACAGGACTTGGGTAAATCTGCAATTATAAAACAACCTGTCTAGTACATTTATCGCAGATTTATACATTTATATATTGTACAATACTCAATTTGAAAGATATAAATAAAATGCAGATCAAGTCATCCATTTGCTGTTACACGGAACTCTTTTCCCCAGTGATAACAACAGTAAAATTTTGCATGCAGAGTAAAACATATCGCAATCCGTACGAATCTTTCTCTCTCTCTCTATCTCTCCGTCCACTCGGACCGAACTCTTACGCATTATAACATTCGAATATTCTACTCGGATGCGGCTCTGCTTTGCCACCGGGAATTAACAGCGCCCCCCCGTACTGCCGCCCGATAATTATAAACTCCTGGGAGGGCTCGCCAAGCACCCCGCCGAAAATTACGATCACGTCGCAAAGTCCTTGGGAACTGGCTACAGCCTATATTATCAGTGCCGTCTGAATTAGCAAAATTCCCGACGTGATCGCGGGCTCGATCCCGCGAAGATTTCCGCCACCATGCGCACGATCGCGCATTGTGTATTCCGCCGAATTGTCCGGGATTAAACTATTTCCCGACGCCCGCGGAATTCGCGATTGGGCGCGCATTCGTATGGCAATATTGTCCCTGCGGGCCCCAGCCCCTGTAGTGCTGTGCCGTGGCTTAAAGCGATGTAACGATCTCGCCGAGCGGTCACTCCGTCAATTGATCAATTTGACGCGGAAATTTTTGGCCCCGATAATGAGGTCTCGAGCCTATCCGGGGTACGCCGGAATTTTCCTGGAAGAACTGCGAAAGCCCCTCCCACTTCACTCTTCCCCCAGCGCTAAAGCTGTACCTGTAGAGCCGTAAACAATGGGGGTGTACTTCTCTTTGCGTACAAATTTAAATTCGAGCTTGCGTATACGTTCGCATGCATCTCCCGACAGATTTATCAAGGAACCAAATCAATAGGCGTTTCCTGCCATACTGACAGCTTTCCTCCTTCTCTTTCTACCGCCTCTCCCTCGTTGTACATTCGGGCTGAGGGTCTGTGCGGGGGGGGGGGGTAATAAGAAACGCTCGTGTAAAACCTCTTATCGTCCGGCTGGAAAGTGGGATGAGAAGAAAATAGTAAAAGCATTTATTCGTGAATACAAAGTTTACGTTAATACTTTTGACATTAGAAAACTCGACGATGCGATCGGATTAATGGTTCCGTCAATTGAGTTTTGTATAGGAAAAAATACTCCGTCGCGGCAGTACGCCTTTGAACAACGTTGTAACATAACAATGTACCATTCCATAAGGAACTTCATGTGCATCGATTGTATAAAGTATAATAATAATCTACAGGCGGCTTAATCCAAATTGCACAGTTTCGGGCGAGCTCTAAACAGTTTAGTATAATTTCTCAGCGAGGCAATTGCTTCTGAACAAATTGAGATGACACGCAATTTGGTTAGAGCGGTGAAAATGTCGTGTCAATCCGATTCGGTTCAAACTCTCTCTCTCTCTCTCTCTCTCTCTCTCTCTCTCTCTCTCTCTGGCGTTCGGAACTTTATTATACTTTTTCCAGTAGGCCAAACAGTATATAAGAGAAATTGACTTGCGGATAGACTGGCGTGATTGCAGCTCTTTTAAGCCTATTGTCACCGAATGGAAATATAGACGACTTCTTCGTATGTGTGTATATTTATATGTATATATATATATATATATATATATATATATATATATATATATACATACATACATACATGCATGTATTTAGTATAATAATAAGAAGAAAAAATATATGTATATAATACTTATTTTTATTAGCTAATTATTATTATTCTTATATTAAATACAGCCCAGTTTTAATCATCCTACAGTGAAGATTATATTTTAATCTAGAATATTCTTATTATTTCAATCTGGATCGAATGCAAGAAGAAACCATTTTTATATCTAGAATGATGAATTGATGCAATTACGTGAAATTTCAAATATCCGTGCAATGAAGAAAAAATTGAGGTTTAGCTACTGTTAATAGTTCTGTAAGGTTTCTGTTATGAAAGTTCTTTCTTGATTTTATTCTAATCTACCTATGTGTGTGTATATATATATATATATATATATATATATATATATATATATAACAATTTTTTCTTAATTGCACGGATATTTGCAATATGAGGTAAGTATACGAATCCATTATTCTAGATGTTAAAATGGTTTCTTCTTAAACTAGATGCAGATTGAAATAATAAGACTATTATAGGCTAAAATATAATCTTGGGTCTATAAAATTAGGTTGTATGGGTTGTATTTAGTACAATAATGGAAATAATTATATAATAATAATAACACAGATCCACAAATAATATAGTCTGAACAGCGAATGCGACGCACGTTTTCCTACGTAGTTTGAATTGGTGGACCTGAAACTGACACAGGAACAGGCGCTCCCACAAGCTAATTTCAAGAAAAGTTAAAATAGAGATTTGAGGCTTTTTAAAAAACCCTCCAATGCTTTTACACTTATAACATATCCTATAAGACTCGTAGATGAAATCAATAGGAAATTTGTAATGTTATTCATTAATTGTCCCATGATCACCTAAAATTTGATCTTGACACGATCAAAAACATTAGGCGAAAGTAAAGAATATGATTAATATGAAAAATTAAAAATTTTTACGAGAAAATGAAAAACAATAATAAAATTCCAGATTATGTTATAAAATTTTTTGATAGGTAAACATATTTACTTTCGTTACAAAACAATCATAGTCGAAAATTGATTGATCGATAAGTTTTGTTTCAGTGTTTGCGAACATCTCATTGGATGATAATACCTCTTTTTAAAACTTGAAATTGAGATAAATTCCAATTCTCAAATTGAGTTTCAAGTTCAAAAAGATCACTTGATGGTAAACAAAGTAAAGTTTTCTTTTCAGTTCAAGGGGGTACTCAATGTTTGAAATCACCAGACTTTCTTGGACACAAATAACTGAACATTCAAATATTCTTATATTTCCAACTAATTCACCTAACTTTTTTATCTTAGGTTTATCTAAGGTTTATCTATTTACTATCAGTAAGAAAATTTCAAACGTTATAGCATTAGCTATCGTACAAATCATCCATTCCGATGAGGCGAATAATCGTAAAGGATCATAGTCGAGAAAATTCGTCATCAAAAGTTAGCGTACCTTCCTCACGAGTGTACAATGCATTCCTACGTAAAATAATGGGAATTAGATCAAGAATTCGAAAATATTTTCCAATAAAATATACGAAAAGCAATGAGTTATATAAGCCCTTTTTTTCAACATCCATAAGTCGCGCGGAAAGCATATATAAATTTGAAAGTTAAATTCATCTCCGGTTCCAACCTCCAAGGAGCGAGAATTCGGTGTCATGCACACACACACACACACACACACACACACACATACGTTTCCGATAAATATGTAACGAGTCGGTATGAAATATACCGTCGCTAGTAGATTTGAGGAGGGTTTTCAGAAACCCACGCATAAATAAGAGCTTTGCACGATAAACATCGTATAAGGATCTCGAAGGATTCGATTGAAGTATCCTGTATACGTGACGTATATGCTATATATAGTTTTGAGAACATATTATATACCCCTTTAATGTGTATGTGTGTGTGTATATATATATATATATATATATACACGAAGGTAATTGACAAAATCGCCGACCGCGCGGCTATCAAAATACACTTGAACGTATTATTATGAAAAGAATAAGGACAACGTGGAAAGCGCCACCGTGAGTAGGTTTGTCGAGCGCGCGCTCATTACGAATTCCCGAAGCGCTTAGGACGCTCCATCGTCAAACGTGCGTGTATATAAACATATATACATATAAATATATATATATATATATATATATATATATATATATATGTATATATATATAAGTAAAACTACCTCACCCCCCTCGAATCTTCGGCCCGAGTCGTCGAATGAAAAAGCGAGCGTCATCGTCCACCCCCGCCCCCTGAACATTCGGCACGCAACACGTGCAGACGTATGAAACTTTGGCTGGTGTGCAACGCACACCGAGCGCCGAGTCACCGCCGCGCAGCATTCGAACTAAGTCCGAGGGAATTTTTTTTGTGCCCGAGCTCGCGCGTCTATCTGCGATAAAAAGCGAATCGAAAAGCGGGGCGATTGGAGGGGGGTCAGGGTGACTGCGACAGGTGCTGAGAGAGAGAGAGAGAGAGAGAGAGAGAGAGAGAGAGAGAGGAATGCCCATAAAAACGGGAATGCTCGCGCGAGGTTTTAATCTGATATTGGCCGCACTAAATTCACCTTATTTCGAAAGACGAACTTTTTTGTTCTCCCTCTCCCTCTCTCTCTCTCTCTCTCTCTCTCTCTCTCTCTCTCTCTCTCTCTCTCTTTCCCATCCGTATGTTTATCGGGAGCGAGAGGAGCGATGCTGTTTTTTTCTGTTGGGTACACGTCGTAAATTGCGAGCCGAGAGAAATATGTAGATGCGTATAACTCGCCGGGGCGATGGGAAATTGCGTATACGGCTAACATTATAATTAGAGCTTGAATTGAACGGACTGCAAGTTTTGTTTTGCGGGGGCGGGTAGGAGCCGTGAAATTGGTTTTTGATCCTTGTATGGTCTGCTAGAGTGGAAAATAGTCGAATATCGAAAAAGTGTCTGTATTAGTAAAAAGTAAGTATGCACGCAGGCAATAAAATGAGTATCCTTTGCTAGATTATTTGATATATAGCAATTATAATTGCACGCGTATTATTTTTGAGAAGATGCGCCTACGTCGAGGTATAGTGAAATAAATATAAATTCTACCTCACCCTGCAGAATGAGGCATCTTAAGAAATTTGCAAAATTACAGTATTAGAATTTGAAAATTAGTTCGTTTTGGAACAATCGGATTATTTCCTTGGTTACACACTCATTTAAGTGATGAAAGTCATACACTTTTATTTAATAGGTTAGGTTTTAATGAGTCTTAATTTCTTTTACATTTTTGTATGTCTAAGAATAGGTTACCCGTTCACTTATTGATGATCCAAACAGTTAATCCGGGGTGAAACGTTACGTTTTGTATTACCTTTTTATATTCTTTCATAAAAAAATTTCTTACTTCAATTTAAAAGATCTCACAATTGATCATTATCTACTGAGAATCCAAATTTCTTCCGAAAATTTTAAGGACCATAAGATCTTGTAAATGGTCGGATTGTTATGAAACAAATTACATTTTCAAATTAAAATTTTGTAAATTGATTATCTTGCGTCATTTTCTAGAGTCAAATAACAATTTATTTGATATTTAAAATGCATGATATAAGATCATTTATCTTTATTTTACTTATAAACTTCAACAAGTACTTAAGTTTGAATTTTCATGATTATTTCTCACGATGCCACTCGTTCCACGGACACACAAAATCTCTGTACTTAGTTGCAGTTTTGAACAAGCACATAAATTCTTTACAAGTAATATTTGCCAAGAATTTCGAGTGCTGCTGCGTATATGAACTATACATAACATCTAAGGAGACGGGACTTTCTTGAAACTCGGTTTGGAACAAGAATGTATTAATTGGTTCAATAAAATACTCGACGCAATTTCAGTATGGTACATCTGTTATTGAAGATCAAACGGTGGGAAAAACTGGTAGTTTGAAATCGATAGATGCAAGGTAATTACCGCGGCTACCCAAGTCTGAAAGATGCGGGTATATATCGGTATTCCATGCGTGCACATATAAATGCACTTGAACTGAGATTTTTTCATTGATGCTACTGCCTCGATTGAAATCGGTCGAATATCCATTAAATCCAGCGAATTTGCGTGCAAATTTCAGCGTCTTCCTCTGATTCCAAAAAGTGATGAAGAAAGTTTACGCAGGGCGACGCGGTGGACGATCAAAAACCGCGTTAATGAACACTATACCGACCTACTACGAACTGTAGATCTCTCGTCCATTTGGCGTATTCGTCAAATTTACTTTGTCGAAGTATACGTACCTGGCCGAAGTAAATCTAACCGAAGCTTCGTTTTCTTCGCACTCGCGATCGGCGTTTCATTTCCGAAAAGCTCCTTCTCAAAGCGAGTACATATATATATACATACAAATCGGCGTCTAAACAACAAGCTGGAGCTCAAATTAAATATAGATGGTATAAAAGTCGTGTAAATCACGAGAGAAGGAGAGGGAGAGATCTCTGCTTCCGATCGGTCTGATTCTTCGGCAAGTGGCCAGAGGGTTTTCCAATAGATACCGAAGGGTCGGCGCTATTCTACTGATTCGATACTTTCTAGGCTGTTTCATCCGCTCTGTAAATTCGCAGCGCTGGAAAATCACTGATTAAATAAAGCTATATATATATATATATATACACACACACACACACTAGTTAACAACTGAAAAGGAAGACGTTCGTTGATAAGTGACCATCCACATATTGATTTAGTCAAGATGGCTAATCTCATTTTTTGTAACCATTAAAAACAGTATCAAGTTTTTATACATACTCTTACTAATCAACTGCATATAAATCTACTTGTTTTATACAATTTTTTGATTCACATAAAATAATTTAAATCTACCTGACCTTTCCAATGGGAAGCTTAAGCCTTATCAACTATTACGCAACGCATTAGATCGAGTTTAATAGTAAAAGAAACTTACTGTATGTGACTAAATATTAGAGAAATTTTTTAGATACAGGAGTTTTCCCTCGGATTTTCCGCTAATACTAATTTATCGAATTGTAGCATTCCACTATCTCAATAGCCACATTAATGAAATTGAAAAGTATAAAACAGTGAAATTCTTACTCATTTGAATTTACAGAATAAAAACACAGAGAAAGTTATGTCTTACTTACTCCATTCCTGTAGTTTTGCCTGTATAAAATTATAATAATTCCCTGATGTATTGTAATTTTCCTTTAATATCTTTAAAGGATTCGATTTGGATTTCCGATTCCTTTAAGACAAGGCATATTGAGATGGAACCTTATAAATATTAGTATAATATAGTATGGAATATTTTGTATGACAGATCGATTTTACATGAATACTAAGGCTGATACATTAGATTTCTCGCTAGTGACAGTAATGAAAATGTCATTTCTTCGATTCTGACAACATTTACTTGAAATGAACCGATAATCCTTCAAAAATACGATTCTATTCTAAGGTTTCAGACAATTTTCAGACTTTTGGAATCCAAAATAGGTGAATATAAAATGATCATCCGCCATATTGGATCCAGTCTATTAATTTTTTAAAAATTTAATATTCTTAGAATGTTTATATGGCTAAAATACTACACTTCGTGCAGAAAAATAAATTTTCTGATCTCGACAAAATAGATTCTTGAATTTTACCAACTAAATTATTTCTTGTTCTTTAATTAAGAAAATATCTGATTATAAAGAAAAAATAAACCTTTTCTGCGGCGTATACGCATAATAAATACTGTCAGATATTTTTATTGAAAAGAAAGAAATGCAAACGGTTATACCATACCTAAACCTCATTTTCATTGCGATGCAGCGCCAAAAAAAGAAATAAACGCGGGATTGATTAACAGGAAACGTTATAAATATACATATAGTGAGAGAGAGAGAGAGACAGAGACGGAGAGCAGAAAGACAGGGCGGTCGAGCGCGCGTGACGGGAAAAAAATGCGAAATAAACCACGGGCCAGCTGCTCCGACAGTTCCTGTCCCGCCGCGCCTCCGTGGGTATTTTTTTTTCTCGATAAATTCATAAGCGTCCGCCCGCGCGATAACAAAAGCGCAACCCGTAAACATATGTGTGTGTGTGTGTGTGTGTGCGCGCGCGTGTGCGTTCATGCAATTTTTTTCACGGGCCGAAGGTCGATGCTCGACGATGACGCTCAGCGTCCGGCTAACTTATAAAAGTGCGTACGTATGGAACCGGTGCCGGATTTCGCGAGTAATTTTGCTTGTTTTCTTCTTTGTTTTCCGTTTTAAACGTATTTTTCCAGCGTCATCGAGAGCGAACAGTTCGGTCCGTGATTCTTCGAAAATTTTTGAAAATATACCGCGTTTTGAATTAACAAAAAAAAAGGCTTTTTTTACCGTATACTGGACGAAGAGTAAATTGAAGAGGAATGATTTCACATACGAAATAAAGTTTGAATATCTGAACAGGTTTGGATTGCTTTGATTATTTCACCAGGGCATTCAATTTATTGTGAATTCCAGTAATTTCGTTGAATTATTTTCGTCGCTGAATTAAATTGAAAAGCTGAAAAGATAATTATTATACCTGAAGAGTTGTTATATATTATGTGAAATAGCTATTGCATTAAATTAAATATTTATTCTAATTATTGCTATTAATTATGTCTATTACTTTAATATCATCCAATTCTTAAAACAACGAATACTTCGTTAATTCTTTTTTATTATTATATATATATATATATATATATATATATATATATATATATATATATCGAAAGAAATTATCATTAACGATTATATATCAAATCGGCATGAAGTCAGAATTTTTAAAAGCGTTCTTTTATAAAAAGTTTGGCCTACTTTTATAAAAGTTAAGAATCAGCTCGACGATTTTATTCAATTTTTCTTTTATAACAGGCAAAATTTATTGATACCGGCAGAATAGATTAAATATTTGCATTTTTAAAAAGAAAAAAATACAAAAGCATATTAAAAGTTTAAATTAAATACATTCTTTACATGTTTTTTTATATTTTTTACAGATGAAATACGTTAATTATTGCTTATTTCTCTAAAATTTCTACCAACCTAGATACTATAGAACGAATTATGATTGCTTCTCTAGAATACGATCGAATAATATCTGTCAGGTTTAAGTAGAGGGTACCGAGTTTAGTACGCCCAGAGGCGACGACACCTGGTTCATAATCTTCAAAAGGAATATATATATATATATATATATATATATATATATATATATATATATATTCCTTTTCTCTTATATTACTATTTTAACGAAGAAATTTCGTACAAATCCGATCGAATCTAATGAATCGAATCTAAAAATCTAATGAAATTTCTATGTTCTATATTAGATTACGAGAAAACCATATTCGAGTCGGTTAAATTCTATTCATATAAATATAATTCCAAACATTCGTTTGACTTTTTAACTTTTTCATACCAACTTTTTTAAATCCCCCCTTCTCCCTCGCTCGCCGTCACTTTTTCCGCGATTCATCACCGATTTTATTAAAAAAAATATATATATATATATATATATATATATATATATATATATATATTGATTAATGAAAAAACGAAAGAGCGCGAGAATCGATTAAAAAATCATTAATCTCCGTCATTTGCTGAATTCCCTGAAACTTTATATATTCCTCTTGTTTTTTTTTTGGCTCTTAGCCTTTATAAAGTGATTGAAAAATATTTGATAACCCAATTAATCCGCGTGTTCGAAAAATAGTCGAAAGCTTTTTTCGCCGTTAAAAATTTGTCCTTCATATTTATAAAGGCGTTACGTAGACAGCCAATCACGGATGGGTAACATTGTTGGAACGAAGAAGAATAGAATGATTTTTAATTTTAACAATATTTGTATAAGCGACGATCGTGCGACGAAATGGGTATAAATATTATCTCGAATTTTGATTTACTTTTCCATAAAATTATTGGGCAATACATATTATCAAAGCTGTTTCATGTTACAGGAAATGGGAGTTGAGAAAAATTAAGTCCAGTGCCCAGTTTCTTATATCAACATATTCCGCTTATAACAAAAATACGAGATCGTAGACAAATTTATTGTAAATGCAGCGTTCTGCTGGCACCCAAGAAAAAGAATCTTTTACCTGGTAAATACGAGCAGTGAGGAAAAAAATGTAATTTAAATCACGAGAAGTGTTGCTCATCGCGTTGATTTGTACTTTTTTACGCATATCTCTTTTCGCGTACGACAGCGTCACGTTTCACTTAACGAGCTTCCAGTCAACGGAGCACATCGTTGCCATATTTCTGGCTTAATAAGCGCATAGAATAGCGAAGCATTGAGAAAAAAGTTTGTTTGTTGTTGTTTTATCGAACACGAGCTTCGTCGTGAAGTATTTTTCATTTTCTCGCATAATGTGACGCTTCGTTGTGAAAAAAAATTTCAGGATACCGCTAAGAGCCCTCTGAGTTAAGTCCTCGCTAATCGCGAAAATAAGCTTAGAATTTAAATCTAGATTAATATTTTTTTATCCTTTTGGGATAGAGCTACGAATTTCTACAAATACAAATATATATGAATCCTAAATTTACATTTTAAGGATGTTCAAAACTTATTTTCAATCTTCTACTTTTGTAGCTTGAACTTTTTTCAAGACAGAGTTATAAATTTCTACAAATACAAATACATCTAAATTCTAAATTTATATATAAGGAAGTTTAATCTTTTTACTTCTTAAACTTTTGTAAATTACTAATCTAATTCTCTAGATATAATATATATCATAATAAACATCTTACATTATATTCAAATGTCTCAATGAATCAAAGGTGACGAATATCGTTTTTATCAAAAATCAATTCAAGACTTGCTTCAAGACAATTCTAGAAAAATGGCCAGGACTTGAGTAGAGACCCAGACAGACTATGATTCACTTTTGTTTTTCTAAGGAACCCTATTTTATTGTTCACCATTGTATTTTAATATACATTTGAACTGATCCAAGACCTCAGCATGGAATCGGTATGATTGATCTTAATACGAGCTTATTATGACATTGGCTTCCGAATTGGATTGTTTATTGAAATAGTTCTTTGATCAATCCTGAATGATGGAGTATGTTCTGAGACCGCGCTAACTTTATGAGATATTCCAGTGTGAAAATTAGCATGGTATATCGTGTATACAGACACGTAATTACACAGACATAACATGAGATCGATACAATCTTCAGATGAATTACAAAATCTTACAGTAATATTACCGTACGAAACTGTTAGGCAATGCTTCGACTTGCAAAAAAAAAAATAAGGATAAACCTGAAGAGTCGTAGTAGGCGAAGCACGTTTTCCCCGCCTAATTAGTTGCATCTATGAAAGAGAGGGACAGATAGAGAAAGAGAGAACCGACGTTATCGTCAGACAATGACAAACCCCGGGCACGTCAGCTTGGAGAATGCATTAGGAGCGTCTCCTACGTATATATACACACACACGCATATATATATATATATATATATATATATATATATATATATATATATGTATGTATACGTATGCGAACGTGCGTCTAATATGAAAGACGGAGCTGACGGCGTTCAGCGAGAGGCCTTAACGTAATTTCCGTTTCAACGGAAAAACCGGGAGTTGGAGAGACGGGGTAGGGGGGTGATGCCATATTCTCTCTCGAAGCTCCGCCCAGTTTTGCGCGACGTGCTGGTTGATATACATAGGGTGTATCTGACTTTAATTTTTCAAACGCCGAACCTCGTAAGTTTGCACCGCCCACAATTCGCCGAACAATGTATAAGAAATAATAAAAAACGTAATTTAGCCTAAAATCCATTGGCCTCGATGGATTTTATGCTGTGTAATAGAACCACTGTAATAGCGAGAAGTAGAAAAAAAAAATTCTTGAGCATTATTAAAATTACATGGGATAAAATTTCTGGAGCATCCGAGAAAAGAGGAGGCGCGGCGCGGTGTTCAAATGAAGAAAAAAAAACTCGTTCTCTGTCTGGGATAAAATTTACAGTCCGCCGTCCCCCCCCCTACCCTCGCAGTTGTCGCGATAAATTTTTTTGACACGTCCCAATTTCTTTGTCGCTCCGCCAAAGAAAAAAGGAGGCAGTCGGGAAAAATCCTAGATTAGTGTAAACTGCAAAATCGTACTCGGAAAAAAATTATCTCAACTTGCCTAAAATAAATTATTACGAAATCGAATTAAATTATATCATTACGACTATTTTGAAGAAAAAACATCGTGTAAAATAGTCTTGGAAATCATTGAAATCGTGCATTTTGTTCGATATTGCAAAATTATTTTGTAATCAATATTGATTCAAGTTCTTCCTTGATTTAAGACATTTTAAATTACTAGAAAATAATCCAAATGATTTAAAATCAGTTGAAAATCAGTTTAGATCATTGAAAACAATTTAAATGTAGTGAAAAACATTGGAAACCATGTGAAATCTTTTAAAATCATTCGAAATCATTGATGGTATTTGATTGAATATTGAAATCAATAGAATGTAGTTCAAATCGTTTAAATTTAAGGTAGCAGTCACTGCAAATATACAAGAAATTAAAAGTATAGATGTTCGAATTATATTTAAAATCTTAAACGAAGTATGAGATTACATATCGATCCCTTGTATTTCCCCGAACAAATACGTCCACGAAATAAAAGTAAGTGAAAAACTGATTGTAAAAGTCTATAATCAAATTTAGCCAAAAATCCACTTGAATTTCGAATGGGATCCGCATACTAGAGCAAAGGGAGAGAGAGAAGAGAGAGAGAGAGAGAGAGAGAGAGAGAGAGAGAGAGAGAGAGAGAGAGAAGAGAGCTTTAGATAATGCAAGTCAACCGAGCGCAAAGCGAAAACTAACCCGGTTAGACAACCGCGGCGTGCTGACGATGCTGCGGGAAATTTCGAATGTATATATATAGAAGAGCGCACCCTGCTCCATTGTTCTGAGCGGCTTTCCGCGGGAGGCTATCAATTATGGGAGACCGCCCGTCGTGTTTTCATTCGCGCGCGCTCTCTCTCTCTCTCTCTCTCTCTCTCTCTCTCACTCTGCCACCCCACTATCTTTTTCAGCCCCCTTCACGATAACACGTAGACCCCGGTTCAAGGCGCATCAACTGTTCGGGAGCTTCCGATCGTATCCAGGAAGAGGACGCTCTCCTCCTTTTCTTCGATGATCATCCAATTTCTGACGCTCGACGCGTTTATTCGACTACGCGCCCCCTTTTATATATATATATATATATATATATATATATATATATATAATTTTAGATTGCCATTGTTTTTATGTACAGCTTATCGCTGGAAAAATTGATCGATACAGTGTAAATATATAGGGAATATCCGAACCAAGAAGAATGAGGAACAAGGCGTAAAAAGAGCGTTCAATACATGTATCTAGCCGCGGGGCGACACGTCCGCTCCGCGAAATTGCTGGAAAATAAATTTTTATAGCTCCGGGAGAGCCGGCAAAGAGCAGGGACGATCGAATTGCACGATTTGTCTCGAAACGAGCGCTATTCTTATATACATATATATATATATATATATATATATATATATATATATATATATATATATATATATATATATAGAGCAGAGTAACGAGGGATATAAAATTGTTTTTTGGCTCTTGCGTTTCTTTTTTCTTTTTTTTCTTTCCTTTTTTTTGCTTGTTTTTTTTTTTTTGTTGGACAAAATTTACAAGCCACAGCTTCGTCAATAGTGATTCGCCGTTCCGCGGTTAATTGGATTACCGTGTATCACGATTACCGCGCTCAGCGACGATGCTCTAAAACGAGCTTCTTTTTTCCTTACTCCTAAGCTTAATTAAACTTCCATGTCGTCGCTTCGAAATTAGGTGAGAGAATAAAAAAACGAGCTGGAAGGGGAGGGATGAGCGCACGGCTCATTAATTATAAGACGCGGTGAGAGAAAAGCGGTAAAAAAAAAAAAAAAAAAAAAAAAAAAAAAACAAAATGTCTCCCTTGCGCGCAACGCGTAACGGCGACGCTTATCGGCAAAACTGCCGCGGGCGCTAGAATTGGCCATTTAAAATTAACAAACGTAACGAACGAACAGTGAAAAATACGCCTAATTGCACATAGCCAAGCCTTGTTTTTATCGAGCCACTCGCCGAGCTCTCGTCGCGATTTGTACGATAATTAGCGTCATTCTTAATATATATATATATATATATATATATATATATATATATATATATATGTGTGTAGAAACCAATTCAAATTTATCGCTCGCGCTCGTTCGACGGCAAACGTGGACGGAATCAACGAAGAGATAAACAAACAAACAAACAAACAAACAAAAAAAATCAAGGAAGAAAGCTATCGCACATCGTACATATTCATTTCGTATTATGTGCACGAATGCGGGACGCGCTTGGAACAACGCGTGGCTTTATTCCGCCGTTGATCCCCGTCCGGCGATATCCTCGAAAGATCAATTTCGACACGACGCACGGCCTCTGCCCACTTAAGTGGGAAAATAAGCGAAGGGAAAAAAAACAGGAGGGGGGAGGTGCGGGACGAGAAACAATAACAAAAAATAGAGGCACGCGGCCAAAAAAACAATCTTTCGGCCCGCTGCAGCGAGGCCAAATCCCTCGACCCCCCCCCCCACCACCCCCCCCACCCCCCGCGGCCTCCTCCAGGAATTACACGGTCTCGCTCTCGCGTGTCGTCTATCCCATTAATCCTCGACCCGCGGCCGAAGCGCGGCTTCGCACGCGAGCGCGCGGAGGAGCACCCGGGAGCTCAGCGGCAAAACTCCCGGGCACGCTCGAAGCTCGCGCCTATACGTACGGCCCGTATACGCGTACGCGTGTACGTGTGAGCGGCGGGCGCGGAAGAATTTCAGAGGAATAATTTCCCGGGAGCGTCGTAAAGGCTCGCCACGCAGGGACTGCGGTGTGCGCTTTTGCGTCTGTGTGTGTGCGTGAGAGAGAGAGAGAGAGAGAGAGAGAGAGAGTGAGAGGCGATAATCCTCGATGAGCGAAATTTGCGCGGCGCGTGCCACACCGCGGCGCTGCGAGGGCGGGGAGGATGGTGCTGCCTTTAATTAGGTAAATAGCCGGATGTCGCATTGGATTGCCGCAGCTACCTGCACTTTGTGCTATAACGCAGGCTGAATGTCTCTGGAAGAATGACTTTCTTTTTTTTGTATCTTCTACTTCTTCTTCTTCTTCTTCTTCTTCTTCTTCTTCTTTTTTACGCATGGCCCGAGATTGTGTGTAACTAAAGTATAACGATATCCGTGGACAACATTTATATAATCGACGAATGGACTTTTTTTTTTTTTTTTGATTTCAACAAATTCGCAAAAAATGATATTTAAATTTAGCTTCGTGGTAAATAACAATTTTAAACGATCTCGCGCAGCATCGGTGGAAAACAAATACCGAAAGCCCCCGCCCCTACAGTTGCGAAGTAGTTTTGCCATAAAAGTTGAAAGCTCCATATCCGAGTTCTCGAGAAGCTCCCTCTCTCGTAGCCGTACGACACGGAACTTTCCATTCTTTTCGGACTTTTATTCTCGGCCTCTATACTTTTCCTAGAGTTTCTTATCTTTATTTTATTATAGATATAGTTCAATCAGCTCTCGATCGAATGGATTCCTGAAAGAAGAATTTTATGAATTCACATATTATGAAGCACGTGGCGTTTTTCAATCAAAGCACTGCATATATTAAATGTGCAATTTTTGGAAAATATGTTATGCATCCATTTTTTTTTGATAAATAAATTTTCTAATATTTGCATTTTCATCTTATTAAAATTCTTATTTAGCAACTATATGTTTTTATTTATAACCCACTTTTATTTTTCAGATCGCCCTTTACTTAAACGCACATTAACCAAATACCGCTTATTACAAATATTATAATTCTTAATTTCTTTCATATACTAATAATAATCTTGTTTAATTAATCTAAATTCCTCTAAATTCATAATTGTAAATAAGATTAATTAATTAGCTTTGTTACTACACGCTGGATTACGAATAAATATTTATTTATTTTATTTCCATAAATATAACTAAACGCACCGAAGATTCGCGCTAATAAGAGCGGAACACATGTTTTTCATTTAAATATTTTAAATATCGTTCACAAGAGTCACCTGAGGATTCTCAGGCTGGAAATTTCGTTCTAAAATATAGATACACTTTCGGATTCATTAATATCAGTTGGAATCTTTTTAATCTTTCAAGCTGGTGTTCAATTCGAATTCAGAGAAAAGCAATAATATTTGGTATTGAGCAGTGCTATTCCATTGATAAATGAGGATTACTTCTAACACTATGATTCAAAATTCTTGAAAAAACTAAATTTATTAACCAATCACAGTTTATGAATCCCTTTTGTTGCAATACACAATGATAATCATAATATTTATTTCTGTAACCAATTCATTAAGAATCGAACTTGAGTATAAGTTTTATAGAACAATCAGGATCTTAAAATAATGAGAGAAAATGTGTTTTATGTTAAAATACCTTAAAGGATGTACGAATTATTATAAAGTCTAGTTAATTATAGCTTTAGTATGTAGGGTTAGAACTAAATATACCAAAATTCACTGTAAAAATATATACAATTATTATTTACAAAAAAGGATTTTTCCATACACGAATGTGGAAGACTAATTCTCAAAAGTTCTTTGGTCATACTTATCAGAACAACGTACGGATTATTTTTTAGTATTTAATGCATTTTTATATTGCAAAAGAAGTATCTGCATATACAGTACTAAAGAGAATATTTATAATGTGAATGAGGTAGTACTATATTTTAATGACTGAAGAATTGTCAGGGTACCTAACAAGCATCTATATCTCCGTTGTTCTTCAAAAGGATATGGAAAAAAAATTGTTTATCGATTAGATTTTTCTGAAAATTATTGAACTTGATAGGGTTCGAAAATCCAGAATATCCCACGACGAACTATGAATTATCGTATCCATTCCTTTATGCACTCAATTCATATGTCAATGTTCAATCTAACGGAGATTTGTGTTCGACTGCAGGGACGCCCAAATTAGACTTACACGATCGATCCAGCTTCGCCAGTCGTAATTAACAAAAGTTTGAATTAGCAACAACATACGACTATAGTAAAATGTATAAATCGCTCGAAATAAAACGCGGAAGTGCCTGAGACGTGTTACCTGTTTTTCATCCTACGTAAGATGTGATACGGAAATCTATAACTTGTAACAACCGTAAAAACCGACCTTAAAAATTGCAGAACTATGAAAATCTGACTTAAAAGTTTCTCTAAATTATGATATGGAAAAGGCTTCGATATAGGCCAAAAGAATCGATCCATCGGCATATTTCAAACCGTAATTAAAGAGAGCCGTGAATACGTGATTAAAAGAGGATCAGCCGAGCCTCTGTGCGTCTGGTGCGTCTGTGCCGTTTATGTGCCACCGGATATGTCGAACGCATCAGATGCCACGGGAGCCGAGCGCTGGATCGTATGATAGCCCGCGCTGTAATTCGAACGCATGGGCTGCTCACGACCTTCGTATAAGCTGGCCATAAACTCTGGGCATATTGATCAGTTCGGGTATTCTGAAAGCGAGCATATCCCCGGCTTCACTGTATAACTTTATACATATAATCTGTATTAATCGTGCTTATTATACTTAGAACTAAACTTGATTTTTTAAGATGTTGCCTATTTATACGAATTACTTTGGTTTATATCATGTAGTATCATTTATAAAACCTGATATTTGAACAATTCTAACACTAATAATGTGAATGATCAGCTTTGATGTAAATCAAAGTCTAATAATATCGAGTGAATCAATTACACCGTAGCATCGATCCTTTTTTTATCATTACCGATCATTTTTGAAAATCTTGAACGATTAAAGATCCTATGTAACATAAATACGATAAAATGTACAAAAACATTATATTGAATGAAGGTAGTCAAAACGATACTTCTGAATGGTCTCTTAAATAAAGTTTCGGGTGCGAGCTTTGTTCTATCAAATCAAAAAGCCATTTTTTAATTTATATGTAGTAGGATCAAAAATTAACTTAATTACCATGATTTTTCGAAAATTAATTCGTAACTCTTTACATTCGAGTAAAAACATAGATTTACTTAACGAAATGCAAAAATGTTAAACTTTTAACTTCCGTGGAAAAAAGTTTCCAAGGCGAAGAAAGAAAACTTGAACTTTTATCTTCGAATTCGAATCGAACTTCCAGAGCACGTAAAAGATCAAAAGAAATGCCAGCGTTGACTAGCTCTGTCCAAATCTAGAAACTTTTCAATATCTTTTTTTCGAACAATTTTTTTTTTTAATTTGTTTGAAGATTTCGTTAATTAGACAACATTATAATGTGTAAAGAAATACATGATACCATAATATCAAATTTCACACAATGCCTTATCTGCTAACTCATTCAAGACTGACTATAACCGTTTCACGATAAAGAGATTAAATTAATTTTTAGCTCAATGACGAACCGCGAATTTATTTACCACAACCGTGTAAACGAGTCACTTTTTCGACGTGCCCAACAAATTTCATTACGCTGAAATTTGTTGAGCAAAGAGCTTTGCCAGTCTCGCACGTCGTTCCATGCCCCTAATTATATGGACAAACAGAACGTCCACGTCCATCCACTTTAATCGTATAGTTTATCGTGCGATCTTTTTTTCGTTCCCAAAATTTAATTCATCACTTTTAGGAAAGGGTTTTCAGATAATTAAACCAATACAAAATTGGCCAATAATAAATGTATTAATAATAGAAAAAATATTGGAATTGTTGATCTTAATTCTAATTGATTTTAAGTTGTAAAATAAATTTTCATGAATTAATTCTGATTCTGTTAGTTGATTCTTAAATTATCCGTTTATAATCTGAAAAATACAGGCCGTGTGTAGTTTATCTTTGAACTTTGTGATTTGTGATTTCATTGAGCTTACTTTAAAATAAAATTCATTTACAAGCGACTAATACATTTTACTGATATAGCAAAACTCAAAACAGTTATGGAAACTGAAAAAAAATTTGAGGAGAATAAAAAAGCTCTTACTATGCGACGAATCCCTAGCATCCCCTATCCGCAAAAACTTGGCACGACAGCGCACTCCATTTAAGTAATGTGCGAACATTAAAGTTTACGACTCATTATTGCACTATATACTACTAATAAATTACTCTGTCGACGGAAACATGTATTAAAGAGCAATGTATCTTTTCTTGCAAGCCTGCAAACGGCGATCATAAAAGTACCGAACCATCAAGGGTGAGAGTCTTAACTGTATGATCAATAGTCTTCTCTTCCATTTCTGTATACTTGAATTACATTGTAAATATGTTCTTTTGCATTTGTAAAAATAAAAAGTAGTGCACGTGTAGTATAGAGAGTAGTTCCTTTGAGTACATTACTTCTATTTTGCATTATTATACTTCTGGATGTTAAGTAGACTTTCAATCTTAGACATTTATTTGTTTTATCCAGTAGCGCATTGTGACACGATACTTTTTACCAAAAGCTAAAAACTTAATTTACTGAATATTTTATGACTAAACTTTTATTTATTTTCAACACTGCAAGTATTTTCTTAAATAGATTCTTTTTTCATAAGATTTTATCAATAAAATTACTTTTCTTTAAATCATTTTATCTGTAAAAAACGTATTACTAAAATATTGTTTTAATTAAATTTTAGTTACATGAAAGCTTCTAATACTTTAAATGCAAAAATATCTTTTATAATTAATTATTTAAAACTTTAAGGCATTAAATTTACTATTATTTTAAAAGAATTCGCTTAAAATACAAAAGCAAGCTAGTACTGATTGGTCCTTCGATGATTTTTTTTTCTTTTAATTTGATCTTGATTTACTGATCTCAGAACCGCAAGTCTGGTAAGAGAAACTATTGATTACATTCAGATTAGGATATACTTTTATGATGACGATTATTTGTAAGAACAAACGTTCGTCCTTTCTAATATAAAAGAAAATGCCTCTTTCGATTAATTATCACCTCTCGACCGAGCCGCAGTGGCGCAAGTATTAGAAGCGCTTCATTACAGCTAAAATTTGAATTCCCTGCCGACGTAACACCCCCACTATAAAATTCTCAGTCGTCCCTCTTTGTCACATACACAGCCTATTTTGTGCACCAGACCTATATACCTTTCGTTAAAAAGCATCGTTGATCGAATATAAAGAGAGCTGTTACGATAGCGATCAATTTAAATCGTTTCATTGTTTATCTATTCTGAATTAGCATTGCTTTGCCTGTTACAGCGGTTTCCGCTCCCTCCACGGCAGCGTCCAGCAGCGCGAGCGCAAGAAGTTCATCATGTACTCGATCTACGCCTGGGGCTGCGCCACCGTCATCACCGTCGTCTGCATGATCATGGACCTCGTGCCCAATATACCCTCCAACTTCATAAAACCGGAGTTCGGCAAGGGCAGCTGTTGGTTCGAGAGTGAGTGGCGTGCATTAATTTCACTTCTGATCGTAGCAATCCGGTCCACGGGCAGATAAAAAAAAGTTTTCCAACGTGTTCGAAGCCCACGAATAGTTTAGTCTTAAACATCATATTAACCATTTGTTTCAGAAATACAGAAAAACATAATGTAAATAATTAGATTCTTAAATAATTTTCAGTGACACCGGTATCTTATAGTTGATACTCAATATAGATCGTAATTGTTTAATCGACTGCAATTAAAGCATATTTAGATTAGAAAAAAAGTAATTCAAAATCATAACATTTGAATTCAGTAAAAACACAGCGAAATAAACGATCATCTTATTTGTCAGATGTAGAAGCGACTCAATAGAAAAAATAGAAAAGCAAAATCGTTCGGATTTTTTTATGGAGGCTTTTTAAAATTTACTTCCTTTCGCATAAACCATGTCTATCCGATTTTATGCTTTTATAAGAAAATTTCATGTTTAATTATATATATTATAGTAGTTGAGAAAAAAACGTACGTGTACTCAACATATCAACGACGCAGACCTCCCCTCCTCCTCAAAAACCTTGATCTCCCAATCTCTGTTCCGCAAAAAGAACAGAGGAATCCGATTGCCAAGCGTGAAAACTTTTAAAAAGTCGGCGTACTTTGAATAACGGCCCAACTTTGCGAATATCATTCATTGTGCTAATGTATCAGAATTGCGCGCTCCCGGAGAAATTGATATACACATATATATATACGTATGTGTGTACTTGGAAGCGTGACAATTTTTACAAGAGAGCGTTTTGGCCGCCAATTAAGTGCCTCGCCTTAAGAGGAAGTTAAGGGTTAAGAGAGAAAATGGAGAGAGAGAAAAAGATCTCGAGCAAAGTTGTAAGAAAGAAATGTAAATTGTCGAATGTACGCTTTCGGGAGGACTGGTAGAAAGGGGCGCAGGGGAGGTTGCAGAGAAGAAAATTGGGTTGAGTAATTTTCGCGGGGCGAGCGACCGGCGTGGGATATAAAGTAATCTCGTGGAGAGTGAAAATATTAAAAGTTTCCGGCCGACTACTGAATTTCTCGGGGTAAATGCAATTAGAGGCTCCGGGAGCAGCGGGCCTCGACGGATATATAACGTCGATAGTATAAATATTTTCTTGAGCCCGTCGGATAATTGCATGATAATTAAAGCGACCGTTTTATATTCGTCGCGCTTCATTAACGATGTTTCGATATAATGTCCGTATAACAGAATCCCTCTTCTAATGAAAACTCATAATAAAAAAAAATCCTTCGAGAGTCTAATGATAAATTAATTATACATATACAATTATCTTTAATTTGGCTTAAGAAAAATATCTTTATAATTATATAAATACAACTTATGTTTTTCCACTTACTTTCATATGTATCACGTACGTTTTAACATTAATACTAATGTCCAGGAATAACTTCCGATGAGAGTTTGTGGAATGTTCATTTGTAGCTAAAAGGCTACTTTATAAAATATATCGACCAAATCTATTTTTAACTAGAGGCGGATAAAAGAATTTTGTATAGTATTTTTACCAATGATATTTTAAAGCTGGACTGTACAGAATTCGTAACATATACTGAAACTGAAAAAGTAATGAAATGTAAATTGAAAATGAATATCAAAAAGTGTCACAAAATCAGAATGTGTTCGAAAAGAGTTCTCCAGTTACTCTTGAATGCCTATAGATTTTAATTCATGTTGAATATACTTTCTTTTAATTCGAATTCGCATCAATAGAGAGAATATAATAAATTAACTATCTTACAACAGAAAATAATTACTTAGATTTGTACATACGTTAACGATGCGTATCACAGTTTAACAAAGGGACGGCGTATTATGATTTGGGTTATTTAAAGGTATTTCTTGGTTAAGCCACTAAATGCATAGTACAATTTAGGTCAACTAGTTGTTTTTTTTTCTATGTTTTTATGAACATTAAATACATTTTTCAGTGTTGTCCAGGCACACTAAATTTGGTACATTTGATGATTATGGATATGGCTGTATTGCCTGTCAATCTAAAGAAACGAAAAACTCAAAAATTAACGAATGATATTAGATAATATTTTTTGTTACAAAAGTATTAATTTTTTGTATCTTACATGTATTTGCCTAAGTCGTGTATTTTTTATAAAATAAAATACTTTGCCAACACGTAAGCATCGACGATAGCGCGTTTTTCGAAAATTTGAAAATATCACATGAACCTTCCTGAAAATTTGCACGGTTTCTTACATATAGATTAATTACGAACAAATGAAATTAGGAAGTATCTAGAGGAATATTTCTGTTTATCTGTGATACTATTAACAGTCATTAACGCATTAAGACACATAAAATAAACAAATAAATTATCATTATCATAACAGTTGATGGGACAAACATGAAATAATTTGTAACGTAATAATTGAAACCGTTTCTGCAGTTTATAATATACGTTTATTAATTGAATATCAATAGTGTCATTCGGAAGATCAGAACTATAACACAACTTGAACGATAACTGAGCCATATCAAAAGAAAAAATTCCACAAAATTAAATCCCGTTAATTTATATAAAATTGATTGAATCGTCAATCGTTGGCAATTGTTTCAAATTATATTATCCAGCAATTTACTAATGATCTCAACCCATCAGTTAAAAAAAGATTCTTTTGTCGCCATATACCAAATCTCAAGTATATTATTATATGTAAACCGACTGAAATCCGCTCGTTCAATTATTATCCTTCGTTTCAGATCACACGGCGAGGTTCATATACTTCTACTTGCCGATGGGCGCGACGATAATCTGCAACATCTGCCTGTTCGTCCTCACCGCCGTGAAAATCCTGCGTCACAAGAAGGACACGGCGCGCCACCTCAGGGGCAGCGAGAGCAGGCGTCACGACGACAATAAGCAGTGGTAAATACTGCTATTATATAGTACTTGCGTGTTATATTGTATATACATGTATACAATATAAATATCATAATAATGAGCTAACACATCCAAATATGGTTTCAATTTCGCTCGATCGGGTCAACTTTTTTTCTCCAGCTTCACGATTCATTTGAAAAAAAGCACAGAGACGTTGTTACAGCAAATCGTTGAACCAGGCTCAAGTTTCCGAACTCTCTTATATAAGACTTGTCTTAGAAGCGGGCGAAGAATTTCTGCAGAACCATTTTATTTGATCGCATTAATCTGCATGGCACGAGGCTTTTGTGAAGATACTTCTGAAATTTAACAATGTCAAGCTGAAAATTTATCGTGGAAAAAGTTACGGAAACGCGAAAGCTATTCTTTCTCACCGTAACATTGATTTATGAACACTTGTTGAAATTATATATCTTCCGATGTTTTCTTTTAAGAAGATAATGTATTAAAATCGATGTTTAATTTCATGATTTACTGGAGTTGACTTATATCATGTGATTTTAATTGTCTTCAAACTCGTCTACATTTTCTGTTGTCAGATGCAAAAATTGAATATGTACATTAAATTTGATGATGTTAAATGTTTTATTGTATTAGATTCAAGAAATTATTGGCGTCTTTATTTTCATGTAACATTCGTTATTGTTTTTTAATAGCTTTACAAGTATTTTATGTTAATTAAATCTATGTCATATAGTATATTTATATATTAACATTGGTAAATATTTTCAAAATCGATTCAATCAGACATCAAGTTTCATCAAATCATTTGTACCCCCAGAACAGCATCAGAGCATCCCAATCAATAAAGCTAAAACTTCAAAGAAGATGCTAACGATTGCTACGAGTTAATAATATAATTCATTAAGTATAAATAATTTTCATAGTTTGGGTAAACATTATGATTGATGAACATGAAGTTTAATTCATGTATGTGTTGACAAAATAAAGATAATAAACGTTTCCAAATTGTCTAAACAAACGCAATAACATGTGCCACAGATCAAACAATTTCGAACTCTCTCTTGAATATGCGAATTTTATCATACACTCTATTGAAAAACAATTCAACACGTTATAAACAATCCATCTTCGTGCCTTTGCCCAGGTTCAATCTCTACCTAAAGCTGTTCATCGTGATGGGCATCACCTGGTCGATGGAGATAATATCCTGGGCGTTCCAGGACAAGCTCCCCGGCTACGTCTGGTACATCTCCGACCTGACCAACACCCTGCAGGGCGTGATAATCTTCGTGATATTCGTCTGGAAGGACAAGATCAAGCGGCTGCTGATGAAGCGCTTCGGCTGCCAGGGCAACGGCTTCCTGTCGCGGCACTCGACCACGAGGAGCGGCTGCCCCACGAGCACGGCCTCGCGCACCACCTGTGTCACCCACGCGGGCGGCGGCGGGGGCGGGGGCGGGGGCGCCGCACCCCTCCAGGAGAAGGTCAATCCCTACGCCGCGGACGCGCGAGGGAAGGCAGCGGTGATCGACGAGAGCGACTGTATTTGAATTATTCACCGACGCCGGGCGGGAGAGGGGGAGGAGGGAGGTAGTAAGAGTCGGACAGACGGCCAGACCGGGAGAGGTCTTCGTATTCTCATTCCTCTTATTCGGTCTCGAGCCGCGCGCATTGCAAGACTTCCGGATCTTATAAGTATTCGACTCGGGTTTATCATCCTTGGCTCTGTGCTGCTCGATTCTCCCCCCCCCCCCCCACCAAGCGCCGTTCCTCATCGGTGAAATAACGAATACGGGAGAAGGACTGACTTATCCTCCCGAGAGCCAAGGGGAATCAAGGAATCGCTTGGGGATAGCGGGAAAGTCGCAGTACGACACCGAACGACGCGGAAAATCGATGACTTGAGTCTAAGGTCTTATACGACGTATCTGTAACTTCTGTCCGATGTAACGCGCGTAAAGCGATCGTTGGCCGCAAATTCTTTCGCGTGCGTAAAAATCCAGCTCTATTCGTCCCGATTCGTGAAACGTTCGTTTTGCGCGTAGTACGTCAAAACATTATCTTCGTGACATAATACAGCCATATTTTACGTTCCCGCGTGATAGAGCATATAATTTGAGGTCGGCTTTACGCCGCGCGCCACTCGGGGCGTATAAAGTATCATACTTTATGCTTTCCATAAGAAACAGCTATAAACTACTTCGTACGTACGTCATTTAGATTTTCTCGTTTTTTGACACTTCCGACGTTCATTTTATACTTTAGATCGACTCGTTTCTGTAAATATCCCTTTTTTTACGAGAACCTCTTCCCAGCCTCTTCTCCGCATCTTCCTTTGCTTTTGAAACTTGACACCTGAGTATTAGATGATTGAAAACATTTTAATGTGATAATTTATATATATATATATATATATATATATATATATATATATATATATATATATATATATATATATATATACCTTTTAAGATAAAGCAAATTCCAATTTTTTTTAATTATTAAATACTGAACAAATGATTGAATTAAGTATTAGGGACTATAAGTTCGATTTATCAGATTATGAATTGTCTTTTGTTAGAATATACTTTCGTTATAAGAATTGACAAACTAACTAAATAACAATGTGAAAAGGTTATTGATATACGAAACAAAAGTAGTAAATTACTATGTTTTGAGCACTTCCTGAAAGATACCCTTCAATACGGTGAAAATAGGATTAGTATCTAATGTGTAAATAAACTTTTTTTATCACTTGTTAGACCTTAGTTTTTTTTCTGAAATTTGTTGTTCAAGTCTTTTTGATTGAATTTTAGAAGTTAAAAATATATTATTCTTTCACATCTTCATAATTTTCAAGCATAACGTCGCATTGAAATATTAAACAATAGAACTCATCATGGAAATTATCGAAAATGGAGAGCTACGATAAATATAAATTAAAATATATATATATATATATATATGTATATTATTAAATGATCAAAATTGCGAATCGACCGTATACGTATGTCAGTCAACCATTTTTTATATTATATTCATATACTTTATCTAATATACCATCTTTCTCTCTTCCCTTTCTCTTTTCCCCTCTTGTTTCCAATTTTCGAAATCAGTTAAAAATAAAAAATTATACTTACGTAGACTGTTTCGAATGAAATTAATAAACATTTTTATCGGTCCTACAGTCTTTGTACCATAATATATTATAGCACAAAGACTGTGTAGGCCCGATAAAAATATTTGTTAATTCTGAAATTAGTATTTATTAATACTAATTTCCAAAGAACGGGCACAGATAATCTTGTTCTGTACGAGTTGCCATATCTTTCAAGACTAGAAATCAATGTAAACAAATCTGATGGCTACATAAATTTTTTCAGCATATATAGGTATAATTTAGCTCAGCTATGCCAATCATGTGTCAAGTTTCAATAGAACTCCGAAAGAATTCGTATATAATTTAAAAAACAAACGCCTTCTTTCTACAGAATAGCGTGCATATGTAAACAAAAATTAGATTCTATTTTTCCATTAGACACTTTCAACGTAATTGTAAGATCTGTAATATTTGTAAGGAAAAAGTCGCGCGCACTGCTTGGGCTTTGTATATGTAATGCCGCAATGTATTCTTAATTGACAAATCATATTTTATCATATAACGCTATACAATGTAACATAATTGGTATATCTATATAGTTCAGTTCAATCATTGGAGTTTCAGGACGACTTGTCATTTTGACAATTAAAGTTGAGATATTTTTATACCTCTCACATGTATAATAATTATGATATCAGACGAATAAAGGAAAATAATTCTTGGATAATGTCGATATTAGGATATGCGACTATGATATTTTAGAGAAATGATTTACTCTTCATCAAATCCGATATCCGTAATATTTTATTACGAATCTAAGATTTATTGCATATAATAAAATTCTGCTTAAATTCATTACATGGAATTATGCTTGATGAGATTAATATAGTTTGCGCACTTGTAACTTATAAATAATATAAAAATGAGAAATAAATAATAAAATCTCTGTGAGATTTTAATCATTCTACAATATGTCTTATATTCTTCAAATAAATCACCCGTACAAAGGGCAGTTTTCAATTAACGTGAGATTGTTTTACTTGCTCTTACTTTTAATGTTAAGCTTTCATTAAAAAAAAAAACAAAAGCAAACAAAAAAGAACATAAAAAATAAATAAAAAATGGTCGATGCAATGTTAAACCTAATGCTGAAAAATCATTATATTACTTTATCATTTATGTTGGAAAATTAAAGAAAAAAAATTACATTTATGTGTATAATCGCTATTATAATGTTTTATAAGTAAGCAAGCTTTATTCGGACACTTCTGATATAGGATACAATGAAGTAAGATATATCAATATCATTTTTATTACAAAGAATCGACGCAGAATCGATGCTCGAGCGAAGAAAAATTTACTTGTGTAGTATTAATAAGTTCGATATATATATATATATATATATATATATATATATATATATATATATATATATAATTTTAGATAAATCTCTCTAACAAGTCTATCGAACTCTTAAGAGATAATAAATGTATAAGACATCACGTAACCATGCAGCGCGCGGGTGGTTTATTATATATATATATATATATATATATATATATATATATATATATATATATACACAGACTCTCTCTCTCTTTCTTCTCTCTCTCTCTCTCTCTCTCTCTCTCTCTCTCTCTCTCTCTCTCTCTCGCTGATGATTTCTTTGCCGTAATAATTATTAATCTCCCACACGATGCCATAATCATACGTGAGCACATATAATCGGTGATTCTATATTAGATTTATAAATATGGGCGCGAAATGAGATTTATCGCGGCCCCGATGCGCACTTACAGCTCCGCTAAGCGGGCGGGTTTATTCCCCCGTGTTCCCGCGTGCTCCCGTTTCTAGTCAAATATAATTCCGTTGTGTACGCATTATTACGCGATAGAAAATACATATTGCTTTTTGTACGCTACTGTTCATAATAATGACTTTTTAAGTTTATAAGCAGATATAAGTTTAATTATAAGATGTATATATATATATATATATATATATATATATATATATATATATATATATATATATATATATATTAATGCAAGTGTAAGAATTTTAAAAAGCGCCCCGACCGTATATTTTAGAGAGATATTTAAAAATAAGAACAACAAACAATGCACGGAAATATCGCGTCTCTCTACCTCTCTCTCTCTCTCTCTCTCTCTCTCTCTCTCTCTCTCTCTCTCTATATATATATATATATATATATATATATATATATATATATATATATATCCTATCGTAAGTCTATCGTTCACGCGCATTTACTTAATGCAAAGTACAATCTGTACCTATAATACTTTGTTGTTTCTTTATCATGATTTTGTAATATTCAATGTCTATATAAATATGTAAAATATATATAAATGTTATTTTGTAATTATACTTTACTTTTTTCTCTTCGTGGCCCTCGCAAAATCATACTTTGCGTCATTATTTATGTATATTAGAATTTAAGTAAAACACAGAAAAATTTCATTATCTTAAATTTTTAAATAAGATATCTGGCCATTAGTCTTGGCTTCAAGGAACTTCATTAAAAAGACGGATGATTTTAATTTTTAATTAATTATACAAAGCTATATAAAACTGTTCGTAAACTTACCCTTCAAATTTTACGAATCTTTAAAAAATTTAGACAATATTTCCCTAGAAATTGATTTAAAATTATTGTTTTGTTTTTTTTTTTGTGCTTTGCTGAAATAATAAATGAGGAGTCGTACAAATTAAAGCGTAATATTCTATTAAAAAATTATATAAAATAAGAAAATTTAAAAAGATAATTATTATTATAATTTTTTGAAAACTTTTCAAATGTTTTCATAAAAAAACTTTTCTAGAATTTCATTTGTAAACAATTCCAATTTCAATCCTTCTGTAATCACTTTTATTTAATAAGTTCATTGATTAAATTTATTACAGTTTGATCAATTTTAAACATGAAAAATGGTATTTTGCGTTAGTTTACTTATGGTTAGATTATTCATATAAATCTAATACTTATATAAATTATAGTGTACTGGTGAAAAACCAATGACTAATAAATCCAATTCATTCTTGTGTAGAGTTATTATAAATAAACTCAAATTGCAAAATAGTTTATGCCATCAGTATCACGGAAATAATGCTATAGCCTCATTAAAAAATATCTTGAATCAATTTACAGCTTGTCAAGCAGGTGCAAAATATTTCAATATCATTGCTTATACCCTTTATATATTGTTTTAAACACAGTACCTTTTATATATTGTTTTAAAAATTGTAAATAAATAGTAACCCGTCTATATAGCAATCAACTAGAAAATTAGCATGACATTAAAGTTATTTGACTGTAAATAATAGAATATGCAATCTCTGTTATGAACAGAAAGAATATGGAAACGACAGTAAGATCTACCATCTGATCTATAATACATTTTATAAATGAAATCAGCTATGCAGAATATTAAAAGAAATTCATAAATCAATGAATAAAAAAGAAAAAAATTAAATGAAGAATGTTTAAACTGACAAATGAACTATTCTATTAGGATAATTACGGTATATTATATATAGATCAACACTGGTACAAATTCTTAAAAAGTAATTTTATTATTTGAAAGAATGCATCTACAATTGATTGTATTATGTATTAAGTTTTCTTACAATTGTTTGAACATATCTTAATAAATATAAATCTCGCATGACGACGATAAAACATAATAAAATGTTTTGTGAAAAAAAATGGAAATACTATCTAATTCTTAACATTCATACCTTCATTCATTATAAAAACGCGATTACATTCTTATAAATTCCGTACATAAGTTATATTACAACGTTTATATAAACGTACATCTATTTACAATAATTACTTATCACTTGCGTATCGCTTTAAGCGTACATGTCCTCGCGGTCGGCGCCAACTCCGTCGCCATCTTCCAAACTGGCGAAATTCAAGAAATGAGCGGGCCGATGCACTTCATGATAAAATTCTTTCGGATTCATCAATTGAAGCTCATATTTCATATTTGGATCGTGCCTCACCCCTGAAAGAATAATTGACGATCAGAATTTTTAATCAAGTAATATATGCTGTTTATTAAATGCAATTTGTGCAACTGACCCATGAAATTGTAGTTCCACGAGCCTTGATTTGGTACCATGAAAAATCCGAGAAACCTATCTGATAAAAGCATCTGAACTTTTTCGTAATGGCTAGGAAGGTATCCTTTAGGATTGTTTCCTTTGTCAGTGTTTTGTTTTCCCCATTCGAATCCACTGAAACGCAAAATAATTGTTTATTTATAAACGATTACATACAGAAAATTTTTATGAAATGTATAAAAATTGAGAAAATACCTGGGTGTTAATTTATAGGCAGTCAGTGAACACGAGCCAGGTGTAAAACTGCATGTGATCACAATAGTTTTTTCTCCATCCCACGTTGTGCTCTCTGCCATTACTTTTGCATGAGTCGAAATATCCTAATAAATCAATTTAACATTATGATGAATAGCTCTTGACGCACCGATACAATAATAAGAATCGCAAAATCATATACCTGGGGTGATAATTGTGGCAATTCATTCGGCTGCGTATGAATCCATCCAAGAGGCTCCATTTCTTTGAGATATTGATGATTTGGCAGCATACTTGGTAAATGTACGGTTTGATGCGTACCCCACTGAGGAGGCATAACGATACATCTGATTTCCTTGACTTGAGGATTATCGGGCGGACTTACACCATACAAGTATCCCGCAATCTACAGTGGAAAAGTATTGTATAATTATATATCATTTTCGTCCAATACGATTGAGTTACGAGGCGCGAATAGATAAATTCAAAAACCTCACCTGAGCACGTAAATCCGAGATGGTAACAAACTTCTTAAGTACGTTCTTGGGCAAAATATACGTGTATCCGGTCTCTTTAATATCGTCGGACGACACGTAGATGTGATTAGTTCGCAAATGCAAATTGGTAGCTGAAATAGCACGAATACGCCACTCGGTCTTCGAGCTAAACGACTGCGTCTCGTAGTTGGACGTCGTTGCCGTAATAATTTCGTCCCCGTGCTTGTTCACCGTCCTCGTCGTCGTAGCTGTCAGCTGCGACTGTTCCTTCGTCTGTTTCTCGATCTCGGCGATTTGCTGACGCTGCGCCGACGGTGCGCTGATCTCCATACCGAGAATAATGTCACGGATTTCGGACTGCGTCAGCGAGGCGACGTTCACGTTGTTCTTCTTTCCGTAATCGGCCAGAATGAGATCCTTCAATTGCACTTCGACTTTCACCCACTCGTCGTCGGTGAGCGAGGGCCAAATGTGATGGGGCTCGGTAATGGTCGTCTTGTCCGGCTTCAGCACGACCTTCGTACGCTCGGTATTGACGTGGAGGGCACGCAGAATGAGAATCAGACGGGAGAACGCGGTGTAGGAGGAGATTGTCTTAAGCCAGTCGTCGTACAGATTGAACAGCACCATCTGGGGCTCGGTAGCCTTCAAGATCAGATCGCCGAACTTCTCGACTTTCAGGCAAGCCTGGAAGGGCAGCTGCAGCTCGGATCCCTTGATGACGATGTTCGGGAAATCGAGGAGATGCACCTCGAGGGGATCCAGCATGCCCTTTCTGGTTACGATAATCTGCTTCGGCTGCTCCTCCACGGGCAGTGAACGAATCAAGGCCGCGACTTCCTCGGCCGTCTTCCATTTGGCCAGCTGGCCCAAACGCTTCTGGCCGGCCCAGACGGACGTGTGAATGATCTTGAGGAAGAGCTGACCGGTGCGCGGATTGAAGATGAAGATCGCCCCGTTAATGGGTTTAGTCGTTAAGTTGCCCTCGAATGTCTTGTGAATGGTGACACGATAGACGTTAGTGTCGTCCACGAACCAAATGATCTGATTGCAGAACAGCTCGCCGTAGTTTTGCGAGGACAGGTACGGCTCGGTCGGCTCCGAGGAATAAAGCTGCAGGGCCTTTCTGATACGCTCGCGCAGCACGTAAAGCGCGGGATTCGCCTTCATGATCTTGGCCATCGCCTGCTGAATGAGGGGCTTGCAGCCGGGGAACCAATTGCCGTAGGCGCTGTGAAGATTGTAGGCAAGATCGATGGCGATCAGGAGGCCAGTGGGCGACGGATAAATCGACATGTTGTCGGTGGTGTAATCCAGGAATTTGGCGCGCGCGTAACGCTCGATGTCGTGCGAGTCGTAATCGCCCCAACGTAGCTGCACGTCGATCCAGTACTTCTGGGTCGTCGTATTGTCCATCACGTCCTTCGAGTCGGCGAGCAGCGACGGCCTCGAGACGTTCCATTTGTACGCGGAGAAGAGCAGAATGTCGGCGCACGATGAATTCATCTTGTACGATTTTCGAGGGTGAATCGTTTCCTTTTGCACGGTCTCGATCTCAAGGGCGTCGAGCTCTTGATCGAACACTTGACAGAGATCCATAACGATCGACTCGTGGACCTTCTGCCACAAGTGAGCTCGAAAGATTTGAATCAGCGAGATCTTCAGTGTGGGAATTTTACCGTGCATGAAAATTCCGGTCAAATCCAATTGTACCTAGAACGGACATATTAGTTGATAATTAATTTTATTGAACGTCAAAAAATAAATAAGAGCTCGCTGAAACTTATTATAATATCGCACCTGGAAACCAACGTATACATTGGCTCTGTTGATAGTCGGCGACCACCACAGAGTGAATCGACGGTTAGGAATTTGATTCAAACCGGAACGCTGGGCATTGGTCAATTTTTTGTACTTCATAGATTCTTCGAAGCCTGATGCCTTTTCCCTAAAAAGGAAGTATATTTGATTTTATTGGGCACCGTACTTTGTGAATTGAATCCTTCTGTATAAAAATATTGTTAGTTACCAGAAAAGACCCTCCCAGGTTGGGAAATACGTTCCCTTGAACAGAGTGTGCTCCAGTATACCTTCCACTCCACCAAGAGCTTGAATCATATCAGTTCTGTAGTTGTTTAAATTCCATAATTTACCGTCGTGTCGCTGATGAGTCCACCAAAACGGATTTTGTTTCAATACCTAAAAAATATTCGGATTTAGATTTTTGAGCGAGAATCGATACAGTACAAGTAGGGGAAAAAATTTGTTTAGCGATAGATATTTTTATGTAAATCTAGACAATTATTCAGAATAGCCTTTGACCTAACTGCAATACTTGATGATTCGTCTCAGACAATTCACCACAGCTATTGCAGCAGTCAACCAACATAGCTGGTTGATTTCAGTACCCCTAGACATTTCATCATTACATAGGTTAGAGCCAGATAAGTTACGAAACAATACATTGACAACTTATTTTATTTTACTGAACTTTTATATTCTTTATAAATAAAAAAAATTTTAAATAACGTATATAAAAACCAGACCTGATACTGTTTAAATTCGGTCCTAATTCTCCATCCTTTGTCATAGGCTAGTGTATGCCGATCCTTTTGGAACAAAGTATTAATCCTGGGAATACCTCGATCCCAACTGTCCTCCAAGTCTTCCAGTGTCAATCGTCGATTTTGAGCATTGGCCTCCTGCCTCTTCAACGCGTACTCGGCCCATACTCGCTGTGAATCTATGAATTCCGATTCCCATGGCTGAATGTATCTGTACAAATTCGGAATCAGCTGATCCTCGTCGTGGCTCATACCGGAGCGGAAATGAGTGATACCGACGTCTGTCTGTTTCGACCATCTGAGATCTGACTGGGGAATCAGGACGTGACCCATGGACAACATTCCCAGGCCTCCCAGTTCCTTCGGCGTGTAAAACACGACGGGCGGAAATCTCGAGGGCATTTTCGAATTCAAACCGATCTTAATACGAGTCTGTATCTTGTTTTCGCACTTGACCAGCAAATCCAGCAGCTCTTGGGTGTTGACGACTGCTTCACGGAAATAGGTCATCAGCCCGATCAGCGCGGTGTTCCACTTATTAACGATCTTCGTAAAGGTGGTCGATCCCGAGGCCATCAGAATCTGCCTGACTCGATTGTGGAATCTCTGGAGGCTCTCGTCGTCGACCCTCAGGAAGCACTGGGCCGTTCGCTCCTTGGTTATTTCGTTCTGTAAGTTCCAGACGCCGTCCTTATGCGTGAACTCCTCGTGGGTCATTCGGCACTTGGGCAGTATGCGGCACTCGAAGCCGCTCATGTTGAACAGGAGATTGGGATTGTCCTTGCTGTAAACGCTGACGAAACTGTTCTCCCATTGGACCGTAGTCGTGGATCGGGGCAGGCGATTCTTGATGTCCCAGAAAACGGCACGGCCGAGATTCACGTCGTGCTTCATCAAACGCATGCGGGCGTCCCGGGGCCAGCACTTTTTGTTATTATAACCAACGATGTTCTCATTGTTCGGATCCGGATGCTCCGTCAAGTAACGCTGAATGAGATCGCGGGCCTCGTCCGCGGTGAAACGTAGGAACAAGTGAATCCTGTCGACGTAACGGCAGTACAAGCGAATGGGGTGGGCCGTTTCTGATGCCACATCCTGCACGAATAAAAACGTTATAGCAGTGCTTTATAAAAAGTGAAATTGCCTATTTCTTACATTCAATACTTATATTCTGAAATTGTTTCATAAAAATATTAAATTGTTTGTCTTGAATAATGTTTTATTTTATTTTTTTTTTTGCTTTTAAATTGACTAGTTCTTAGCCAAAAAACAATTCGTAAATTCATAATTCCTAAATTTAGTTCAATAATGTTGTCGTTTTGGAAACTGCGCTAAAAACGGCATGTTTTAGCGCAGGGCAATAAGGACCATTTATTTTCGAGCTTTGCTAGGTCAATGTTTAATGAAAACATCGATATCCTATAGCTCGAATTAATAAATAATTAACAAAAATATCAAATTTAAAAAATTTTCTTTTTACCAATCTTCGAAATAATGATAATTTTTTTTTCTTCTTAACTACTAACTTTATGTACAAATAAAAGTATTTAAATCTACTACAATTAAATAATAGTACTAAAAAATGTCCTTACTTGGAAAGTAAGAAAGTCGTTCGGCATTTGTGGTGGTCCAGCCATTTCACTGGCTCTTTGCAGACCAAGAACTAATAAATCCAAAACCAGTCCGTAGTACTGAGCAATAAAAGAAGCAAACTGCAGACCTCGAATAATACCGTAACTGTTAGTATGGTTCATGTCCTTATAATTTATAACAACGTTATTTTTGGCTGTCATATAATCAGCAATATTGTGATCAACGATCAAACGCAGCAAACGATTGAGCAGCGTCAAATCGATTTTCTCGTACAATTTTTCAAATTTGGATTCAAGCAGGACGTTACACTCGCCCTCGCTGACATCCCAAACGTCTTGAAGATTGTTAATACCTTGGCACCATTTGTATACCAATAGGGGAGGAGGCTCTGTATCAGCAGGTTTGACCCATGGTGGAAACAGTCTTCGTTTATCTGCCTCGTACCATAAGTACTGATCCAAGTAAGCATCGGTAATTTTTTCAAGGGGTTCAACGTCGTAAACTGGAATGAGGTGGCTGTAAAGATCCATAAATTCGATACCGACCTAAAAGTAAAATTATTAGTGTTAATCGTTAATATATAAAGGTTTAAATATTTACGTAATTATTTTTATAATTTTAATTTGTATTATGTAAATTTGCTTTATATTTAAAAATTATCCTTAATTAAGGTAATTAAATGTTCAATAATTTATTTCGGTTTTAAGTAGAATGAATGCAAAAATAACCTCTTTAAAAGCTCGTTGTGTAAGTAGATGACGTTTGATTCTAGATAATGCTTCGTGAGGATTGTCATAAGCTTGTTCAATTAACCCAAGTTCTTCTCTTTGACTTTGGTTCAATCTTGACTTCACGCTGTAAGCTTCTTTCAATCTTTCTAAAGCTAAAATCAACAGTTTTGTATCGTGTTTGTATGATAATGGAGGAAATGGAATAGGCGCAAATCTTCGAGACTCGAGCCAATGTACAGTTGTCGTGTAGATAGCGACGGCTTCCTCTGGAGAAATGTATGGTCCATCCTGAAACACACATAAAAAAGAGAAAAAGTTATCAACTGATACACGTATGTTTCTTATTGTCTATGATACACTTCAGTACCTTTAGATAGTTATGCTGTCTTTCTTGTTCAGCTTTCAAATATAGCCGAGTTAGACGACCCAAATTCTTTTTACATACAGTTTTGTCCACAGTTGCTCCACGACGAATACGCTCACGGTTATAGTGAGCTGTATTCGTCCACCAGTCTGCCTTCATTTTCACGTATCGAAGAATCATATTTTCAATAGGAATTGGTAGCCCAGGAACCTATTTATCAATAAACAAGTAATAAATAGATAAGCTACTTATATTTATAAAAAAATCAGTATATATTATTAAAATGTTTACTATTTGAACTATAAACTACACAATTCAAATAAATACTGATCAGTGTCTTCCATTAAACAATTATTAGTCATAGTTAATCAAAATGTCATTTATGTATTACCTTCCATGGAATATTGGCTTTCCAACATCTCCAGGCTTCACTTAAATGCTGTAAGATTGTTCTTGCTTTGTTTTGTTTTATACCTTCAGGCATCATATCAACTATATCATGCATAACTGAAGCTCTCAATTCTAAATCAAAGTGGGATTCTACTCTCTGCTTGGTCACAGTTTTTGCAACACCTTTGGAATGTCGACCTTCGAATTGCCTAGACAATAAGTTTCCTAGCCACCGTTCAAGAAGTGGTGTAATTCCACGCATAAAGAAAAGCCAAACTCGCCATCCTGGAGCCCAGAAGCCACAGCCTGGACCTTTACCAACAGGGCCCTTTTAAAAATAATAACTTATTAAACATGGTTTAATATATATTATCTAAACTTAAAATCTAAAATTAAAAATTCTCAATATAAATCAAAAATGAGTCATTTAATAGAGAAATTTTCTTTAGAATGTCATTTCTATAAAATTCATTCTAATCTAGATGCTTACTATGAATAAAGTATGTAATGGATAAATGTACGTATCTGGTATAAAATTATTCATTATTAACTATTTATTACATAAAATGAGTTTTGTATCATTTTAAATAAAACTTACAGTATTAAAACGGTAGTATATTAAATGTTTCAGATCTTTACACATTCTTATTTGTCTCATTAATTTATACTTGTATCGATACATTCCAGTCAATTGTCCAACATGAGCAAAAATATATTGCAATCCATCAGCAAGTTGGAATGCATCCACATTGTTCAAACGATACTGAACATGAGAATCAATGATTAGTTTAGTTAATCGGAGAATTTCACGACATAAATGGAAAGCTGAAAAGTAAAATAAGAATCATTGTTCATTCAATCTCTATCACTGATTTATTAAGAAAATATCGTAATACTTGAGAAAACTATAATAAAAATAACAAAGACTATTGTAAGACGGCAAAAACAGAATTGTACTTTTTCAAGTTACAATATGTCAATATAGTAAATAAAAAAATAAAATTATTGTTGTTGTTATTATTATTATTATTATTATTATTATTATTATTACCGATAAAACAAAGTAAAATGTAAGAAATATTAATAGAAGTAAAAAGTTACCATTTCCAAAACGAGATTTCTTTCTTTCTTTGGTTGTTAATGTTTTACTAGGTTTCAAATTGAAATTATAATCCAAATGAAGATAATTTAAGTTCTTTCTATGAATTAGAAGATTTAGCATGTTATACCCTTGGCGACAAACTTGTAAGCCAGCTTCAACCCAATCTAAAGTTGTTGTTTGGAAAAATTTAGTAGACTTGAAAGATCGGAATAAATACCGCTTTTTTTGTGGTTTTGGATGCCTATGTTTCAAGGCATTTAAAACAAAATATTTAAGTAGTTTCTGATAGCTGACTCTAACTTTAACAGGTTGTCCTGGTGGACAATGTTCTCGATACCATGACTTCACAAGTGGGATATCAATCGCTCGTCTTGTTCTACCAGATCTAGTGTTAAATGGTCTTGGTGCCCAAAGTAGAGCTATTCCATTAGCTGTATTATCAGTATAAAGCGGTGTTTCTTGTAAAAATGGTTGAACATCTTCTGGTAGGACAAAGTCTTCCTCATCTTCTATTACGGGTTCCATAGTCTAAAATGCAAATTATTAATGAGAACTGAATATATTTTTAAAATTATAATAAGTCCTATAAATGTCAAATAAAAAATAATTGTTGTCAATTTGGAAACTGCGTTAAATAAAACATTAACGCAGGGCAAAGATGACCTTTAATTTTCAAATGATGTGAATCAACAATTTCTTTTATTAAAATGCTAATCTGAATTCATCATTTGATTGATATAAATAAAATTAATTTAATTTAAAAGTGTAATATACCAACTTTTAAAGAATTTCGATGAGAAATTGGATTAATAAGTGGATCAAAATAAAATGCTGGCAAATCTGGATCTTCGGTTTTTATGTATACTACATTGGGTGCATGATACCTAAAAATTTTTTTTTCATGAGAATACAAATAAAAAGATAATTTTTTATTTTAAATAAATCATTTTGTTGGTAGAATCAGCGCTTTCCTTCTTAACTTAATGAAAGCTAGGAATAAATACTATCAATTATTATACCACACTGCTAGTAAGATTAAATAAACTTTATAAAAAATCTTAAAACAAAGTGTGGATAATTATATTTAATAAAATCTTGTATGCTTACCAAGATAAATGTACAAAATGTGGCATGTTATTGTATAAATAGGGAAAAGCAATTCTATATTCTGTTCTAATTGGTTGCCTTATAATAATCTTATTAATATCATTGAATTCATTCCAATCTTCATCTGCAGCATTTGAATCTTTAACAAGTGGTTCAAACTTTGGACCTCCAGGAATAGCCATATTTAATGCTTTGGCTGTGAAAAATGATTTGGGGTCAAATAAGTAAAAATAATTCATGTCTACCAAATCTGTTAATAATGGATTAGCAAGACGATATAATGTTGCCATCATTGGTAAACTTAAATTCCATCTTCTATATGTTGATCCATTAACATATCTGAAAAGCAACATATCTTTATCAACTTTACTTTTAAAGAATCTATATCATCAAATTAAAATTATATTTAATTCAATTTTTCAGATAGCGTTTAATCCAACTGCAGTACTTGATGTTTTATCTCAGACAATTCACCATAGATACTGCAGCAGTCAACCCACATTTATAGTTGATTTCAGGACCCCTACGCAATTCATCAGGAAAATGAAAATTATTCTATTACATATATTAATAATTTAACTTACTTTGTTCCTACAAGTGGTTTGTGCTCATAAAACCAGGATGCCACAGAACTATCTTCTTCAGAATCTAACTCAATCTGAATAGCTTCTAAAGGCTCTACATCCAAAACATTGTCAGCATAATCTAATGGAGGTTCTTCATCATCAAATGGAGGAAATCTCATTCTTTTAAAATGTCTTCGATCACGTTTTTCACGTCTCATCATAACCCACATAGTACTAAAACAATAGTTTAAAATTAATAATTAAGTAATATTTTAGTAAATAAAAATACTTGAATATTTACCCCCACTGTGCAATATACACTGGTTCAATAACCCATGGTATTTCGTTCACAAATGTGATTGCACCTGTGATATGATATAATACTTTAACGTCTCTAATCTGTTCCCAAGGCATTGGCATATTTTCTAATAATTTCATAACAGCATGTGGCATATATTTTAGAGCTCTAATAATGAAATTAATTGACTATATTAATGATTTTTAATTTATAAAAATATATTTACAAACAGATCATTTTATATAATTTACCCCAAATAAACACGTTTATCATGCCTGTACTTTCGACTACTCATATCACCATGATCCCTGATTATTTTTCTTATGTGCTCCGGTGGCATGTCCTCTTTTTGAGCATCAACAAAACCAAACTTTCTTTTTTCAGCAAAACGTTTTGATTGTAATTGCTGCCATTTTTGTGCTATAGAAATTAAAAATCCCATTGTTAAAAAATACTTGAAGCTTTTTCATAATAAATTATATCAATAATTCTAGATACATAATGTTAATCATGAATAACTTTATTCAGAACCTATAGACACCATGTACACTTGACTGAAGCTTACATGGGCAAATGTGTAAGTTTTTATTCCTAACAATATTATACCTATATATTCATTAAGGATATTCATAATTTGACATAATTTATATTTATTCAATGGGAACAAAAACTTGTATAGCTTGATATGAGTTAAGTGCTACTGTCTCTGCACAACGGTGCCTATAGAATTGATGTTAAATTTATTGTTAAATACTTAGAAAATGATTGAATTTTAAATAAAATAAATAAAAATATATTTTTAAAGATTTCATAATCAAATAAAATTCCTTCTATAAAAATAAATAAAAAGAAATAACAACAATATTTAACCTTTTTCTTGTAACTTGTCTTCCGACAATATTTCAGGCTGTTTTGGTGGTTGAGGAAGAGGAGGTCCTCCACTCATAGCTTGCATATGAGCATGATGTGCTGCTTGAGCTTGTGCTGCAGCTTGGGCATGTGCTTGAGCAGCTGCTAATTGAGCATGAGCTGCTTGCTGCTGGGCCATCATCTGGGCCCAAGGATTTGGGCCCAGTAAGTATGGAGGTAGAGACATTTTGATAATAAATGTCTTTTATTCTATAAACAGAGTTTATATTTTTAAAACTCAAAAAGTTAAATATTAACAAGGTACAAAAATTGCTTATATTTCTTATTTTCTTAACATTTAAAGGATGTCGCTTATAAATATATCAACCATCTATCTGATAAGATGCATAAAAATGATTAATGGCCTGATGAGATGCATAAAAAATATTAATGACCTGATCATTTTAGATAAAAATTTTGTTAAAACTGAAGTCTATTTGAACTGAATAATTCCTTTCTTCGAAAGACTAATTTATCAGCAAGAATAAAGTTTTTATTTTATATAAAAAATAAAAATAAAAACAGCGATAAGATTATGTAAATGAACAATGAGTTTTTTAAAACTAAATTAATTCACATTATATATTTATATTCTAATAAATTCTATTTGATTCTTTTAAAACATAAATTGATAAAATAATTGTTCACTTTCAATGAAAATAAATATTGTTGTAATGTTTGAAGATATCTTAAAAAGAATTGAAGCAATAAACATATATCATCATACCAAAGTATGGTCAAAAAATAAAAAATTTATGGTTACAAATAATTTTTTTTGAACTGATAAACCATTAAATATTCTTCTCATAGATGGTATATAACAAAAATTTAATAAGTTTCATTGAGTTTTGAGTTGAATTCCACTAAAATTATCCATACAATATCCTGACTTGTTACGCTTTAAAAAAAATGAAAATATTGTTATAAACAAATTCTATTTAATTTATTATTTATTAATAATATATTGTATAATTTTATATTGGAAATAACCATGGGAACAATTGAATATGGCATATGTATGTCTTAACATTAGATTAATTCTTACAGAAACGATAATATAATTCTATATAATTACATCGCGTTAAAGATTTTATCTTAAAAATCATAGACGAAAAAATTAAATGTAAATGTAATTTATATTACTTTCAAATATGCTCGCTCGAGGCATTCAACTTTTCTAACGCGGTTATGAACATAACTTAGAACTATCTTTTTAAAACGCTATTCCTCTTGAAATACTATAAACTTTACTTACTTTAAACTATCGAAAGATGTAATATTTGTCACGGCATACTTAGAAAGTCAAATAATAGATTTTATATACTATTATACAATTAATTGTATAATTTATAAATGTTCGTAAAATTAGTTGAACACTCGGCTCTCTCGGTTAGCCATGAAAGAAGCTAAGATGGTGTCAAACATTTCCAGTAACATAAGTAAAATAAAATATTATAAGTGACGATTTATGTTGTTAGGACTGTATGGCGATGTGGTACCAGTGATACTACGCAAATGAAAAGAAGACTTGATCAAGTGATTCAAACTAGTATACACAGAGTAGAATTTTCTATAGAATATATTTTTATTTTTTATTTAGTTCTTTATTCGTATTCAAATTCGTATATATTAAAACATAATTTTATTCATTCAGAAATTGAAAATGGTTATCTTCCTCTTATGAGCACTAAATTTATCAAAATATTTTTTGAATTTTCAGTGTGTATTATATACAAATAAGACGAACGTCAACGTTCGTTTTGCAAATTAAAAATTGTCTGTATTAATGAAGTATATTTTGAAATTAAAGATATCATGAGTAGTATTGACGAATTAAGTTTGATATCAGGTAATGCTTTTTGTTTCAATATTTTAATTTCTTTACTATATGACAGCAACAGTTCTTAGCAATATGAGGTTATATTTCAAATCATTGTTTACAATGTTGTATGTATGGAATAACTGATCATTAACATTTTATGCGATGTATTTTATTAAATAAATTTGTTATACCTAATTAAACTATATTATATAGCTATCCATAAATATATCATTAATCGTGGTTTTAATCAATATTCTAATTTATTAAAAATACTTCATAAATATTATAAATAACTTAGTTTATTTTCAATATTTTGCAGGTATTTCAAATATATCCCGTATCTCCAGAACTAACAATTCAACTCTTTATAAATTTGATACCTCTTGCAATAATTCAGAATGGCGAAGTATATGTCGTGATATTAATAAAAGTCTTACTTCTGATAGTCAAAAAACAGACTCAAGAAATACTTTAGAATCAGCAAAAGTTAATAAAGCTCTCAGTTCCTGTGAAGAAAGTATATGTGAATATGCTAAATTAAGATGTATCTCTGACTGTTTTGAAGAAATAATAGACAGTAATAATAGCTCAATTGAAAAAAATACTATGAAAAAGTTAAAACAATTTTTAACAATTTATAAAATAAAAAAATATTTACATTTACCAAATAATTCAAAGGATTTAAAAGAAGAACTAACATTATTGGGAATCATAGATCTACCAAAAATTGAATTTAATTATGAAGAACAATTAATGATAAAAAGTTGTTTGGAAGCAAAATTACGTGAAAAAATACATAACTTTTTATCAATGTAAAATTTAATTTATTACAGTTTACTTTGTTTTGTTTACATTTGTATTATTAATATTACTAAATGGGATAACAATAATACTTATTTCATTATTTTAGATATGAAAATTTAGCAGGATCAACAAAAGATGTACTGAAAAATAATGAATCAATACTTCGTGCAAGATTCCAAAAAAAAGGTGAATTGGAAAATTTAAATTGGAAAGACAAAATTGAGGAAGTCTGTTTAGAGTATAAAAGAGATTTAATTCAGTGTATTAAAATGTTTAGTCAATGGAATGAATTTAAACATAAAATGAATGAACACATTTTCAAAGAATCAGAAAATTTATTACTTAAAGCAGAAATAGCAGAAATGAAAGCTATTATCACAAAATTGTCATGTACAATACGAATGTTTAAAGAAACTCCAATAACAGTTGAAGCTTTTAAAATTCTCAATACAACTTTAAATGAAAAAATTTCTAATTGCACTGATGAAATTGCTGAAAAAATCGAATTAAAAAAAGCCTATGATGCATTAAGTAGTACAGAGTATGATGAAATTTTAAAGAAATATTTAGAATTAAGCTATATAATTAAAAAGAAAAAAAACTTATTAGACCAGTTGTAACAGTTGTTATTTTAATAATCAATTTGTTATTTACTGAAAGCACTGCACTGTTAATTATAAATTTTACATAATACGATGATACTGAATCAATTGGATTATTTTTATACAAATTAAGAGACTATTATTAATATGAACTTAACGCATATCTACAGTGATTCATGTAATCTATATATTTTAATACCAAAAGATAGTTTTAGTGTAAGTAAGAAATTAAAAATTTATTCTTAAATATATCATATAAATATAAATGTAAGAATGAATTTATGGATTATATAACAAATTTATTTGAATAAAATGTAAACATATTTTTTATAGATCAAAATAAATTATAAACTATTTATAAATACTATTAATAGTTAACTTAAATTATGTAAAATATCAATAAAATATAATATAAAGGAACGTTTCTGATATTTCTGATTTTTTATTTAAACAATTAAAAAAATTGTAGTTATAATTTATATGACTGTAACTTGATAAAATTCTAAATAATTTAACTTAATAGATTTTAAAATATCATTGACTTTATATAAATTCACCTAAATTATTTCATAAATTTAATTTATATGACCTATTGTAATAAATTATGCTATAATTTTTCAGTTGAAATAAAATTAATATCAAATCGCATATCTTTTAAATTAATTTTTTTTAATTTTGGCGCCTTAGAATTTACAATTTTTTTAAGTCCACTGTCCATTCCAAAACTTAAAAGATCTCATTGCAAATCAAAATCATATAACAAATGAATAAATATAAATATAAATGCCAGTTAAGTTTTACACCTGATTAATTTATAAAATTTCAAAAAACTACAATATCACATTTGCCTATACACTTTATAAGTATATAGAAAAATATACGGTGGGTTTAATATAATTAATTATCTGTAGTTATATATCATTATCAGATCTGATTATATTAGGTTATATCTACATATATTTGCAATGTGATATTAAAAATGATGCGCATGCCCACTCCAGAAAGACTACTTTAATCACCTAATATTTTGCTCTAAAATTCATTCCCTCATCTATATCTTCTTTAGGTAGCTGATGGTTGCTGGTTTGCCACTGTTCGCTGTTCTCGGTATCGGTCCTCGGTCCTCTTAGGCAGTGTGTGGTAACTTCTTGTGGACTTGTGGTTCGTGATAATATCAGAATTTTCAGACACGAGGACGGACTGACGGAGTAACGGAATTAGGAGTATAAATTGAAAATTCAGTGAACGCGTATTTGACTTTTCATTAAGTGTCAGATAAGTATCAAAGAGTATTAGCGGAAAGTGTATAGCTTAGTGAAAAAGAGCATTTGATTTAATACTGTATTTATATGGCGTCCATTACGGAGTTGTCTGATATGTTCGATAGCGGCATGGGCAGCAGCGACGCGCAATCACCAGAAATCAAGGCCTTACTACCGGATGATAAGGAAGACGACGATGAGGAGGTTCATATACGTTTAATTTATCTATTATTTAGCTTCATGGTCACTACTGTATTATATCTAATGTAGAATTCGATAAATGCCGACTCTTAAAATTTTGGCTGTTCTCTATGCTATTTAGATTTTCACTGATAAATTCTGAATCCAAATAAGGTCTATTACATTGCATATTTCTCTCTGATCGATTTCAGTAGTGAATATTTTCATACTTTTCGAAAGATATACATCATTTTTTATCTATTGAGCTTTCAATATTATATGTAGATATTACTTTTTATATTATTACGTATGAATAATATTTATATATTTATTAGTAATTATTTTACAATAAGTAAAACGTCATTTTTATATTAATTTTTCAGGATGAAAGTCTTGCAGAAAGATTGGTTGGACTGACAGAAATGTTTCCAGAAGAAGTCAGAAATTTGAGTTACAATGCAGGAGTATGTTTAAAAAGCTGTATAAAAGGTTAGAAAAATTTACTTTGCTAAGAAGATATATATTTAATTAATAACATATAATTTAAGTTGGATACAATCCGATAATATGTATATATACATGTGTGTGTGTACGTGTATATATTATATAAACAAATTAAACAATATCCTATTAGTTATTATTAAATTTAGAGATATGAAAATGAACAGAAATGACTTAATTTAATGTTTCAGGTTTTTACTCTTTCACATGTGCTGCCACGTGGATTATCTTTAGTTCTTCTGCGATTCTATTTGCACCACTAGTATTTGAAATTGAACGTGCTCAAATGGAAGAAATGCAACGTAACCAACAGAAACAAGTTTTGCTTGGACCAGGTTCAACTATGTCCAGTGCTAGTTCTGGTTTTCCAATGGCCCCTCCCATTCAGAGATAATTCTTAAACTATAGAACTTATAAATAACTTTATGAACTTGTTTTCGAAACAATTATACATTGTCATATTGAAATATTAATTTCTTGTTCGCAAAAATATCTTACAATAGATAATGTTATGTGAATTAGAATCGTTTAAAGTGTCTTAGTAATAAAAATCTGTTATTAGTGATCAATTTTAAATTTGTTTTTCATGTATTAGTATATAATTGATGATCACCAAAAAACTGACTATGTTAAAATTAGTATGCATTTGTAGAATATTAATGGAGTTTGTAAAATTTTATTAGAAATGAAGGTCTTACATCTTTTACAAACGACATCATTCCAGAGCATGGCATTAAATTAGTACAAGTCTATCAGCTATAAATATTATTTAATTTACGTTATATGTATTTCACATAAAATCATTTATAAAACAATTTTTTTTGCTTGATTTATAGTTGTGATGAAAACATATTATACTTACAATCAATTTTATACCATTACTGTTATATTGTTTGCAAGTTTCAATAAAAAAAAAAATAATCTTATAACGATTTCATGAACTTTTAGTCATTAAGAAATATCAATACATAATTTCAATTACAGAAGATATTTAAATAAATTTATTCATTTTTCTTAATCTACCACTTTTTACACTCTTTTAAATTACATTTGTAATCGTACAGACAAGAATACTGGAAATTCATAATTCCAATTTATTTATTTAATGCATTCATATTAATAAATCAGATCGAAGTAATTTTTATTAATTAAATTAAATAAATTTCTTTCATCTTACATTTTATCAAGCTTTAAAAAATCTTACAACTCTAACAACATACTGCCTGCATATTGGACATTCTGACATTTGTTTTCCACAATTAATACAGCAAGCCATATGACCACATTCTAAAATTACACATTCAATTGGAGCATCCAAACAAATTTTACAAAGAGCATCTTCATCAGCATTTTCAATTACTGCAAAAATATCTGAATATTAATACATGTCTTAAATATTTTTTCATTTTTATCCATTTTTTGTTTTTATAAAAACTAATAATAATTGCATAGTTTACTTACAAAATAAATTTAAAAAAAATACAAATTTACATAAAATTAAGTTTTTAAAAAATCGTTATAAAAATAAAATACTAAAAAACTTAAAATGATCTTTTTAATGAATACATTAATTATAAAAGTACATTTGTTACAACTTCTTATTAAAGTATAAAGAGAATCTTTCTATTAAACATAATTATATTTTAAAAATAAAATTAAATGATACATAAGTTATTAATTATAATAAAGATTCATACCTTTCCTAGATTGTTGATATTCTTTCCATAATCTACATGCTCGATCTAATAATTCAGATCTTTCTACACAGCCTTTATAGTCAACTCTATTTGCTCTTAATAAATCTTTAAGCTGTTTTACAGTCAAAGATTCTAATTCAAAAAGTTCATTTATTTCTGATAAATTTACATTACCAGTCCACTAAAGATAAAAAATTTATTTTACTATACAATTGACTATTGAAATAATAATTAAATGTGTAAATAATACCGTTGGAATTTCAGAAAACTTTAAAGTTTTGTCCACAGGAGACGATTCTGAAATTTCTTCTTGCTCTGTTATCACAGGTTCAGGTCCCCCATTTCTATTATCTTCGCTTTCTGATACTTCTTCAATTTCAACATGATTTGTTGCTATATTTTCGGATCTGCTTTCAATATCTTCAGGAGTAGAAACATCACTAAATGATCTTTCATTTATTTGTGGACTTCTAGATCTGCGAGCTGGAGATTCAGCATGAATTTCAGGTGTTTCAGGATTGATTTCCCTAATAAAAAATGAAAACATTGATATATTGAACCACATTCTCATTTTTGAAATCAAAGTATAGTTTAGAGATTTATATATTGTATATATACATATATTTTACAAACAGAGAAGTATACTTTTAAAAATACATACATATTTGAATCTGCTTGATTTTCTTGTACATGATTTAGGGATATATTTTCTAATCTTTCATTCCTTGTTTCATAACCATTAGCGAAATTAAGTAGTAAATTTACTAAGTCTTCTTTTTCTACAAGTAAATAAAATTAAAAATAAATCAAAATTTACTTCAAATTAATTAATTAAGTTTTATTTTCATAACTGATTATAAATTATTTAATTCTAGAGTTTGAAATAATATTAACTACAATTATTAATAATAGTTTGAATAATGTTAACAGTTTTTTTGATAATTAATCATATATAAATAATATAAATTAAATCAATATAACTTTATGATTCCCTTGAGGTACTTTTGAGTAAAAGGAATAGAAAAAAAAGTTTGCAAAACAAACTTAAAAAACATTGTATAAACAATATTATTATTTACCAATACATCCTCTAACTGATACTTTCTTTGCCAAGAGATATTGTCTTAAATATTTGGAACGCATTTGTAATACCTGACTTCTAATTAATGGTCTACGAGAGAGCATACTACAATTATCGCAGCTTAATATTCTATCAAATCTTCTTATAACGCACTCTGTGCAAAAATATCTCAAACAATCCATACATTGCTTCTGTTAATACAAATATGTATTATATGTATAATTATATATATGAACACAATAAAATATTCAACATAACATATATAAACAAAATCTTAATCAATGAAACAATGAGTTCAAATACGTTATAAGTTTACTAGTAACACAATATTGAAATAACAATCAGAATTACTTACCTTTCTTTTGAAGAGGGTAAATTTAATCGTGCAGGCTTCACAAGCCATCTCAGCCTTAATATTGGAATGAAAATACCTGAATCCCTTAATTTTACTACGCTCATGGAGGTTAGAGCATGATTGAGAGGTTTGTTGGAATGATTTTTATTGTCATTTTTTTTCCTTCTAAGAAAACAACACTGTCCCTAATTGAAAAAATACGGGTAGAGCAGGCAAAAAAGAATTTCAAGCTCCAAACATATATTCTAAAAAATCCAGTGGATCGGATCAGCGCGTTATACAGTCATCCATCGCACAGCCACTAATTTTGCACTAATCCGTAATACCGTATACATATATATAAAGTGTAGATATTACAATTGCAACGAAGCAGAGAAAACTATCGATTGTTATCACAGACCATTCGCAGACCAATTGATTATTGGGAAATCGTTATTTTAAACAATACTGACGAAACGCAACGAAACTGACGTTGCACATATATAAGAAGAATCTTTAAAACTACGCACAAACGTACACACGCGTAGAGTAGAGTATGAACTTTAAATCAACAAAAATATGTTTATAGTACTCGCAATGTAACGAACCGCGAATAGCACGTAAAAAATTATGCCGTACTATATTACTTATATATGAAAGTACTGCTTAATTTTCAGCTGCGTCAACAATTTCTTATCTCGTTTCTAATTACGTTCTTTAAAATTTCGAGATGTTAATGCTTTTCTGGTTTTATATAAGTATGAATCTATATGATATGAGTACTCGAAGGAATTGCAGGTTGAAACAGTTGAAAGCTGCTGAAAACTGAAAGTGCTGAAAGACTGAAACTATGGCTGAAATAAACATTTAGCAACAGCAACACACATTATATATATATATATATATATATATATATATATATATATATATATATATGCGTTTATAATACACGTTCCGAGTTACAAACACAACAAAGTCCTTCCGATCGGTTTAGTCACAAAATCTTTGTGTAAAAATCTATTTATTATTGAAATATTAATATATATATATATATATGTGTGTGTGTGTGTGTGTGTGTGTGTGTGTGTGTGTGTTATATAACTGCAGTGGTGACTGCAATATAAAAAGACGTCGAAAAAACGAAAAAACTGTTTAGTGATAACTGTGGTGACAACTGATAACACGCATATACGTACAGTAAGTGCTTTTAAACGAGCATCCCGGTGCTGAAATTGCAGGGATAGGTGTGGCGTTTGGAGCAATGTATTGAAAGTCTTATTAACAATGAAAGCTGGATCAAATTAGCTAAAAGTCTGCTAAAAGGGTGTTATTCTAAACTATAGTTATTATATATTTACACGATTTACATAAACTAATTCTACGTTTCTATTAAATTTAATTTTATATAATAGAAAAAGTAAAATTTTCTAAAAATTACTATGTATACTTTTTGTCTCCACTATGAAATCGTTTATAAAATCCATTAAGAATTTTCAGAATAAATCCTTTTCTAAAACACCTCTTCCAATGTTTTTTAATTTAAAAGTAAAATAATGTATGATGATGTTATTCAAAGACATTAGATCAGTAGAAATTGAATTGAAATAAAAAACACATGTTTAGCATGCAAAAATTATAATAAGGGATGAAAAATATTTCAACATAAAATTTTATAATTTCTAAAATCTAAAACTTTAATCTTGATTAGAATTCTAAATTATTTTATTTTTAAAAATTACTTTTCAAATGTTTATTTGTATTACTACTTATAGCAGTTTTATGATAAAAAATAAAATAAAATATAAAATAAAATTTTAACAACTTTAATAAAAAATTTCATGAAAGTTTTTTTCATTTCTTGATGTTATACAAAGAAAATAAATTAAGTAATAAAGTTAAGACTAATAAGTAATTTATATTCCTTTTGGTCCTTTAAGTCTCATATATCATTTATGACAAAGTTATTTTATAATTAACATACGTATTTTATTACATATCACTTACATACATGGTGTGCATTATAGGACATAATATAAATATTTGCAATATGTTATTTATATACATAAATCTAATGAATTTTTCTAATAAAAAATATGTTTAAATTCAAAAAATAAGATGTACAAATGAACAATATATAACTTATCAAAATAAAACACATTTTTGCTTAACATAAATTGTAATTTATTTTATTTGATTTTTAATTCAATCCGTTACACATTCTTGTATTTTAAAAAATTTTAGACTATTTCTGATAATATTCTGCACCAGTTTACATCAATATTAAATTATTAATAATTTTATAATTAAGCAATTATACTATTTAAATATACTATAAAAATATTAAAAAAAAAACTATTACATGAAATTTAGTATTGTGATTTTACAGAAAACATCAAAATAAAGGGAAAACAAAAAATTTTAAATATTTTGTTAAAATATTTCAATTTCAAAGTCAAGATTTGTAATTTTATAAATTATATTAAAAATATATTAAAATAAAATAATTTGTAAGGGAATAATTGATTTAAAAAAATACCTTTTCTTTCAAAAGTTCTCAGCACTTACAAAAAGTTTTAAATCTTATAATTTTATTTTATGTTACTAATAATTTAAGAAAAAAATCTATAGTTTACATAATAATTATTCAATGAAGCTAAAATATATGAATTAACTCTGGAGTATCCATAAAAATATATAATTTTTTATAAAATAAGTAATTAATTTATTATAAAGATTTATTATATACATGACACATGAAACAATAAATAAATGATCCAAATTAATATTTTCGTCTCTTAACAATATCTGGTTTCCAATTAATTGGATGACTTTCTTCTGAAGCTGTATCATCTTCTTTATACACTTTAATAGTTTTATCTGCTTCGGTTGTAATCATTCTAGTACCTGACATATCAAAAGTAATACTAAATATTCCAGCCTCAGAATCCATTGAACCAGGTTGAACTGGAGCTTGCAGACGCTGAAAATTGTATCCAGTTCTCCAATCCCAAAGGTGCATAGTACCATTGTCTGCTCCAGAGACTAAAACACCATCTTCATTAGCTGCAAGGCAGTTTATTATTGCATTATGTCCAGATAGGTTTTGAATAAACTTTCCATCTTCACTTTTCCACTGTTTTATATTATCAGGTGATGCAGAAGCAAACATATTTAAGGTTGGATGAAACGTAAGTGTTCGTACACTTTTCTTGTGATTTGTTAAGGTAACTCTAGATTTTCCCGCTGCCAAATCCCACAATCTAATAGTACAATCATGACTACCTGTGATAATTTGTGGATCGTAGACTTGACAAATCACACTTGCTACTGTATTTGTATGTCCAGTTAATGTGTGTACATTAGCCTTTGTCCTCATATCCCATACTCTTGCTGTGCAATCTCTACCAGAAGTTACTAAAACATCAATTGTTGGATGTAATGACATAGAGTATACTGCTGATAAATGACCATGATAATGCCTTATTACTTTATTGTATTCTAAATCCCAACATTTTACTTGTCTATCTTCACCACATGAAAATAAGTATGGATGCCTTTGAGAAAAAGCAAGTCCTCTTACACTACTAATATGTCCAGTTAAAGAAATCTTTAATTTTCCTGAAGCAAGATCCCATATTTTTATAACTCTATCAGCTGAACCAGTGGCAAACCATTCATTTCCTGGTTCAATGGCACAAGAACGTACCCAACCAAGATGACCACTTATCACTCTATAAAGCTTCCATGGTGCATGCCACTTTGGTTTGGCCATGGGTATTGATTTTTTGGTAGGATTAGAAATAATATTCGAAACTGTATTTTCACTTGTTTGTACGGGATTATTGGCTACTACAGCTAAACTATTATTCGAGGTCTCATTGTCTGTAGTTGATGTCGATAAGTTTTGATCATTTGCTTTCTTTTTCTTCATTTCATTATTCAAATTAACTTGATGTAAAACGGAACCATAGCTATCTTTAGCTTTTATTGCAATTTTGAATTTTTCTAAAGCTGGATCAACTGGAGGTAAATTTCCTTGGTTAGATAAAAACATATCGTGAGTCCGTTTCAATGAACGAAATACTAATGTATGAATAGAATGCCTTTGGACATCCATTTTTCAAATCTTGCATTTATAAAAAAAATTTTACGATTTACTTTTATAGAAATATAATATTCTATTCATCCATAGAGGTTAGCGTTATTTTTCTGTACAAAACTACGAATTGCACATTGCACTCACACAGACTTGATTTACTTCACACTACTTTAGCTGGCTTTAGCTTGCCAGTGCTAATAATGCTAGCCTAATGTTCATTGTTCATGTTCATGTGTACCATGTGTACCATGTGTACGCACGACAGTCCTATAACCATAAATAATAAAAATCATATAGATAATTAAAACTATTTTTAAAAAATGGTAATTGGTAAATACCAACAAATACTGGAGCGACATCTGGTGATCTGTAAATGACCAAAATTTGAGCTAATAATATATATATATATATAGCTGATATCTGCTAATATTGTTGTCACATTTGCTGCTTATCAATGAAAAATGGATATTATAAGAAATGATTGAACTTCCATACAACTAAGAATTAAAAAAAAATTAGAGCAGCCGTTATTGTTGAATCAAGATAATGACTTTCATTTTATAATTTAAAAAGGTAGTATTATTTATATATTGTAGTAATAATTATTGAACTTCTTATATAGTATACGTTTTTTATTTTCTGTAAAGAGAAGATTTATTTAATAAATTAATAATATATCATGTTGCAAAGTAGTGTTATAGACGTATAACTGGTAGATACTGGTAGATATCGGTAAATTTTAATCTGTTTTAAATTCGTATATCTGCGCCCTCTTACGGCGTACCGTATAGAGATTGCAGCTTTCTTTATGATCATTCATCTGATAATTATTTATACATATGGTCTGCACTCTACATACATGTAACGTAATCTGTGACAGTTAGCAACAAAAACAACCTTCCCAAATGAGAAAATTGGGGCCACTTTTGGAGAAAAGATCGATAAAGTAATTATAAATAGTAATTAGTAATTTATTTTATTCAAGCAAACTAAATCATTGAAACCTTTGTTTAGTTTTTTAATAATATCTTCAAAGAGAGGATATCATAATGGAGATAGAGCAATCCATTGCTGCTGAAAATTATGATACTCTTCAAGAAGAAAGGACAGATATGGTAAAGCGTGGTCGACGACGTGGTCGAAGATCTTCGGATAAAACTGATATAAAAGCTAAGTTAGAACGCAGTCGTCAAAGCGCAAGAGAGTGCAGAGCAAGGAAAAAACTACGTTATCAATACTTAGAAGAACTAGTTGCTGATAGAGAAAAGGCTGTATTTGCTCTTCGCAAGGAATTGGAAACGTATCAAATGTGGTGTCAAGAATTAGATAGTGGCCGTATTCCAGAAGGTTTGCAGAATGTATTAGAAGATTTTGGTACCTTAAAAAAGGAAAATAATTTAACTTAGTATTTCTTGAACATTACCTGATTATTTCTTTATTTAATTTTGTACTTACTTTATAAAATCAGTGTAAGGTATAATATTAATACACTTACAATCTTGTCATGTATTGAATATATGTATAGTGTAAATGATTAATTTAATTTTAAAGAAAAAAAAAATTATGTGCTACCGCGCTATTCTATATTTATAACGAATATATTAGTGGTTAAGATATTTTTTATTGATACTCAACTTCAAGCATGTATTAACATTAGTTTCATTATATTTCAAAAATTGGTATTCAATGGGAAACAAATTCTATAAAAATAGTAGATTATTGTTGTACCTGCTTGAAAAACACTCAAGATTGCCTTAATGACAATTATACATTTGTACATAAGAGCATATTGACTACTTTTAAATGCATAATTCTAATTTGCCTGAAAAATTAACATAATATTAATTCAATCGTTTGCATTAAAAAATTCTAATTTCAATTTTAATCAAATTTCATTCCAATTTGAGTTTAGAATTAGTATAAATGATAATCAGGAAAACACAATTCTAATTCAGAATTCTAATTCAAAAGAAATTGAAAACTAAAATTAAAATAAACTTTTACTAAATTTCAAATTAGAAGTTTATTGCATATAATTGAATTGAAATTGTATTATTTTCCCACAAGAATTAGAATTTTTTAATTAGCAGTTGTCAATATGAACACAAATTGATTAAAGTTGTAAATTAAATGTAAAGATGATTTTGTTAGCATTCTTGGCTAACAATTACAGTAACAATATTAGATTCTTCACAAAAAGTGAAAGTGAAAAACTCATCTGTGTACTGTATCTATTGTAACAATGTAAAATAGTAGTTTAAACTCAAACTATGTACAGAATGACTTCTTATTCCACTGGTTTTGTAAATGAATGTAAAAACTACATTATTTTTGTGTCATATAATTTATTAATATATTATAAAGTTTAGATAGAATTTGTTTCATATATTCCTATTTATCTTTTACATTTATTTATATACATCTACATATTTTTTTGAAAAATAAAGATATTTATTTTTTAAAAAATTATTCAGTGTAAATAAAGATTAATAATAAAATGTTTTGACACTTTGTTAGTAATATTTTTAAATAATATAAATATTTTAATTTATATTAATATTTTTCAATTCTTTATAATTATACAAAATTTTATTATTCATCTTCTGTATTAAGGTGAAATTAAAAAAAATATATTATTGTTTAATGTTGTGAAATGTATAGTAAACTCAATGCAAAAGGTTTGTTTAATTATGTTGCAAAAAACAAATTAGTATACACATTATATACAATTGAATTATATAAAAATTTAATATATTAGATAACTTGCGAAATGTATAATAATTAGAAATATTTTAGCGCTTTTCTGAATAAGGTATTTTAATTTTGTATCATGTATAAATAAGCATATATAAATCAGCATAAAATTGACTTTCTGATATATAAAGTCGATTTTGTAATTTGTTATAAACATATTATTTTCAATTGAAATTTATGTAAATTTTATTAAGAAAAAGAATTTTTAAAAATACCAATGAAAATGTAGATGGAATATAGTATAGAGCAGATTAAAACTACGAATATAATATAAATAAACTATAAATTTTGTTAAAAGAATTGTGTGATTATAAAATATTTTCTTATTATTGAAATGTCACGAGCTATATGTACCTATAATTATATTATAAGATTTAAACTATGATTGTAATATGTACAAACAGTGTATTTTTTTATCTAAATAAGAAATAAATAATAATTATATATTATTATAAAACCGCCATTTTAGAGTTCATATACATTTGTTTTCAAAAACTATTTTTGCCTAATTTTTACTATTGGCTCATTAATATAAAATTAAATATAGAAATTTCAACATTCCTCTGGCACTACCGAATTACCGTTTTAGCTTTGCTCACGTTTGTTTAGTTTTAACTTACACATACAGTCGACGCATTGTTGTAACTTGATGTGGTCAGAGTTTATAGCTATCTTTAGTTAATTTTAGCAAGTTAGATAGTTTTAACAGGTGTTAGCTGGTTTTAGTTTTAGCTATACTAACCATCATCAGCTTTTAATTGTCTATATACAATTGTCAGCCTAATTTTTCTGTTGTCTATAACCGATTCTTGATTAAAAGGGCTTGATATTATAAAGATTCTTGATTATACAGGGCTGTCTAGGTATAGCCTATTGCTCTTTTTTTTAGTAGAAATTAGCCATCAAACAGCCCGCTGTAAGGAATATAATATATTTTTTACTTGAGCATTCACTTGCTGCTTGAGAACGGATGGAAATAATGGTCCTCTATTCTAAAGGGAGTGATCGGATCAATTGCAGCTTGCAGCAATATTGCTGGTTTTCTCTGCACAAAACGGAAGTGGCGCATATATATATATATATAAGGCGATCGGGTTTGCTTGGGCATGTTTGTTGTTTGTCTGCCTTTGTCTAACCAATTTATCAATCGAATCAATATCTACTTTCATTCGCTCTCTTTGTCACTTTCGACTGCTGTCTGTCCGTATGTCTATATCAATTCATTGAATGATTTTCTACTGATCACGGTCAGTCGTGATCAGGTAATAACGTCATGATTAACGGCATAAATAAAGGGGTTTTGCTCGTGTGGAACACTGGTGTGCCAAATACAAAACAACCAGTAAAATTGTAGTACATTTTCATAATTAACCACAAAAATATAAGGGATAGAGTACAGAAAAGCGCTCTGAAACACGCTGAAACCTGCGAAGCCAGCTGAAACCATCTGCTAAAATTGTATCCAGCTGTATCTATACGTTTAGAGGGAAAGAGAAAAAGAACGCATCTTAAGACCTCACTTCTCTATCCTTTTCTATAGTGACGTGAATACACAAATCAAATTCTATTTATGATTATGATTCAAAGCATAATAGAACTTGATTTGCGCATGCGAGCAGATGCGAGTCAGTAGAAAAGGACGTGGAAGTATGATGCTTAGGATGCTTTCTCTCTCTAAACAAAGAGAAACGCTCACTTGCTTGTAGCGTTGTAGCATATTATTGAACTAGCGCACATGTGCGATCAGCATGTACATACAGGTACATTATATCCAGATATATCTGGCTGCTCGAACAGCATATGTACATGCATCAGCTGGTCTGGTATACCAAATCTGACCAGACTAGAGGTGACTAGAGTTGCCTCATTTGAGTCGTTGCCTGCGCATTCATTTAACACTCAACGCAACGGCGCAACCGGCGGCGCATTCTGCTTCCTCTCCACGTGTGTAAATATAAATAAAATTAATTGTTAATGTAAGTGTTTGATTTTTTTTATATATAGTTGTTTAGTGTTCTATAATATTACATTATTATTAGTTATAATGAAACGACTGTCGGAGGAAAGAACGAAGTTAGTATTCGAGAAATTAACGAAATAGTAAGTAATATTAATATAGGTTATATTTACAATGATAAAAGTTTAGAAATTGTTGTTTAGTATAATTATTATTTTTATATGTTTTTCTTATTAATTTATTTTTTAGCATTGGTGATAATGCGAAGCTTCTAATTGAAAAACCTGATGGTGTTTATTGTTTTCGTGAAAAAAAAGATAGAGTGTATTATGTCTCGGAAAAAATTTTAGCCTTAGCAAATACAGTACCACCTGATAATTTGATGAGTACTGGCACATGTATTGGCAAATTTACAAAAACGGGAAAATTTCGACTACATATCACCGCACTGCATTTAATAGCGCCTTATGCAAAAGTAAATAACAATGTCATTATTTAATGGTGCCTGTCATAGAACCTGTATAATCTTTTTTATAATTTTTAGCACAAAATATGGGTTAAGTCATCTGCTGAACAGCAATTTTTATATGGTAATCATATAAACAAAGCTGGCTTAGGAAGAATAACAGAAGATACATCACAATACCAAGGCGTTGTAATATATTCAATGAATGATTTGCCTCTGGTAAGATTTTTTAATTTATACATGATTGAATGGAATTCTTTCAATATTATTTATAAAATAATATTATTTTTTTAATTTATTGTAAAATAATTTTCCATCTTTAGAATAAAAAGTTAAATAAAATTTTTAATTGCATAATTGTTGTATAGTAGTGTGATAGTATAATATAGAATTAACAAAAAATTACAATATAGCATTGCTATTCTGCCATAGACAGGCACAAATGATTATTTTTATATGAAACCGAGTGATCAAAAAATTTAATTTGTTAAGGATGAATGGTATGATGTAAAGCATTATTATAATAAAATACATTTTTTGAAATTTCTTTTCATTTTTAGGGTTTTGGAGTAGCTGCTAAAAGCACTTCTGCTTGTAGACAGGCAGACCCGTTATCGACAGTGTGTTTTCATCAAGCTGATATTGGAGAATATATAAGAAGTGAAGAAACATTGCTCTAGGTAAATGCATATTTATGTAAAGGTTACTGAAAAAAGAACCTTTAAAAACTAGGTTGTTCAACTTAACGTAACCTCTCAAATCTATACATAGTTTCTTAAGAAAGTAAATGATTGTTAGGCATTCATTTTTGTAGAAACATTTTATATATAATAATTTTAACAATTTTTATAATAAAAAACTATAAACAATCACTTCAATATTCAATATAAAAATATAAAATATATATTTTAGCTACATTTCATGAGCTGCCTTTGCAATAGAATATTGTTACCTAGATTTTATCTAGGATTTATTTTATCCCCATAAAAATCAAACTGCCAAAATTGATTCGCTGAATCCGAACAGGAAGCAGCTATAACATCTTCTTTACTATGTATACCAGTGGTATCAAGGCATAACCCAGTTCTTATATGTAAAATTTGTCCATCCTAAATAGAAAATATTAAACTTTAGTTTGTTCTTATTTGTTGAAATAAAATTATTCTGGTGTAATTATGATATCTACCTCAGTCAGTAACCATTCTTTCTCATTTTCAATTTCATCACAAGCTTTCATACAAACTTTAAAAGTATCTTTTAAATTTTCATCTTCAACTACAGTTGCACAGGTATCCTCTCTTCTCAATTCTCCAGATTTACTTAATGAAAAATACTAAATTCATGAAGAAAAATTAAATTATTATATAAGTGTATATTTAGAATACAGATCATAAATTTAATATGTCTAAGAAATTTTATATTAAATATTTTTGATGCATGATGTAAGTTTCATTTGCTTAGTTTGTTTGAATAATTTATTTATTTATTTAAACAAGAAACATATTATATCTGTATAAACCCATATTGATATAGGCTGCATTACAATACTTCATTAGTTTGTATCATTTATGCTATTATAAATTTTAATATTTGTAGTGTACCTGACTTGGATATAGTTGAGAATGACATTCATATACTCCTAGTATATATGGATTTTCTTCATCATTTTGTAAATTATCTAGACATAAATTGCTTGACTGTACACGTACTCTACCAAATGCCTGTACATTTTCATCCGGTATAAATTTTTCAGGATAAACATTATCCAAATACCACTTAAAGCTTTTACATTTTAGTTTTTCACGCAAATTAATTCGACTTTTTATATCACCAATTAACTCTGGTTGATCCTTTAATTATAAATATAATCTTTATTTTTATCTCAATATGAAAAAAATATATTTACATCAAGATGTGTTTCTACCTTGTATTCTTCACGATGCAAAAAATATAATCTTTTATAATCATCCATCCATACATTTGCTAATCTTGCTGTATTAATTCCATGAGTATCTTTATTTTTTGGAAACTTATAAGGCAAAAAATTTCTAAAAACATGTCCTACTCTAGAACAAGGTATAGTTTCAAGTACTCCACCGCATTGCCATATCTGTAATAATTTATTTTCATTTCAGAGTACTATTGAATAAACAATTTTTTATACTTATAGTCTTTCTTACGAATTACCCGAAATGACATTTCAAGATTTTCTCCTCCCCATCCTTCCATTTGATCATCATAACTACCCATGTCCCAAAAATATTTTCTTCTGATAGCAAAGAGTCCACCTGCCATTGTAGGTGATTTAACAGGAGAAATAGAAGAAGTTTTATGTTTCAAATCTTTTTCTTGTATATTTATCCATGTAAAATGGCCAGACCATGTAAATCCCCCTACTTGAAAAAATGATGGTTCATCGCTGTGTGAATATTCAAAGGTTTCTTCAGAAATATTATCAATGATTGGTGTGACAACTGCATTGGGTTTATCTTTTATTCTTTTTAATAATGGTTGTAGCCTAAAGTTCAATAAATTTTGTAAGAAACACAACTAATTGTAACATTATAGTCACTTACCATTGTTTTGTTACTTCACAATGTGCATCCAAAAATATTAGCGTATCTCCTGTTGCACTAGATGCTCCTTTTATTCGAGCTCGTACTAAACCTTGTCTTTCTTGTAATCTTATCAATTTTACCTTTTTTGGTAACCGTGTTTCAATAAAATACTTCAAAAGGCCTTGAAGTTCCTCTAATATAGTAATAAAAAGAAAAATAAATTTTTAAATTGCTTAAATTATTGTTAAATGAAAAACATTATTTAGATATAATACCTTCATCGCTTTTATCGTCAACTAAAATAATTTCTTTTAGAAACTTTGGTGGTGATTCATTCAGAACACTATATACTGTACGCAAAAGTACACTAAAAGCTTCATTGTGAAATATTATAATTATACTTGCAGTTGGCAGTAAAATATTATATGTTAAATTTTTGCATCTGTAAATAAAATGATAAAAATTTTACTTTAATTCATTGCATAATATTTTATATTATTATATAATATAAAATATTGAGTTTTGAGATTACTTACAGTGGATCTCTTACATCTTTTAATTTTCTTTCAAGTGGAATTTTATTTGAAAGAACAACATTCACCGCTTTTTCTTTAAAAACTTCATCTCCCTTTATTTTTTCTGTACCACTTAAATAAGCAGGTTCTCCAAATTCTCCTAATTGAGGGGAAATGTCTGTCATATATTCACTTATCCATTGTTCATACCTTGAAAAACAAAATATTATATAAAAATTGAAATTAACTATATATTTAACTTACTTTTCATTTTTGAGAAAATTTTCAGAAACATTTGTCATGTGAACATTTTCTTTTAAAACTTTCTTGTTATTTCTAATAGATGAAATTTCTCTAAAAATAATAAAGATAATCAATGTACATAAAGTGTATATTATACATCTTATTTTGCACCGCAAAATTCTCATTTTTTCAAAGTTTTCATTGTCGTCTTTATTGGAATGTCAATTTTTCTTTTCCATTTAGTGAAATGATTTTTTTGTTGTTCTTTTATTTCAAGTGTGAGATGGTGCGCGAGTGCGAGTCTTATGCCGTTATGCGAGTGCACTCAAGTGAGGTTAGTGGAGGGTATTTTACTTTTACTTACTTAAGTGTCGATGTGCGTAAGTGTGGTCAAACAGGTTGTCGATTAAAAATTAAAACTTGATAATCCTGTACCTGCTTAGGGATCAGTAGCGGATCCTGAAATTGTTATTAAGGGGAGTCGATTAAAAAAATCAATTATTAATATTAATTAATATATTTGAATATTAAATAATATTAGTAAATATGGATAAACTTTTATGTACTTATGTTTTTTGAGACTAATTCTGAATGCGTAGTGGATCCTTGCCGAAATTGAATAGCCATAAAAACAGCCTTTTGAAGTTTTCTTACAAAATACAGAAAATTTTAACAAATATTTCAAACAATATTTGTAGATCGCATAAGCATACAGATATGTTATTCTATACACAGATTTATTCGGTACAAGTAATATTTTTGGAGAAATATCAAACCACTCTGTCGCGAGGGTCCCTCTGGAAATCGGCACTGTTGTGGCCAAATTCTCTTTGTACTTATACAATGTATCTCGGAAAAACTGCGTCTAAAGAAAAATGCACAGAACAAACATTTTTTAGTTAACTGATATTCATCATATTGAAAATATTTTTTTTTAATTTTGAAATTTTGTACTATTTTCCGAGATAATTTTGAAAACAAAAACATTACTATTATAGTTTTTGAGGTGAAAATTTAGTTTCCCTCAAAAACCATCGCGATATTCGTAATCAGCGCAGCAAAACAATATAAGTCTACAATTTTTCAGCAAAATCCGAAAGTAACAATAATAATAATAATTAATATGATAATTACACGAAGAGCTCATTTTTCACTTGGTTATCCTATTAAATTTTAACGGCCTTAAAAAGTTTCAATTCAGCTTTACATACATATTTATATATTTGAAAATTTGTTATATAATCTTTACTACGAGCAGAAACCGTAGATTACAATTTTGTTTGTTTTTTTTTTTTTTTTGTTTTAACAAAATCAAATATTTCCAGGGTAAAGCTTTTGCAATAAAGGATAAAATATTTTGGAAAGTAATTTATTTGACAAATCTGAAACAATAGGCACAAACAGTAAAAAATATTTTAAATTACTCAAAAAATTTTTGTCTTATATGGCATATTAATAAGAGTAAGTAAAAATTATTTTTGATAATTGTTTATGATAATTGTTTATTTTTTCTAGATTTTAAATTGTTAAATATGACTAAATTTTAAAAAAGTGCCAATTCGGTTTTTATTTTCATATATACTAAAACCAAAAACAAGAATTCATTTTTTTTCGATTTTTAATAAATATACCGATTTTAAGGGACAGGATATTATCATGTTTCAAAATTGAATATTTTATTGCAAAAACATTAGACTTTCTGAATACAAATATTTCTATTATAGAAAATCTTGAAATCGGCTACTGCGCGACGTGAACGGGATAAAGATTTGACTCCTTTCACGTTTCACTCTTTATTATTATTCGCCGACATATTAGTAGTTAAAATTAACTATTTATTATGTTATATAGATTATAAAATATAATTTGATCAAATGAAATATATAAAAAATTATTGAAAAATCTGAAATGTTTATCGTGTTAAACGAACTTTAGACTGGGCATCGCAATTTGAAGCATGTAAAAAATTTAACAGCTGTACCGTTCGAATGTGTAATATATAGGTCATATCAGAGATTAAGGACTTTCTCAACTTATAGATGGCGATGATGACAAATATAAAATGACGTGAATATCGAAATAGAAATGTTTGTTTCAATATTTGTATTATGCAAAGCTAACTATGTTATCCGTGTTAAGAACAAAAAATTAAGAAAAAGACTCAATTTTTCCTTGATATACTTTTGCTTCTTTCAACAAATTTTCGGCACATTAGAGATAGATCTAAAATTGGAACAACGAGCGGTACAATAAATTATTCAAATAACTGATAAAAATGTCGACGTCTAAATTTACGCTTAGCAATTGTGGGGAGCTTCGATCAAAATCGAGGTTGAATCTGCTCCGAGATTACGCAGATGTAAACAATATCTGATTCATTTGTGGAAAAGAAACATATTTATGGCTCATCGCGTTTTTATCGATGACATTGCTACCGAAAAATTGACAATTTAAAACCAATTGACCGCATATGCGTTTCTCGTTTCCTTAAACAACATAATAAATGTCTTTTCAATTTTTTCAGATATTAAATTTTTTTTAATGTTACGTTTTCGTATACGTACAAGGGAGTTATCGTGGCTACATATCGCAGGGGTGCGCTAGCTCATTGTCAATTCGCTCTAGTTGTACAAAATTTGTAGCTTATATGAAAAAATTAGGCTTTGTTCAACCTCTATGTGTAAATAAATAAAATATAAATAAAATATCATTGATTTTTCCGAACTTATTAAACGCTTTCGTAACATAATAAAACGAATCGCAAGTTTTAATTTGCCGATTAATCGATTAGTTCAGATATGTTTTCAAAAAATATTTCGGCCTCTCTAGGTTTGGGGCGGTGCGGGGCGATAGCGCGGTACCCGCCTCCCCCGTAGCTGACGCTGTAAAGCATACCGCATAGCACAGTAGAACCGAGGTGTCGTGTCTTTGAATGCAAATAGAAAGTATAACGAGGAAAGTAACTATAGTTTTTATTATTTAAATAAAACTCTTTTACGGTTACATATACTTACTTTAATAAGAAATATATTTACTCGTACTTCAAATTAAATAGTTTTATGAAATAAAAATCAAATCTATTATATATTTTAAAAAATTTTTATTATAATTTCTGTTACAAAAATATTCCTTCTAATTATCGTTATCCCGTAAACTATATAACTTTGTAAAAATATACATGTATTCTTATAAGTCTTCACATCAATTATTGTCCTTATCGATCACATTATATACACTGAAAGACCACACATGCATATATTCTATAAAAGTCTTATTTGTAACTAAAATATTTTACAATGAAAAATATTATGCATATATTCTTTAACAAATCTCAGATATTATTTTGAAAGTATAAACAGAAACAAATTTGTATTGTATTTTAAGCAATAGATTAATATATTAAAAAGTTATTGTACTGAAGCAGTAATACTAAAATAATTATATATCATTATTTTTAACATAAATAGAAATAATAATTTCTCTATTTAACTTTTTTTAAATTTGCAAATATTTAATTTTCAGTTATGAAGTAATGGTATCACTAGATTTTTTCAATTTTAAATTATTTTTAAAATAGTCTTCTATTTCTGAAAATGATTTTCCTAATGTTTCTGGCAAAAATATATATATATAAATAGTACCGATAAATGACAAAGCACTGAAAAAGAAAAATATACCTTGCGTTCCCATTTTCATTATCATAAAGGGATAACTTTTTATCATACCAAACATCATTACATATGCAACAGAAATCACTACTCCTCCTAGTACTCCTCTAACTGAAATTGGCAATAATTCACCAATCAATGTCCATGGAATAATTGCAAATCCAATGGAACTTGCACATACGTAAAACAGTACATTCATAAGTAAAATCCAGTTTTTTCCAGCAATTATTTCTTGAACTTTGCCATAATCATTTGAAGATGATGTCAAGTAAATGTACAACGCCGAAAAAAACATAGATAAAGCCATACCTATACCACTAGTCATACAAAGCACACGTCTACCAAATTTTTTGCTAAACAATGATGCTAAAACACTCATAAGAAAACGAATAATACCAAGTATAACCATAGCATGATATTTGTCTAATCCCTTACCAAATATACCTCCTAAATTTTCAAATACAGAAAGAGCATAAAATATAATTGTATAAGTTCCTGATAGTTGTTGGATCAAAAATATTATAGATAAAATTATTAGTGGTTTATAAACAGATGCAGTTTTTAATTCTTGATAAAAATAGAAGCAGTTCTTCGTGAATGAATTCTTAGATTTAGTACTTAAATTATGATTTAAGGTAGCATCATTAATTCTCTTAAGTTCTTGTCGATATACCTGTAAAATTATAATGTCAATAAAATGATTATCTAAAATATTATGAACTATAATTTTTAATTCAAAAATTATATTTGTACTCATTAAAATTATTAAAATATCTTGTTATAAATAAAGTATTGAATTTTACTCACATTCTCTGATTTATTTAAACTTTTTAATATTCCTTCAACTTGACTTTGTCGTTCCTTTAATTCTTTATTCGCAAAACACATAAGCCAATAAGGACTTTCAGGAATTAATAGCAGTGCAAATATTATCAAAAAATTTAATACAAGAAATACAATCGCGATCTTATTCCATGAAAGAAATGCACCAAGGCAATATGTAAGTAAAATACCCAATGAAACAAAAACGGAATTAAAGCAGAGTAACATTGGTCTAATTTCTGGATGTGTAATTTCAGATATATACACAATGCTTACAGTTGATAATCCTCCCGCAATGCCTGCAATTACTCTAGCTATATAAATAACAGTTACAGAATTTGCAACGGTCAACATGATCCAAGATATTATACTTGGTAAACAAGAAAGTAAACAAATTTTTTTTCGACCATATAAATCCATTAATGGTCCAACCATCAATGACCCCAAAGGTAGTGATATTGTTACCAAACTTGCTGTTTCAATAGTTTAATAATAATTGTTATGTATTCAAATTGATATTATATTTTAAAATCACAAAATTCTTTATACCTATCCATGATATTTGATCTGTTGTTACAGATAAATCTTTCCTTAAACCATCCTCTAAAACTGTACTGTAAGCCATATTTATTCCTGCTTGAATGACAGTACAGTGTGCAATACAACTAATCATAGCCTGTCCAAAAATAAAATTAATTAAGTAAATTATTAACATTGATATATTTGTAATTATAAAAATTCTATATACCTGTGGCATAACATCTTTGAATAAACATTTATTCACGGTTAGTGTATTAAGGTCTGAAGGAAGGAGTTCGCTAAAAAATACTTTCTTTACAAATAATACAGTATTGTTTAATAATTTATTATGTAACATTTTTCACATTTTTATCACACGTTAAGAGTTTTACATAATATGTTAAGAAGTGATAGGACTTATAACAATAATATACCATCTATAAAACAAAAATATAATGTAAGAAATTTATTAACAAATTCAGGTATACCATTCATATTTACAGACTTCTATTCATATTTTTTGGACTCTTCATCTATAATGATTATCTTCAATAAAAAACATTTTTAAACACTTTGATTAGAAATGTGAAGCAACACAGTCTTTATTTTCAGCTTGACTATTAATTTATTAGGTAATAAATGTGCAATTTTAATGGTCTGAAATACAAATGTATTCAAAACAATACATATATGTATTATATAGTATTATTTTATACATTATGTAATATACAAAACATGATTATGGATATGATTATGAATTATAAATATTATTAAGATTTTATTTTAATATTAAGAAGATAGATAATATGAAGAAAGTTTTATATTGATGTATTAAAAATACTTGTAAACAATTTATTTTAATTACAATTTTATTTTAATATAATAAAATAGCTTACTCAATTACATTTTCTTCATTAATATATTTTTTATTATTGGTATAATTATTTAATGATTCTTCTTCAGAGAAGTTTTCCATTTTATTGTCCATTTTCCAGATAGTGTTAAAAATATTATAAGTATCTTTACTTTCTATAATGAATATTAAAAAATTAATAAAAGAAATATATAGGACATCTAATATATATCACAAATGAAAAAAGTTTTTTTTTTAAGTTTCAAAATGAGATTTAAATGAATAAAAATTCTAAAATGAATATTAATAATCTTTGATTTATTAAATTTAATTTTTCTTTATATTTTAATGTTTATTGACTGTGATATAAGAAAAGGAAAATCAATTAAACCAGTGAAATTTAATAATGGTATGATGATAATATACATTTGTTATTAATTGTAAACATGTTATTACTGACTGTAATTTAAATTAAATAGATATCGTTATATTTTTGTAAATAAATTTAAGGTTTCTTTGTAAAAAAAGTAAAAAATGATCGTAATTATATTATTTTATACGAAAAACGTATCTCATAAATTATTCAATTACATTCATTAAAATTTAGTTTTTACATTTTTATCAAATGACGAAAGCGTGATAATATTATAATGTCTGGTATATATTAACGATCACAGTGTTATATTATCAATTACTAGAGTCGTGATTTAGTTACTAATTTATGTTGCAAATTCATCACGTTAAACAAATTTATTGTACATATATGTGCATTATATTATATATGTATATGAACAGATAGGGATTGCATCAGTTTATAATTTAGGTAATTTCCAGTTGAGATCATATCTGATAATAATATCCGCGCATCAATAAGATAAAAGCTACATATAAGTGAATGCTATACACACACACGCAACACACCCATCCACCCACCCACCCATCCACACACACACACATACACACACAAAAGCAAACGCGCCGATCATACTTCAAAGCAGATCGTGTCGTGGTGGTGTATATATGCGTGCGGAACATGAAGTTCAACACGCGATGCGATAAAAATTAATTATTTATAAATGAAATAAGTATGTAATAGCAGACGAATGTTAATTGTGAATAATACTTCATTATAACAATGGAACTCACGGAAACTAAAGTTCAATGTTTATTGCAAGCCGAAAATTTGAACAAATTGAACGATGAAACTTTCGAACAAATAATGCGAATAGCTACATCTCACATTTGTGGAAAAGCGGACGTCGAAGGTATTGCGTATAAATTCAGCAATAAATGTGCTCTATTTCATTGTTTTTAATATTTAATAAGTCAATAGTTGCACAAGCTTGCGAATCAGTTATATTTATAGCTTCCTTATCAAAGATTCTAGTTAACCTAGATTTTTAATAAGTCATTATTCATTTAGTTAATAATTATACATAGATGTGTTAAAATATCTAAAAATATATTCTTAGTAGTTTATAATTTTTTTTAATATTCTTTATTTTGTCTTTTTATATAAATTTATTCTTAAATATACTAGCCATTAAATAAAATTAACTTTTAATGCTTTTTAACCGCTTAATATAATAAATTTTATTCGTTCTAACATTTATATTTCATTAAATCTTTGATTAACAAAATTTGATTTTACATTTTTATATATTTACATTTATATTTTACACAAAAATGCTTTTCTCTTAATGCAATGTAAGTACAATTTTTCAGCCCTTTCTCAAATATATGGTTCCAAACCTGATGTCGTTAAAGATGTATATGCAGATGTTACAAAGCTACTAGTTGAAAGTGCAAGATGTAATACAAGTTCGGAAGAATTGAGTTGTTTATTACAGTGTACAACACTATCTAAAAATTTTATTGATAAATTCTGTGAATTTTACTCAAATCATAAAGAACAGCTTCAGGAATGTTTAGAATCAATTGGAAACAGTTTACCACATATTATTGATGTTAACTGGAGATTAGATTATTGCGTCAAGGTATTGTTTAAAGAAGCTTATGAAGAATTAAAAAAAAAAAATAAAAGATATTTTCATAGAAATTCTATTGCAGTCTAGTACAAACAGTGCGGGTGGAGTTCCTATGTATAATGTGTCACTGAGCACGATGAAACATGGTCATATAGAGCACATCAAATTTACATGTACAGTTCATCAGCTTCAAGAAATAGTTTACAAATTAAAAGATGCAGCAAAACATGTAGAAAAATTAACAGCTCCTTAATTTTAACTAATACAGATTTAAGTATAATTTATTTCTTGTAAATATTTTGTTATAAGACAAACGCATTTGTAATTTAAATAAAAAACAACAACAATACTGGTGCATTCTATTATATTTTTGCATGAAAGAGGAAAAAGATCTCCTGATCCATATATAATAACTGATTAAAAATACATTACTCTCCTGTCAAATATTATCTAAAAATTGATTTTTTTTCTGACAACAAAGAAAGATACTATCAGTATGTTCTTAAGTATTAAATACATAATTATATTAATAATATAATAAAAATTTTTAATCATCACTTCATATATAAATTCTTTAAACATGATACACTATGTACAAATGAAAAATAAATTGGAGCAGAAACTCCAGTTAAAAAAAAGAGAAAATGTTAAATCTGGTACATTTACCCCAAATTTTCATTTTTAACGTTTTTTTCACATCTCTCAAATTTGTCATCTTAAAAAAAGTACGATAATATATAATCTTGTCATTCTTTTGTCATTTTTTTTACGGGCGATAGTTCCTTCTCAATTTAGAGAAAAGATACTCTGTTTTCAATGAAGAAAATATCGCGTGCTCCGTTTGCATGAAAACGGATTAACGATCACAGCGTTAGATTATTAATTACTAGAGTCGTGCAATACGTGTTGCAGATTCATCTCGTCGAATAAATTTATTGTTCCTCGTTCACTTACACAATTAAGATATGATAAGGCCTCGGGCATTTCACTACTACATCTCTTAGACCTCGAATATTTTAATTGTAAATCGTTTATGAAATACTTTATTTAGTAAGAAATCAAATTTTGACGTGTCGTTCGATTTCAATCTTCAGTAATATATTAGGAAGAAAACCAATTTAAACTTTGAAATATATCATAAAAAAAAAGAGACAATTACAAAAGAGTATACATTGTTCGAGTATTACTGTTCCTAATGATCAACTGCGATTAATTTAAAAAAAATATTCGAGGCTGTAAACTATACAAATTTGTCAACCTATGTTATAAAAATTCATTTTTTAAATAACATTATTTTAATTCAGTTACGTACATTTAACACGTTAATATTTACTTTTTAACCAACTGATTTGATGATCTCTGTAAACATTCATAAAGATTAAGAAAAGGAAATGAGCCTATGATAGTAATATTAATACATTTTCTTTTCAAGTTGATTGACAAATTGTATGTTATCAAGTGGCACATATGATCTGAAGCTACAACTGCTCGGATAATTATAAAAAATAATGTTCGTTACAAAATGAATTTACAATAACTTTTGTTCTATCTTTTCAGTATTCTAATTAATTAAAGTCCAAATTTATTGTAATTCATGACATTTACATAAAATACATTTTGAAATAAAAATCTGAATAATTAATATTTCAACGTATATTCTAAAATAAGATATAAATATATATAGAATAAACTTTTCCTTATATTTAAATTTTTCGATTAAGATAAGAGTTATGATATATAAATTTATATTTACATGATACTAATTTATCATTTTTCATAGTTTAATTTTGTGAAATTTCGAAATATTTACATAATAAAAAAATTACGAAATTCTGATTCATTTGTTTTGTTTATTTTACAATTGGTCCTCAAAAGAGTTGACATATCATTACTGAATTCTCTTCTTAAGGATATGTCGAACTATACATTCATGATGCATTTTATAAATCTTATTAAGATGCTCAGAATTCTGTTTGAATTATAAGTAAATGTTAATAATTTTTTAGAACGAGTTATGACCTTATTTTTTTGTATATTATTTATGTAAATTACATAATAAAGATAATTAAATTTCTCATGATTGACTTAGTTAAAATTTCAACAAAAAAATATTGTATAATTAAAACGAACAGTTGTAGTTGCAGCGTTATAGCGCAAGTCAAAAACGACAGATTCTATAGACAGACAGTTTATAAAACGAATAGACAGCGGATCATCGTCTTGTTATGTTTAATATTGCGACTCGACTATTTTTTTTTTTTTTTTAAAGCATTTAGGTTTCTGTGTATGTGTGTGTATATGTGTGTTGATTTGAGTATATACGGCTATTTAAATAATTGTTACACCTCCATTGCTTCCAATCGCTTCGCTGACATCGAAGTTTAGCGAGCATTTTTTAAGAAGCTATAATAACTACGAACGTCAAAGATTATTATCAAATCGTATAGCTGCCTCTATAAATCTTCAAAGAAGCGAAAATATATAAAATTATATGTAAAAATAATTAAAACTTAAGACGTACGATGGGCTTATTTAAAAAATCGCTGTTTTGCACTGAAGCTATAAAATTATATATGTATATAATTATTTGTATAGAAGGTAAAACTCGAGATTTGAAAAATCTATATTTAAAAGTGACTCGAAGTTAGTAAATAGTTAATATATCAGTTTAACAATCCTTCGCTGGCTGAAAAATGGCGATGCCGACTTACGCAAATAATAATAAAAATAATTCAGTGCTCAACAATTATTCTGGACAAATGCTGTGCTCAACACAAAAAATTATAAAAAAAAGAAAAAAAAAGAATAAAATTCGACTCGTATGAAAGTTAAAACAATAGATCTCGACCTTTGGTGCTTATTTACAAAAATTTACATCTCGCTCTTTCTCGAATATCCGTGATTTGTATCTCACCGGAGGGGGAGAGAGAAAACAAAACGAATTACGACTCCGCCTTGGCTTTCTGCACCTCAACGACGATCTTCTTATCCGTTTTCTCGGAGCCGGTGCCAGCCTCGGTGTCTTGTTTTGCCTCGATCACGGCCCCCGGCTTCTCTTCCCCTTTGCTCGTCGGCGTCCCAGTTTTACAGGGCTCGGACTTGGCCGACTGCGAGGACGGCTTGCCATCGACGGCGGCGGCATTCGTCGCACCGCCGCCCTTCTTCTCGGCCTTGGTTTGCTGCTGCTGCTGCTGCTGCGCACCGAGCTCTTTTGGACTCTCGTTGTTCGTCTTCGTCATCGCAATCCCCCCGTTAACCTTGGCCATCGAGCTCTTCTCCTTGCCGCCGTCGAGCTCTTTGGTAGCCGCCGCCACCACCGCCGACGACTCGGTCGAGCCGCCGCTACTCTTCCCCGAGTTGTTAGGAGCGGCGACTTTGCCGGTGCTCGGTCGCCCGTCCCCCGACTTCTGCTTTGCCTCGTGCGCGCTCGGCGACTGCCTCGACTGGCCGGCTTTGTCGCCGCCGGCCAATTTCAGGCCCTCGGCTCGCGTGAGATCGAAGACGCTGAGGTCGCGCTGCTGCTGGTGCTGCTGCTTCTGCTGTTGCTGCTGCTGCTGCTGCTGCTGCTGCTGCTGTTGTTGCTGATGTTGCTGATGCTGCTGGGCGGCCAGGCCCTTGACGAAGCTGTGAAGAGCGGCCGCACTGTCAACGACGGGCGCAGACGATAAGATGGGCGAGGGCGACGTCATCGACGTATTGTCGGATCGTGGGATCAAGGACGTCGTCTTGGGCGACTTGCACGAGGAGGTCGAGGAGGAGGAGGAGGATACCGCGACGCTCGCCGGTATCCGCTGAACCGCGGCAGGCGGCTGGGAGACCGCAGCCGTTCCGCCAGACGACGCGAAACCGGCGACGCTCGTCTGGGGCTGCTGCTGCTGCTGCTGCTGCTGTTGCTGCTGCTGCTGTTGCTGTTGTTGCTGCTGCTGCTGCTGCTGCTGCGCCAAGTACTCGGTCGTCGTGCGCTGGTATAGCTTGTTTATCGAGGGCGGCAGGCTACTGTGAAAGGCACTTGGGGGCGGTATGCCGATGGGCGACCTGATGAGCGGATTCGAGAAGCGGCTGGCGTCGGTGAAGGCGGGCGGGAAGTGCGAGTAGATGAGCCGTGGATCGGTGTTCCGGGTGTGAGACGGTATGAAGGGATTCGTGGCGAGTATGTTCACGGGAGAGTTGCGCGCGGCCGCGATCGGCGAACTGCTGTTACGGCAGAGATCGGCGGTGAACGGGCTGTTCTGGTAATTCGTGCGGGCGGTCGGCGAGTACGGGGGCGGCGAGACTATCGGCGAATTGGAGCTGGAGACGATGGGCGAGAGCGTCTGCGGGTCGATCTTCATCATGCTCATTGTCGTGCCGCTCTTCGAAACGCTGGCGGGCTGCTCCTTGTCCTTGGCCTGATCGTTCACCACGCCGTACATCGGCTTCACTCCCGACGCTGGATTGCCTGCGAATATTATAAAGAGATTGTTAAACATATATAACTGATGTTTAGCACTTGGACAATTTAATGAAAATTATTGTAATACCGACAAATGTTAAATTTAAATTATTTATTTATTCTGCCTTAAAAACTTAATTATTAAACCTGTTTCACCCAGTGTATAGTCCAGTTTAAATTATTATCATAATTTTCATATCTGCTTGATTCTTGTTTGCATATCATTCAATTAGTTAATTTTTTTCACAATATGTGTATTGATAAGTCGTGTAATTTAAAATAGAATTTTTTTGTCATGGATATGAATTATTAATTATTAAACTAGTAATATTGCAATGATTCTACCAGTAGAGTACATGGATTCGGTGAATATTCTTGTGACACATGAGTACAAGACTATTAAAGAATAAGAATTTTTTGTATAATAATTTAGATGCTTTATACCAAATTTATATCCAATTAGAGTAGTCTTGTTTACTTTGTAAAGAATGATTAATAATTCAAATTTTGTATATTAGCAATGAATTCTAATGCTGGTACAGAATTTAATTATTACTATAAGATATTAATAGCTAGGATACAGAAATAATTGAAATTTTAGGATAGTTTTAAAACAAATCTTTGTTATATCTAACTAGCTATATTACTATTTAAACCCAGACCTCTTTTAAAGATTTTCAGGTATTTAATCAATTAGTGCAAACAAATCAGTGATTTTGACGTTCAAATAATTTTCAGAAAACAATAAAGAATTTGAATGAAATTATCCATAAATTATTGAAATATTCTACTTTAGAGCACTAATTTTACAATCGAAAGTATGTATGTATTTAGGTACTCAATATGAATAGAATTCAAAATTTTTAAACAGGCGTAGCAGTTTAATAATGTAAAATAAAAAAGTTATATTTTAGTATTCAAGAATAATCAGAAGAGGCAGAATAAACAGAAATAATAGAATTTTATTTTAAAATCAGTATGCCAAAATGATGAACCAGTTTCAAATTCAATTAAACTTTTATATATTTGAACTTGATTTATCTAATATTCTAAAAATCCATACCACGATATAGGTGAATATTACGGATTTTTCTCAAGAATATCGAGCTATTATTTGTTTAAAAAGCAAAATTGAACATTCTATAATTGGTGCGAAAAGTAGATGATTACGGACACACGAAGCACTTGCCAATTACTTTTTTTTCAAGTACAAAAAATTGGACGATCCACGCGGATGATATTATTCATATGAATAATAGCATCCGTTCGCACTCTACAGAGTGTAGCCAAAGCAGTAAATTATAATCTACAGTTTCTTTGTAGTTGCCCAACATAAGCGTATCATATAATGCTTTCGCCATAGCGCTTCAGATTAAAGATACCGATGGAATTACCGAGATAACGGGGCATGTTTCTGATCTTAAAGATCTTGGCCGGCTTCGAGGGTATCTGCTTCGGGCCGCTGCCGTCGTCGTTCGCCCCGTAAGCGGCGGCCTGCGCTGCCTGATTCTGCAGCTCCTTCGCCTGATTCTTCGCAGCCACGTAATTGTTCTTGGAGAGGGTTGGGTTCCAGGACTTGGGTGGATCCCTCAGCGTTTTATATCCGATCGGCTGCGAGTGTTTCTTCTGGGCCGGTAGTTTCTGTACCTGGGGCGGAGGCTGTTGCTGTTGCTGTTGCTGTTGCTGCTGCTGCTGCTGCTGCTGCTGCTGCGTCGACATCATGTGGGAGGACTGCGAGGTCGCGAGCCTCTTCCCCGCGCCGTCCTTGGCCTCGGTGTTGCCTGCACCACCGGCCGCCTGATGGATACCCTGGGCGTTGCTGGGCGTGTAAATCGGCACGTTGGGTATGTTCGGTATGTGTTTCCCGTCGCCGGCGGGGCTCGGGCCCTTCTTCGAGATCTTGAGCAGATCCGGGAGCTCGGGCTTGCTGCGCTGATGATGATGATGATGATGCTGCTGCTGCTGCTGCTGCTGTTGCGCCTCGATCTTGCTCTTCTCCTTGGAGCTCTCGCCGATCTTGGCGCATATGTCGTTGATCTTGGAGCCGGTGCCGCCGCCGGCTGCGTTCGCGAGCTTCCTCGCGCCCGTGCCCTTCATCAGCGAGATGGGAATGGCGTCGGGGCAGGGCGGCGGCTGCGACTGCTGCTGGGCCACGGACGTCGGGGCCACGCTCACCGGATAGAGGCTCGTCTGGGGCTCGAAGCTCGGCTTGCCGGACGTCGACAGGCCCTGATGATGATGCTTGCCTGGGCTCGCGTAATTCGGGGGCGAGCTCGCGTAGACGTTGTTCTTCATCGAGGTGGTGATCGAGTAGATGCTCATCGAGGGCGTCTGGATGCTGAACCGAGGCGCGGCCATCGAGCAGGCCGGGCTGCTGGTCGCGGCCGTCGTCGAGCAGACGATGTCCTTGCCGATCTGGGGCATGCCCGGCAGCGAGCGCAGCTGCTGGTCGGTCGAGCTGTTCGCGGCCTTGGCGCCCTTCGGGCCGCGATCGTTCATCCAGCTGTTGAGATTCACCTGGCTGGGCATGGACGTCGAGACGTGGAGCCCGATCGAGGCGAGGCTCTCGGTGCTGGGGGCCGAGAGAGCGGCGCTGTTGCGCTGCTGCTGAGGAATCGTCGTCGATGGGACGCAACTGTCGACCGCGGCCGACGGCGCAGTTACGTAAGTCGTCGGAGCGGAGGAGCTGGCGGACGGCAGGTCGTTCGCCTTGGAAGTGGGCGCCACCACCGCTGGGTTCGCGTTGGAGCACGGCGTCGACGGGGCTTTCGGCTGGCCGGCGCCCAGGCTCGACGGACTGTTCAGAGGCTGCTTCGCCTCCTGTTTCGAATAGACTTTTATGGATTTCGCGTCCGTGGATTTGGCCTGCGGGGACGGGGAGTTTGCCTTTTTCTCGACTCCCGCTGACGCTTTCTTCGAGTACGTGTTGTTCACCTGTCCGACCTTCGGCTGAAACTGCAGCTTCGCACTGAGCGCATTTATCTTGGAACCAGCACTGGGCGTCGTCTTTGCTTCGCTCGATTTCGCATTCTGCTTCGTGTTCGTATCCGACTTTGCTTCGTTATTAATAAAGTTATTGTTCGTGAGATTTTGCTTGGTTTTGGTCTGTTTTTCAGGTGTGACGGGAAACCCTGTTTTGATTTTTTGCTGTGTTTGCTGCGAACTTTGTTCCTGATTCTTCGCGTCGCTGCTAGCCGTTTCTACGGAATCACTGGACACTTTTAAGCACTTGTTTTCACACTTTTCACTATCAGTTTTCGGTAATTCGTTCGACAAGTCGCGTTGATCAACAGATTGTAATTGCATTTCTTCACCCTTAGAATTATTTTGCGATGTGGGGATTGCACTTAATGACGCAGAATTGACTTTAACTTCTAGAGATTGATCACTTTTTTTAGTCGATTTATCCTGTTCAGTTTGTTTACTATTCGATGGTGCTGTACACAATTTTAAGGATTCCTTCTCCTCCGTTTTTACCACTGGTTTATTTACATTGTAAACATTGGAGCAAACCTGATCTAGGCTGCTCTGTTGATTAATCTCATTGACATTTGTACTCTTTTTCGTATCTAAACTCGATATATCTGTAACACTCATAACTCCCGTTTCAGAAATTTTTAACTGAACCTCTTTCCATTCGCGCTTTACTGATTGTTCCTCAACATTTGATTCAACTTCCATATTACTGTTACAAAGAGATTGTTTGTACTCGTCATTATCTTCTGACAGTTTTAATCGTTTCGAAGATGATTCAAATATCCTATAACTCAAATGAAGTGGAACTTTCTGAAAAATAAAAAGGAAAGATAAAAAATTAGAAAATTGTAATTATTTATTATTGATTAGAAAAAAAACATAAGTAGTAAAATGCATAATATGATAATACAGAAATTGTATTTGGAATTAAATAATGACTTACAACATTTATTAGCAAAGAATTTATCTTTATTAGAAATTATTGTGAGTAAGTTTTTATTATTAACTTTTCATTGATTTTAGTAAATTTATTATTACCGAAATATTTCTAATAGAAAAGAATTATTTAAAGCTTTACTAGATAAATAAAATCAAATTATAAAAATTACAAACATTAACTTACTCTTTTCCAATGATAGATATACATAATATCCATTAATGTGTAACTTGCACATAAAAGTGTTTCTTTGTACATAATATCAACTCTATGTGCTTCGCTTAGTCCATACTTTGCTCTGATTAATTTTTGAAGATGAAAAATTGTAACAGCTGCAGGACATCGAAGATACCTCCTTGGTAAAGGTTTCAATGCTGCTTCTTTATCATTTTCTGATTCGTCAACAGTTTCTGGACTGTAATATTCCAAGGATAAGCTGAGTGATTCATCTGGAGAATAGATATAACTTTCGACAGGTTCTCCACGTGCCTCTGGGGATAATACACTATTCTTTTCCGAAGGATGTTTAGCATAAAATTCTTGTCTATGTTTCATTTCATCTATACAGAATTCAAGAATTTACATGAAAACAGATATTAGTTTGTACAATAATAAAAATTGTAAAGAACATCTTTGATCAGAACGAGGACATTGTTGATTATTGTATGAAAAAAAAAATATATAATCAAACTGATCTAGCAAAAGGAATATTGCTACTTACTTTGATAACAGCCTGGTACCAATTTGTACACAATATCTTGAAGTGTCTGATCTGGTCTAATGTTTAACAAAGGTTTATTCTTATGCACTTGAATCTCACAAACAGGACAAAATTTATTGTTCTCCAAATATTTGACTATGCAACTTTTACAAACTGCAAAAAAATTGAAATTCTCATAATTTAAATAATTACTATTTAAAAAAAAAAACAATTAACCTCTACAGTTATGGATTAAATTTCTTACATGTGTGTAGGCACTCTATAATCGTTGTGGCATCTATGTAATATCCACTGCATAATTTACAAATCAACTGCTCATTGAGCATTGACAAGCGCACCCGCTGTTGTCCTCCACTTTGACCCGACATCCTACAGAAACGACTAAGGTCCGGAATCAGAATTTGGAAATTGTCACTCCATCCGATGCCATCAACTGGTGTTACGGTGAACGGAGCATCCTAGCGCTTTCAACAGTGATTGGGCAGCCGGAATCTTCATCTTTGCATAGACACCTGGCCAGCTGGCGTTCCTCGGATCACGTACCCCGGACCGCCGACCAGCAGGAGCCAGCCGAGGCCATCGGCGTAGCCGTATATACACAAGCCACACGCACTTTCGTGGGCCCCCTCCTCCGCTTTTACATAGCCTCAAACGCGCTAAGAATCACGGGGCAGCGTCATAATTGCGGCTGTAATAGACAAAACAGAGGCGGCACACAATACACATCGAATGTCGGTTGTTGGTATTCACACCTGCTTTGCGTATACTTATATCAATTTATGCAGTGTGTCTAATATCTGTAATAATATGCGTGCGGAGGCGCGTGAAAGTCGGTAAAGCTGGGTCGTCCGTAGTGATATCACTTACATATTATAACTTGTCATCGGGGCCAAACGTAAAACATTTATATGTATTATAGAGATATTATAAGCAGTCGCAACGAAGTCATCGCGAGGCGCTGTCCTCAATATTTGCGCGCACACCTTTCCCCGTGTGTCTATGGAGAGGACCGCCAAAAGTGTCGATGCTCGCGACGAGGATGCAACAAACTGGAGTACAGAATTGTACAACTGTCCCGACAGACTTTTTATATATATATATAATATATATATATATATATATATATATATATATATATATATATATATATATAATATGTATGAGAGCGTCGACGAGGACAAGGTTTATATATACACACGCATCAGTCAGTTGCGGCAACAGAGAGCGAACGACTGGAATTCATGTTAAAATAGGCCAGAGCACAGCGCCAACGACACACACGTACAAACACACTCGCGCGTGCGACTAGTCTCTCTCTCTCTCTCTTATTTCTTGTACTATCTCCAGCCCGTCCCGTCACGCTCACTCTAAATAAAGTGAGCCCGCTCACACATGGGCACACGGCAGTAGACAGCATTTAACACACACACACACACACACACACACCACATGCACGATGATCAGCGGGGGCCGTAAAGCAAAATGGCGAATAAACAATATGCCCCGAGAGAGAAAGAAAGAGCTCTGCAATATTATTACTTTATGTACGCGCGCACACATACACGCACTACGCTCCTGGGACACTGATGATTCTAATACAAGCGACGTATGTAGTTGCGCGTGATTCTTCAGTCTGATGCTGCTGTTATTGTTATTATATTACAGTGGTCACTAATGCTACTGCAGATGATCGGCTCGGATAACGCAAGACCTGCCTGCACGTTTCTCTTTTAAAGCCACCCGAACGATCGAAGTTTATATCTGTCTCTTTCTCGCTGCAACAAACCGCGCGCGCACCGCGCGGAAATTATAGTGTGCGGAAAAATTCGGCCAGCAGCAAAGTAGCAGTAGCCATGTCCAGCATATATATATACCAGCAACTCTCATATATGCGATATATATATATATATATATATCTACAGGTAGCACGCCTGCCAGGAACGATATCCCTTTTCCGAAAACATTGAACTTGTGCGACTGCTCGCGATCTTTAGGGGCGGCGCGCTGCGTCCGAATGGTCCTATTGGCCGGACGGGATTTATTCATTCTCTCTCTTATCTCTCTCTCTCTCTCCCTCTGGCTCCCGGATTTATGGTAAAGATAAATCGCGCGCACGCGCATGGTTAGTTCGGATGGTCATGGGGTTTTTTTATGCGCAAGATTTATTATATATTATGAGGTGCGTCGTATATATGCAATACGAATATAATAAAAAGATTCTCGCTTGTATGCGAAAAAAACGCGTGTATATTTTATATAGATTTAGATAAGAATCCGTGGTATATACAGGACGCCGCTGTTTACGGCTACATCAGAGATGTGCTTAACATTCAAAATTCAAGGGAGCCGCTAAAGCGGTATTCCCGAAATTAAGCGAGTATAAACATCAATAAAAACTTTCTGTATCATTTCAATACGTTTATCACTTCTTCATGGTAAAATTTAATGATTGACAACGGGGAGTGAACTGATATATAGAGATGACATATATGTACATAAAGAAACTACAGGAATAAGCCCGGGATACGCTCAAGCCGAATATGGTATTATTATAGGGAAAAAAAGTAAATATAATAAATCATTGTCGAGCGATTCATGGGTAATTCGCAAACAACCACGTATTTAGCTCCATAGGCAACTTTATAGAAGTATTTTAACAATGCGATTTTAGTGTAATTTGTCGCCTGTGAAAAATTTTGATGACCATTCTTTGAAAGAGTTACTTTTATACGGGCTCGCGCTCGTGCAATTATAATATTTATCTTCTAAAAGAAATATTTGCTTATCTACATTCAAATCAATTATTATTTCAGTTAGACAACGTTAATTGTTACATTTCGCTATGGCAAATTCACTTCCGCGAAGCGCGGAAACATGACATTCATTACCAAAAATGAAAATCTTTCATTCGGTCCATTTGTTTAGTATACAACTGGCTCAATATTGAACCTTAAGAAAATTACAAAATCTTATAATAGTGTAATAAAATAAATAAAACTTGAAAGTGACAATAATGTTGACCGATCAATAATCAACTTTAGGAGACTCAAAAATAAAGACCTTAGATGGTCAATGCGCCGAGGGCTAAAAATTCTTTTCTTCTTAGAAATATTTTTAACTATACAAAACTGACGCGAGTAATCGTTCACTAGTATATATATACAGTATTTTTCAGATATCGGCAGTTAGAATTTCTGAAAACATATTTTGAACTTTCCCAATTAATTCACATGAGGTTTTTCATTGCATCCAGTTTAATAAATCGTTATTGTGTCACGCCCTTGCAAAAAACTCAGTAATTGATTAAAATTTGCTAGACATTCTCCTCATCGTATCTTTTTGATGGACGTGATATATTGTTTTTTAAATTCTCAATATATATTCTATCGGGAGATTCTCGACCGGGATTCTTAATTTTAAAGATATATGTAATCAGAAAAAGCTTTTGCAGTGGGATCAGTAATGAGAAATTTCACCGCGTTATTTTTTATTTACTGGAATGCTTTTCTAGATGTAATTTCTGTATTTCAAATATCTGCAGACTTTTCTCAGGATCTTAATGTTAATAATAATAATAACAATAAGAACAACAAGAACAACAAGAACAACAACAAGAACAACAACAATAATAATAATAATAATAATAATTGATATATATATATATATATATTTATATCAATTATTTATATATATATATATATATATATATATATATATATATATATATAAATGCGGAAATAGGTTTAGATCGAGATTCAGGTGGGATATCGTTTACCGATGTTTTTCAATTTATTGCGTTGAAACGCCGTGAAAAAAGTTCCTTGACTAAAAAAGCTTCATTGCTTCACGTGTATACGTTATATATATATATATATATATATATATATATATATATATATATATATATTTTACTGAAAATACATATTTTATTGAATTCAAGAAATACGTTTCTTGTTCAAAAAGAGTAAATAACCCTCTCACAGAATGTTACAAAAAAAATTGTATTACATATTTCAATTCGAAATAGTCAGTAGTAATAACTCTATTGTTTTTAGTATACATTCTTATTACTATTCCAAGTCAGGTTTATTATGTATATTTAAATAAGAACTTAAAGCAGTACAATATACTTTAAAAAATCTATTTAAAAAAAGTATATCATCATATATAGCCGCTAGTAGATACGACTGTATTCTAGCGAATAGTTTACTGTGACCCGTGAATCCCCCAGAAACAACGCCATGACATTTTTTAGAAGAAAAAAAGATGGAAATTCTAGAAGTTTTATCGGTATCGCGTAGAGGACGAAGTAGCGAGCAAAGATTATTCATTGTTGCGTATAGCTATTTTTATTGAATTTCATTAATTTTGGCAAAGAAAATATTTCCTTGCATAATTGTCAAATTGTCGCAAAACATGATTTTCAATTTTAAAAGCGAAACATTTACATGAACGGAAAAACGTTGAAAATGCAACACAGTATAACAAACGTATTACATGTACATTAAAGAAATTTAAAGCCAAACGAGCGATATTTAGTCCTATATTACGAAAGGCATATTAATATATAGTTTAAATGCACATTATAAATAATAGTAAATGTATACCATTTGAGGTAGGTATTTCCAAAAAATAGGATTATTTATTAAATTTTTAATTAAACAATGTAATACCAATGAAATATCATATCATAATTACTATAAATTATTTTGCATTCCATATACTCGGAGCTACTTAAAGTAGCTCAAATGAAAAGCTTGATCACTAATATAATAATCGTAAATAGGGGCGACGATTTCAGTATTTTTCTGTATTTGGTATTATTGTATTAGGTGTGCAACTTTGCTTCCGCCATTTTTCGATAGATGGCTACAGCGGTAAATGCCGGTTGAAATAATCAGGTAAAAATTTTCATACAGTAGAGTGAAATTGAAGTTAAATTGAATTAAAGTAAAGAAAAATTATCAGAATAATTGAGAGTCACTGGACAAGCAATTTCAAAGCGCCTCAAATCCAAGGGAATGATTCAGAAGCCAGGAAATTGAGTTCCGTATAAGTTGACGCCGAGAAATGTTGAACAGCGTTTTATTTATTGTAAACAAAGTGCTCCAAAGACAGAATCGGAAGGGATTTTTACATCGCATTGTAACGGGCGATGAAAAGTAGGAGAACTATGATAATCGCAAGCGCAGATAATCACGGGGAAAATTGTTGAAACTGAGCGAAACCGTCACAGGGCATCGGTATCGAACGCAATTCATGTATTGGAGGTGAGCATTGCAGAAAAATGACCATATTATCAATATAGACGTGATGAAGTTCTTCTGCAACATAACAATATTCAGCTACATCTCGCAAAATTCGTCAAGAAATACTTGTAAATCCTATAAACTAGGAAGTTATATCCCACCCGTGGTAATAACTAGACATTGCTCCTTCCGCTTACCATTTGTTCCGATCGATGGCAAATGGACTAGTTGACCTGTATTATAATTCTTATGAAGAAGTCATAAAATGGTTAGAGTCGTGGATCGCCACAAAAGATGCACCTTTTTTTCGAGATGGTATTTAGCAATTGCCCCAAAATTGGTAAAAAGTAATGACTAGTTACGGACAGTAGGTTAATTCAATAATTCCAACTTAGAATCCTGAAACTGATCACCAAATCTTACATAGGAAGAACACAAAAACTCTAAAAGCAGATGCAATAAAATTTTAATTGTTTTTATTAAAAAATATAACACTTCAGTATTATTTTTGAGATTCGAATTTATAGAATTTAATTTTGATAAAAAACTGTTTAGAATACAATTATTAAACGAACTGAGCTTCGATGTTGTATTTCTTTCTGTATCAATTTGTGGATAGGATGGTAGTTTTAAAAGGTATTTGAAATTTATGACTATGCCGAATATATCTCATTCTGTTCCAAGCGAACCTTTCCCGCAGATAAAATCATCATCCCCGCGAATTGGAAATTAAGCGATCCGGAATTTTTGAAACCTTCACCAAGCAATGTTTTATTGGGGTTGGGACCATCAATTTTTAACTTTTTAATCGCTCTAATTGAGCTGTTTAAGGATGGCTTGAATTTTTATTTACAAAAAACGATTGTGATTCGGATTACAGAAAAAAAGCGATTTCCGTTTCTGTTCCGTACTTGGCAACCCGTATACTTCATCAGCTGGCAGCAGCTAACTATCCTAAAGCAACGAAAATATTAAAGAAAGATTTATACATTGACAATTTACTAACGGGTGCGAGTACAATTACTGAAGCGTGTGCAATTATAAGCAGTAAATCAAGGATCTGTTACGGCGCGGAGGGTTGAAATAGCGTCAATGGGCCGAGAATGAATAAAAAATTTGGACAAAGATCAAATTGACGTCAATTTGTTTGCTGGGGGTGATAAAAATATTAAAACTTTTGGACTTTCTTAGAACGCGCAGTGCGATAAAATAAAATACAAAGCAAAGTCGATAAGAAAAAAGAACAGTACCAAGACAAGATTTTTTTGGAAACAAAAATTTAGTTATTCTATATGCAAAAATATTAATGCATCATCTTTGGCAATTAAAAGATGCTTGGGATAAAATGGTGCCAAATAATATTTATATATTGTGGCTAAATTGTTGTAATTAATTGCATGTACTTAAAGATTTCAATTTTAGAGACAAGTAGTTATTTCAGACGCGAAAATCGTACAGCTTCATAGTTTTGTAATCCCAGAGATCGCGGATATGTGGCTTGTATATCCATTTGGTCGGCTGATAAACCCAACATTGTCAAATGTTACTTATTATGTGCAAAATCGCGCGTAGCACCATTAAAAATTGTTTCTATCCCGCGATTTAAAAATATGTGCCGCACATTTACTAGTAAAATTAGTTATAAAATGAAAAAATGCTTTACTTTTTTCTTTTAATGATGAATTCTATTGGAACGACTCGACAATAGTTATGCAATCGAATCAAATGTCCCCGTATATTTGAAAAACGTTTATTACAAAACGCATTGCAGATATTCACAATAAAATTGTTACAAAAAAATTGGTAACATATGTCTCATCCCAAGATAACCCTGCCGAAGCAAGATTTTTGGACTAGATCGAACAAGGAATATTTGAACGAACTGAATATACGTCACAAATGGAGCTCTGGAAACCATTTCATTGATGTCGGCTTTGTCGTTCTTCTAAGAGAAAACAATGCACCTTCTATGAAATAGGCTGTAGGAAGAGTCATAAAAACTGTTTCAAGGAATAATTAAGAATAAATTCATAATAAATTCCGTCACGATAAAGGCTAAAGGGAGCGAATTGAAGCGCAATGCGAGGCAATTAGCACCTTTACTAGTAGAACCGGTAAAAAATTACAGTGATCGGACGGATCGGAGTGCATAATGCGTGATTCTTCTGGTTTGTTATATATATATATATATATATATATATATATATATATATATATATATATAACGTATTATTGTACTATTTAGTGATTATTCAGTGAATTTACTATATACATATGTAATTAAGATCCATGTATGTAATTGTAAATTATTGTCCATGTATGTTCTTTCTTTTTGCCGTTATTTATTAATTTTTTCAAATATTCTATTTTTTATCGCGGAGTAACTGTACAATTTTCCAGAAGAAAACCATTCATTTTGCCGCGTATTTGGATAATTTATCTATATTTTTACAAATTTTATTCTCAATAAAACATATTTAATAGTTCTATTATAACATGTGTTCAATGTGTTTTTGCTCATCTCAATTAAGAAAACGGAAGTAATATTCATTTTAATCAGATTCAGTGTTTTTATTTAAGCCGGTAAATTTATTTGATAAAATTTCAATTCCTGGAGAGTTGCGACCCTGTGTTAGAAGTTTTCCGTTACAAAAGAGTTACGTTCCTATTAGGCTGCTGTGCACGCAACGGGAATTACCATTAGTGAAAAGAAAAATATGTTTTCCTAGTTTCATACATACATGAAAAACATTGTTATATTTGAAATGTAAAGAAGAGGAAGGGCAAAAAAGAAATTACAAAAAAAACGATGAGAGCAAATATTACTACGCGTATACTATTAAAATTCGGGCTATAATTTAAGACACGCATTAGTATCGAATTCCTATAAAACGGAGAGGGTATGATGCTATAAAAGAGTAAGATAGAATTATATAATCGACGATTTGTTTAAACATTTTTCAAAGGCTTGCAGTATGTGATTTTTCTTCATAATCAAAATTCAAATCTGTGCTTGAAGTCAGTTTTCACAAACCTCAAAAGTAGCGTTTGAATTTAGTTTTTCATTGGAATGTATATTTGGTAACACAAGTCCTATAATGATAGTTAATCTTATATGGAGCTATATTGTCAATCTACTCAATGTAGCAAATAATCCTTTCCTTGTCGCAACATATTAATAGGCAGCGTTGCAAGACTTTTGAGAAGCCCATGTATAATTGTATACACATCATGATCGTAATATTCAAGCAAATTCATCGCAATACCATCATAGTATTTTTCTCTTCCATATTTTCGAATTTATTATTCTTTTTCAGCAATAATGTTTTTAGTAGGGTGGTTCATGGCGCTGGATACGCCACTCGATCGAACTATTCATTGATTAAAAACAAAATTTGCGTTTTTTAAAATAAATACATTTGTTATGAAAAAATTAAACTTTATAGAATAAAATATTTGTTATACGCAATGAAATAGTTTTATTTTTGATTATCTATGTATTAATGAATTTCATGTATAAATTACATCCTTTTTTTTCTTAATTCCCATCTGTAGAATTACTTATTCTGTATTTTTATCTTGCTCTAAATTTGTTTTATTTTTTGTTCTTTCATTCTAATCCTTCCCACACCTATTTGTATTTGAGCGGTTGGAACATTTTGACCCTCTAGAATTTATTCTGGTATTTTCCGTTGCCAATTTTTTTAAATATATCAGTTAGCCTGTCTGGACTTTGTTGGATAACGATTTCCAATTTTTGAAATCTTTTAGGCATATTTTGAGTCATCTATATGATCTATCATTTTTAATATTTCTTTTAAATAATTCTCTGGTCTTGTTACTACTTCCAACTCTAAACTTTCCCTTTTCGATTCAATTTTTGAGTATTTTCGTTCACTCCTATAGAGCCATTTTTTTCAAACCCTTATTTCTGATATATACACCCCCTTGCTTTTACAATCGCATTCATAAGCTACAATCACTCATGAAACTTGTCTGTTTTTCCATGCTTATATATACATAGTTTTAAGTTGCACTTTCACCTCTTCCATTGCAGCTTGAATACATCCTCGCTATTTCTCTTTTTTACAAAATTTCCCTCTTTGAATACATCTATAGATTTTCATATATTTCTCAGTTACATATGTCCGACAGGTTTTTCTTCAGAAATTCTGCGAATACCCCATCCTTTTCGGCTGCTCGGTTATTTTTTGTTCACTTTAATATTGTATTCAGCTCTTATCTATTTAAGCGTTCATTTATTTCAAAACTTTCTCCCTCTCTACACAGTTCTACTGTTATTTCTTCTACGCATATATTTTAGTATCTTCTTCTATTATGTTTTCATGTTGTATGTATTTTTAATATACTACCAATTTTTAACTGATTTCCCGTTATAATCGTAACCTTATTGAAACTGTGCATTTCCTCAGATGCTCTTTGTTCATATCGCTTTCCTTCTCTTTTGTTCCTTTTATAATATCTTTTAAACTTTTTTCTCCTCCTAGTCACAATTTATTTATTTCTTTCTTTGACTTGACGATTTTCTGAGGACTTTCCAAACCTCCTTTATCTGCTCTAAGACTTAAGAATTCTCCATTTTCTTTTAATTATTTTTATAATTTTCACTATAGGGCTTAAGTTACTACCTGATTTCCCAGTCGTTCTCATAAGATTATCCTACCATTCTTACACATCTCCTTTTGTTCGTGGCATTTCTCCCACTATTTCAAATTATTTTTATATTTCGCTTCTCTCCCTGTGCTCCAACTCCATTCATCAGTCCTTCTGTCTCCCTGATATCTTCCTTACCCTCTCCAATCAACTGTCAACTGATAAACACGATACGATTCTATATTTTCCTTACTATTCAAGTTTTTATTATATTTCTCTTTTTATCAGGAGATCCAGCATTGAGTGGCTTACATCTTACATAACATTGCTTCCCTTCTCGGTCTCCATGCGTGTTTCTGTTTTTTATAACTAATCTTACCTCTTTGTAATAACTAAATAATTTCCTTTCCTCTCTATGCATAATTTCATTTTTGAAATTTCTCATTCTTTCTCATGCCGCTTAGTCATTCATTTGTCACATCATCATGTTCATGTTCAAATTTTCTATTAATAGTACTCTTTAGTTATACTAATTAGTTATCTTTTTTAAAACTAATAGAACATACAATAATAAGCGTGTGTTTGAATTGTGAACTTCACGTGTACTATGTATCTATTGATTCTGAATGAAAAGTTCGTACTCGAATATTTAATAAGGAATTACAGCCATAAGTAATAAACAAATGCAACATCTACTTAATCAAAATAATATCGACAAAAATCGAAAACGTATTGCTAAGAAATTATTTTATTACATCGAGCGTAAACACATATTTTACTCTATGTAAGCTGAATGATATACGCACTTGCCACGCAACAAAAGAAATCTCATCATACGTTGGGTAGAATTGAAATATTTAAACCTTACACAAAAAAAAACCTATAAAGTTGGTACTCACATGAAACCACAAAAAATAGAATAATAATAACACATTGTACATTTTAGACCCTTGGTGCCTTAGAACATATACGTAGACCTGAAAGCACCATATCGTGTTAACAAGTTGAGGACAATATTCTGACGGTCAAATAGAGAGATAAGTGTAGTATATAACTTTTTTATCTTGTCTTTACAATTACTGACGTTGACTCTCTATTTTTGTGCGAAGTAATTAACCAATCGCTTCTTCCGTGCAAGAGAAATCTAAAAGTTATAAAGTTCTTTTCTCCATCTCTTTCGCAGAGTAAAAAACTGTCTTCTATTTCTCATAAAAAAATATTTATTTCATTGAAAGTAAGAAATATCCCGTGAAACAGATAATTAGATACGCAGACTATCTATAATTATATTGTATAATGTTGAGGTATAACTATATGAAAACCTAACATCCTTTATATGGTAATATACTGGAGGTATTTATGGGGAATCCCCGCGACTATAGATTTGAAGCGTTAATTGCATTCTTGTATAAGCTTGTCGAATTCGCGTATGTACCGAATGAAGCCTATTGTTTGTCGTAGGTTATGAGTGTTTCTGATTCCGTCGTCAAGTGCAGTTCGGTTTTTGCTATAATAATTTGTGTATTGCAGTATATTATAAGAAGAAAAATGCAGTCCTCGAATTATAAAATTGAAAAATTGCGGGATCAGAGCAATTGGCTGCAGTGGCGCTCTGTTATGCGCACGTTATTATTAGCAGTATGTGAAGGATCTCTGGCTCACCCAGGAGAATGTGTCAGGAACTATGGTGCAAAATTAAAAAAATCTATAAATACCGATAAATTAGCGATCGTGGCGTCGGTGGAGAACAAGCCTTTAGGGCTGTTGATGACATGACAGGGCCGTCGAAGCATATTGGAAAAACACCTTATGCGTTGTGGTATGGGAAGGATGCGAGCATTAATGATCTTAAACAATTTTGAACTGAGTGTTATGTGCATGTGCCAGCAGTAAAGCGAAAGAACCTTCATAAGAAAATGACTAAAGGGTTTATGGTAGGATACATCGAAGATTGTAAAATTTATCGTGTGTATCTACCGAGTATGCGAGATATTGTGTTAAGCCACGATGTAATTTTTAAGCTTGTAATTTTAGATGAAAATATAGCTAATGAAATTTTGATCGATAATGAACAACGCGAGGAAGCGAAAAATGAAACCATTATATACGGTAGGCACAAAGAAAATGACAACTGTGAAGTAAAGATAATGCATGAGTCCTTTAAGAATGAAAGCGAAATTCATAATGATAATGAATATGAAAATGTAAATGACGATTAGAATGAAATTATTAATGCGAACGAAAATGAAATTGTAAATGAAAATGAGGATTTAGATGCATGCGAAAATATTAGAGAATTGAGGGATCGAAGTAGGATTAGGCGAACTGGTTTTTATGGCTTTTCGATTAAGTTTGGGAGGAATCGATGCGAGAAAATAATTGGGAGGAAGCCATGCGAGAAAAAAATCAATTCTTTGCAAGAGAATAGAACGTGAATTTTAGTAGAAAAGCCGGAGAATGAAAGAGTTATCAATAGTCGATGGATTTTTACTAAAAAGCTTAATCATGATAATACGGAACGTTTTAAGGCGCGCTTGGTAATAAAGGGTTGCTCGCAGAAAGAGGGAATAGGTTTTCATGAAACATTTAGTCCGTTGTTAGATTTGGCACTATTAGATTTGTGCTAAGTATCACGGTGTGTAAAAAATTTGAACTTGCTCAATTTGTCATTAAAGCTGCGTTTCTTTACGGTATGATAAATGAAGAGATATATATGATTGAACCAGAAGGTTTTCGTGATGGGCCAGATCGTGTCTGTACATTAATAAAATTTTTATATGGCTTAAAGCAAGCTCCAAGGTGTTGGACGGAGCATTTTAGTAATTTTGCTATAAGTTTCGAGTTTGTACAAAGTAAAGCTGATACATGCTTTTACATATACAAGGATAAATGCAAGAAAATGATTTTAACTTTATACGTAGATGATGGACTTTTAGTAGCTTAAAGTAGTACATTAATTGAAAGTTTTTTAAATACATTACAGAGGGAGTTTAAAATAACGTACACGAAAAATGTTAAAAGGTTTTTGAGAGTTGAAATTTCTGGTTCAAAATATGGCTCAATTTTTTATTATTAACTAAGAGGAATATACTATGATAATAATATTTTAAAGAAATTTAATATAAGCGAAGCCAATAGTGATGCGAGTTTATTAGAAAAGCCAATAAATAATATACCACATCATGAGGCTGTAGGGAACCTTATTTATTTGCAAGTTGTGAGTAGGTCGGGCATAAGTTTCGCTGTAAACATTACGTCGCGTGCATTAGATAAACCAAGCGAAGCACATTGGCTTTTAATAAAGCGTATATTGCGATATCTGAAGGGAAATGCTAACTTAGGGATATTATATTGTAATCAGCTTAATTTCAAAGCATATAGCGATGCTGATTATGCTGGAGATAGGGAGAGTCGTAAGTCAACTTCGGGTGTATTGTGTATGAATGCGAATGCTGCCATAATATGGCAAAGTAAGCGGCAACAGTGCGTAGGCTTATCTACGACAAAGGCTACTAAAGAAATAATATGGCTAAAAAAATTGATTGATGAGAGTGATATAAAAATAAATGATTTTATGTTGTATGTATATAATATGAGTGTTTAAAATTAATAAAGAATCCCGAATTTCACCAGCGAAGTAAGCAGATAGATATTAAGTACCATTTTATCCGCGATTCATATGTAAACGGAAAAATTGATGTTATGTATGTAAAAAGTAAAGATCAAACAGTTGACATTTTGACAAAAGTGCTACCTAAACTGCAATTTATATATTTAAGAGAAAAAATAGGTCTCAGAAATAAGCATGAATTTACGAAGGATTAAATTGTGTTTATTTGTGAAAAATGTCAGATTTGCAATTTATGAATATGTACCTTTGATATTCTTTTGCAAATATGTAGATGTAAATTTTTAGCGAGGGTGTTGAGGTATAACTATATGAAAGCCTTAAATCCTTTATATGGTAATATACTGGAGGTAATTATGGGGAATCCCCGCGACTGTATAGATTGGAAGCGTTAATTGCATTCTCGTATAATCGAAAAGTGAAACTAATCTTTTTTTATTTTATTTTATTATCTATTCTGGTAATGATATTTTTCAAATTACTAATTTCCTTTTTAATAATAAAAATTTCGGGCAAGCTCTATAGCATGTGGCATAATTAACACTATACATTTGACGCAATAAATCTTTTTTTGATTTGGAATACCTTCTTTCATTATTTAATTGACTCGAGGATGATTATTGAAATTGGATTTGAATTTACGAAACCGTAGTGAATCAAACGCGAGATGTGTTTTCTTTCGTCTAAAATGTATGTTTTCATAGTTAATTTACATTTTTAATTTGTTATCTACACATTTAAAGAAACCAAATAAATTCAGTTTAAAATTTATTAAATGTTAAAAAAATTCCTTCGGCCTTATTTTTCAATTATTAAGCCTTTTGTATTATTTATTTATTATTTCAAATATATGGTTTTGAAAGATGTATTTACTTACAAAGGTGGAAATAATGAAATTATTTTTGTCTTATGTTAAGCGAAATTTTCAATAAGTCAAAAATATTAAAATAAATGTAAGAGTTTAGTGTAAGCGTTCAAGAGGGATTTGAAATGTAAAGAGAAGGAGTAAATATAGTTTCGATTCGCAAGTTGCTCTGCCCTGGGCTAAAGTTGAGCCAATTAACTTCAGATGCTCTTAGGCACCCTGACTAGGGTCGACTTTGCCATCGACCTCAGGTCGCACTTAGACTTTAACTGAGCGATTTTATCTCCGATAAATATAGATCCACGCACAAAGGAATACCAAAATGGTTACCTGAGTCCGCACTTCTACCAATTCTGACAGGCAACGGGTATGCGAATAAAAAAGTGAAAATAAAAGGAACGGGGAACGAAGAAACGTGATTTGTAAAAGTCGCGCGCCAGATTTTAATTTCAAATGCAGAGGAGCATGTTTTGTTTTTTACCTGCCAATACGGGAAAATGCGCGTTTTTGAGCCGCCAATAGAGAAAAGCGCGCCTTTTTGCAGTGCGAACGCAAAAGGGCGCGCATTGTTTTTTCGATTCAATGAGAAACGCGCAATTTGAGCGCGTCAATATTAGAGTAACTTTCATTGGTATATTGCTGTTTTTGTTTTCCCGACTTCTATTAACTTTTCTTCTACAATGTATATTAAATGAATTTGATTTAATATTGAAAATTTGCTTAAGTGAGGAAAAACGGTAAAAAAAGAGGCGTATGAGACGCAATAAAAGGGAATGCGCAAGCGTAAGTCAGTTAGTACGTTTATGAATCGCCTTGCATAGAGCTTGAAGTGAACATCGATTGAGATTCAGTAAAAAATTATCAATTTTTCGTAAATATATGCAATCATTTACTCAGTAGTTAGAAATGATGATGATCACTACATTTTACGCAAATATACACTGAAAAATAATTTTTGCTGCTTGTCCTATTGACTATCACTTAATTTTTTTCATATAAAGATCAAATATTGAATTCATTTTATTTTCTATAATAAATTGGTAACTCTTTCAGTTCAAATATGGACTTTAAAGATAGGTAGGCGATGGCAGAGAGAGACGGAAATGTTCAAATGTTTTAGTTCTTGCAATATTTCTTCATATTGTATTGCTGAGTCTTTAACTAAAAAAGTTTGAGGTTTTATGGATTTAGGAGTTTATATAAAAAAACATTTACTATCCTCTTTTAGAAGGCCGAGAGTATTATTTTAGTCCCATATATAGTACGGTATATACTTACCATAGTGAATTCTCTTAATTTGAAATTCTTTGGTGTTTACATCGGTGTCAAGAAGTGGCGCTGTATCTTTCGAATCCTGATGAAGTATCTTTATTAAATCCGATGACTTTTACTCGTTGTCGCTGGCTGACAATTTGGATTGAAACTGATTAAGATGGATTGAATCTACGTCTTAAAAATTCTGTATTTTCGATGAAAATTAGGTTTAACATGTTTAGTTAAATATTATTTTATTCATTTTGTTTCAATGAGGACAGTTTTAAGATTAAGCGGACGACTTTTCCTACTGATTTGATAGCATGTCTATTATTTCATCTAAATTTAAAACATCTATCAAGTCAACAACTATCCTTGACGAAGCTTTTTTACTAAACATTTTTCTGCTCGCAACCTTCTGAATAATATTAGATAGTATCTCAAAATTTTCACAGCGGCCACAATTCGGACATTTCCTCCTCCACTATCGCTATAATGGCAAAGTGTGCGAGGTGGAGCGCGGTGCTATTAATTATACGCTGTGAACGTGGAAGCGTCGTTCGCGTTTCGCCCATTTTCAACACTACACATACCTTTTTTAAACTTATTGATATTTTGTTCCAGATTCATGCTGTACACGGAAATCAGCAAAGGTAAAACACTCTGTCCTGGACGGTTGCATCAGATTCTGCAAACGAGCAGATACGATGCATTTGGACGTTTTCGCGCTTCAGCTGCAGCATTTAGAGGGCTTATGCTGCTGCCGTACATCCATGCTTTTTTTTTTTTTTATAAATGCTTTTATTCAAGAAAATTATGTACATATACAGGATGGTGAAAAAACATAACAAAAACCAAAATACATATTATTAATAGTAAAAATGGTGGCATAGGATAAAAGCCACACTCGTTACAATAAGCTTAATATTAATTACATTCGTAGAGACTTATAGATATAGTTGTCGCTAATTACAATATAATTATTAGATAAGTGTGTCGCTAGAAAAAGTTGAGTCGTAAAGAAACGGAGAAAAACTAGCTGTACTAATTTATGATTTTAACAAAAAAAAAAGAAAATAAAGAACAAACGAAAAGAAAGATATTATTCTAAGTAAATTATTACAACATATCCAGTACATCCATGCTCTTCGCACTGGAATGATCTTCGTGTGTGCTTATAATTTTTGGGCGGTATGTCTGGCCAAGTTACTTCGGGAAAGTATCAGGATAGAGTTTATATCATTGCACCCCTAATAAAGAAACATTCCATTTATGATCAAAAGCTCTTTGCTAAATATGGCTCCTAGATATGGAAATGCCGCGCTCGATATGTTTAGGGTAGGATTCAACATTTGATATTGTTGCACGTGACAAATTACGAACAAGCCCGGATCAAAAACTGCTAATTACCTTTCCTTTCAGATACCTCCGTCGAGCATCTGCCTAGAGAAGGTCCACTATCTAATTATTTTGTAGAATAGTAATAAGTTCATATTCAATTCGAACATTAATACAGTGCGTTTTTATTTAATAATCTAATGCATAAACAACGGTGAAAACATACATTTGCGATATGACCTCTGTTATAACACACAACTGGCGTCAGTGACAGGTTCGAACACTGTTGCATTCTTCTACTTTTTCCATTACAGGTTCGTTTCGTTAATAAACGTACAATTTCTTTCTGTCTTCTTTTCCGCTAATAAAAAGTTTACTAGTTAGGCCTGTTAATTCTTTACGTTTCACGAAATTCCTTTTCTTTTGTATCTCCCTGTTTGTTTGCAAAAGTGTTAAAATATTTTGCTGCTTCCATGCCATGACCTATCACCAACATTAGACCCTTAAGGAAGCAGATAATAAAAGTTCCATTTGCTTCTCTGTGGCTTGTTTCGGTAACGTATCCTGGTATGTAGACTGTTTTGGCTTTGAACAGACGATGCAATCTTTCACTATATTTTGTTATATTCATGAATGTTATCAAATAAGGTGATTCCTGTAGTTGTAAAAATCTGATTGTTGTATTTGTCGCTGGTAATCGTGATGTGTATTACTTTTCAAAATTAAGCACATTTTTTTACGTTACTAACAAACAAAATCTAAAACGTTAATTTAACTAAAGGGTATTATTTCTTCTACCAAATGATAGTTCATATATCATAAATTCATTTTCTTGTATCATACTGGTTCGCATTTCAAGCACGATAGCTGAGAAATGAGGATATTAGACGTAAACTTCTATATATTCTATCTTGAAATATGTAGATACAAGTTTAAAATGTCAATTTTATTTACTTATTTCATTAATCAAAAACAGAACCACAAATCAAATACAGTTTTCACATTGCGAATACTGTAAGACTCGTTTATGTGTTAAACATTTATTAATCGAAGGCTCAAAATACGAACAAGATCGCACAAGGTAGAAAATCAAACCGTATTTAACTGATGCAATAAATAATGTCAAAGAGTGTAAAAATGTAATTAAGATTGTACAGGCAGTATTCCAATTTAGACAATATTTTATCGATATATTATATAAATCATAAATATGTCAATTAATAAATGTATTAAAACATATCTATAGAATAATGTAAACTGTAATATAGCCTGTCGCTAAAAAACAGAACCTCTAGAAGTTTCTATTTTTTCCAGTTGTGGCATGTTACAACATAAGCAGAAGAGATCACGAAATAGACCATCAACATTAAAGGACGGGTTATAGTTGCAAATGCATATTTAGATTTTATAAACGTAATTATTACGTAAATTTAGTTAAGTAAATTATTGTCCCTTTATTTTCATTAAAAATGGAATTTTTTAAAAGTAAAATATTATGCATGTAAATAATCAAGGAATAAAAAATATATAGATACAAAAGATTATGCTTTTTAGTCATTTTAGTAATAAAATCAGATCTATTAAGATTTCAAAATTTGTACGATGTCATTAAAGATTTTACTGCATAACATAACAAGGAAACAATATAACAATTAAATTAATATATTCCTTTTTACTTATATTAAAAGTTCATAAATAAAATATTGATAGACTAATTTATAATACAATAATATGTTTTTCTATCTTTTTGATTCATATTATTTTAAAAAATGTTTTAATTTTTTTATTCGTTACATGGGTTGTTCATCTAAACTAGCCCCAGGGGCTGTAAAGCTTAATGCAGCCTTGCCAGCCAGAGACAGGAATATAATGAATTTTTTACTTTCCAGCATTTAAATGCTTAGGCTATTTTGGACTCTATGATTTCTGTAACAAAGCTAAGTGTTAAATATATAATAGTGTTTTTATTATAATAGCAACTTCAGAAAAAAACCAGTTACTATTCCTAATTTGTCAAGTAGATGTAAAAGAAATCATCAAACAGCAACTTATTTTCAAATAACTTTTAATTTATGTCATCATATAAAAAATTTATGTACAGATAAAAATAGATATAAACTATATACATATATTATAACTGCTGGATTATGTTTTTAAATTATAACTTATTTAAATTAAATAATTTATAATTTAGTTTATAATCCAATAGGATATGTATCATATTTTATATAATAGTATAGAATAAATAACAATCAGAGTGTATACAATTATATTTTTTCACATTCGAACAGTATCAAGAATATATTTTTCACATTGATCATTATCAGATTGTAAAGGGAAAGTGCCATTAAAGTTACGAAAAGAAGTGCAATCAACTGCCTGAAGCACTTCTGTATTTATTAAAATATTTTCACTACGATTTTTTTTTAACTCGTAATTCATTGGATGAAGCTCTTGATTTGATGAAGCACTAATTTCACTTATAATTACTTTTTTCGGTTTTTTCGATTTCTGTATGCAAAATTCTTCTACGTACTCCTGATTTGTCATGACTGTAGCTTGCCTTCGTTTTTTAGAGTTCATAGTAGTTTCTGATACATTTTTTCCCTTTTCCTGTTCAGCAATAATACTATTCTGGAAAATAAATATTCAAATAAATTTATAAAATAGGATATCACATATAACTCAATACATTAATTGATATTTACCAGAAGTAAAATTAAAGGTTTCGCATTTAAAATATGAGATAAAGGAATTTTGACCATCGGCTCAAAATCATTTTTTAAATGAGTTGTACAATTAGAGTTTGTTGCAGACAGCACTTGAGCGCTCGATTGCTGATTTGTATTGTTATCAGTATCACTGGAAGTACCTTCGTTATTATTAAGCATACTTTCAGAAAAGATATTTACATTTTCTTCAATATTATGAAAACTTTCTATAATATGAGGACATCAATTAACTTTTTTTCAAAAGTATATATAATTAATTTATTGCTATATATTTGATGAAACATATTTTAGAATATCTACCTTTATCTTTTGAAGTTTCTGTGTCTAGTTTTATCTTCTCTCCTACATTATTAAATTCTGAATCAAAAATATGAATATTTAATGGCTCAATTCCAGTGGTTTTAAAAGCATTAACAGCAATATCTATTTGTGCTGACTTTTTCCAAGCGCTGCCAATTATTGAAAATATATCTTCCTTCTGTACTTGAACTCCTTTAATTCGCAATTGATTTATTTCCCATGAATAATATGTGCTTAACAATTTCATAAAAGTAATGTTCAAAGGCTGCATTCTGTGTGTGCAGTTTGGTGGAAAACACAGGATAGTTACACCATTTTCCCTTTCTAAGTCAACAACCTCTAGGTTTTTGATGTGCGTATGATGGGTGCTTAATAGCAATAACACTCTATTATTTAAAGAAGCCTTAGAAATTTCTATAAATTTTCTAAACCAAAGAATAAAAATATCTGTTTCAATCCGCCCACTATTATTCCGCATAGTCCATGAGCCTTCTGGCTGGTTTTCAAGGTATTCTGCATTTACTTTTATCCCAGGAAAAACAAGCATTGGAGGCATAAAAATACCCGTTGCAGACATGCAAAATTCTGCTGTAATAATTTTACCTTCGTCGGAAGCTGTTTTTTCACTCCCCCTAGCAATCATTTTATATCCTGTTTCTGGTATTAGAGAGACACAGATTTCATCAGCATTCCAAATATTAGCTGGACTAAAATTATATTGTTCTTTCAATTCTTTTAACAAATTAAAAAATTTATCTACACTTAGTTTATTAAATCGACTTGCTCCAGTTGCAGACCTAGATTCAGCTTTTCTATTTAATAAATTATGACGCTGCACAAAATTACGTAGCCAATCTGTTCCTGCCAAACCTATATGTAAAATAAAACTATATTTATTATAAAAATATATTTATTCACTAAATATACATTGTTTTTTCCACCAGTGAAAATTTTAGTTGAAGTATAAAAATATGTTATTATATTTGAAATATAAATGAATATTTATTATAATTATTAAAATATTTCTTTACTTGGTAGATATCTTCTTTAAATAAAGATAATTGCAACAAATTTATTAGAATCAGTTAAATTATTTTCTTAGTGTATTTGTAATAATTAAATAAAGAGTAGTAATTAATATTTAACATAGTAAATCGATTTATTATACCTAATTTTTTGTCAAATTTATTTGAAATATTAAGTTTAGCAGCAAAATCATACGCCAATTTGCGTATTTCTTTTGTTGATAAAACTATCAGCCTCCTTTCCATATTAACTATTAATTCTGCTAAAGTAAGTTCCTCTTCATCGCTGAAAGTTCTTTTAAATCCTATTCCTAAAAAATCAATGACAAACAACATTTACTTTATTAACATAATTTTTTAACTTTTTCTTACCAGAATTTCTAGAATTCAAAGAATTTTGCTTTAGTCTCCTTTGCAGAGTACTCCTTGGAATGTTATACTTATTAGCACTTAATTTTATAGTGTTTCCTTTCATCACAGAATCTACAGCTAATTTTAACTGTGAATCAGCCCAACCACTATCATTTTGCTTTTTTTTATAATTTCTAACCATTTTACATATATTAATATATCTAGAATATATAACTAGAATCACAATCAATTATCAAAAAACATTTGGTGAGGTACTCAGTTGATATCCTAAGAATAGGCTTGGATTAAGGAAAGAAATTAGAACCCATAATTAAACAATAAATCAGATACTTATTAAAAAAAAATATTATATTTGAATTGATTTTGTAGCACTAGGTAAATACCATATCAATAACACATAATTATTTTGTAATTAAACGTCGTTTCTAATCAGGTAATCAATTATATCGAAGAATCAGATTCGTAATGATTCCTTGAATGACTAATTGAATCCCATCTGCCAATTAGAAAAATACGCTGAAAGAATACTGGAAACAGTGGAACCAATGGAACTGTCACATTTGTTGTTATCCTCCGGTCTATGTTTTTGTTTAACTGATACGATAATCATGTGTTATCTGGTTATATTATCCATGGATTCTCTTACTGCTATCACGTAGATAGAACGAATAATCATCTAATTGATGTACTGTTTTGTATACTTGTTATTATTTTTTTTTCTTCATTCAATTCATGTCGAGCATGAGTAGTTATAAACATCAAAGATGTTCCAGCAACTTGCGGCTCTGATAATTATCCATACAAGTATTTATCTGGATCCTGTCACGTTTACCTCAGATTACAGCCAGTTACAGCAGATTACAAATTACAGGCTGAACATCAATGACAAATTACATGTTTACACGAATTCTTGTTTTCAACTTATACTTTTAAATTGTCAATTTATCTGACACTCATATCAGAATTTCAAGTTATCTATAACATAATTATTATAACATAATTATTAATAATGCAAAAGAATGCAAATGATGATAAAACCTGATAAAACCTACGATAAAATCAGACAAAGCAGTAACTGACAGTAAGCTGCCGGATTAGCCAGTATATGTTGTCACAATAATTAATTTTTGGCAATGAAATTGTAAATATATACTCAAACTCATCTTCGTGGTGCTACCGCGCCACTTGATGTCACAATTTCTATTTACTTTACATATAAATCGTATATAAATATTAATATAAATACTCAACTGTAGTTTGAGTTTTTGGAGGGCGAAATTCTATCTGTTCGTCACAATCGCCAATAATTTTGATGGATTTAAGCGCGAAATACAAAGTAAAGATTAAAAATGAATGATCTAATTTGAAAAACCATCTTTCTCTAATGTTTCGATCGATGTATAATGCATTTGATGGTCTTCTGATTCTAATCAAGAAAATGAAGTTTCAGTGATCCCTTCCAAGAATTCGGCTAACTCCTAATGTACCAGTTTAATATTTTATGAATAGCACTCGTTTAATTCATTGTTATTAATTTTATGTTTAAAAGAGTTACAGTTAAGTGAACTTAAAGTTACAAATGTAATTTTATACAATCTAGATACAAATGCAAAGGTACTATTTTATTAAAATGAAAATTATTTTTACTACTGCTAATATTAAGTATATTGATTGAATTAATTTACTTCTCTGTAAATATTGTTATAAAAATTTAATATAAATTTATAAATCAAGAATTTATTTTGTAGAGATATGTTTATAACTTTATTACAATGACATTTAGAATCATCACTATCCTGTAACAGTAAATAATCAAGAAATTATAAAGCAGAGTTATGTAAATATTCTAACAATAAACAGATATATGTAGAAAGTTTTCATACTATTATTTCTTGATTAGTATTATCATCATTTTCATGCATCATAGAATCGTTGATGATCAAAAGCATTAAATATAATTTAAATCAAATAAATTATAAAAATCTTTACATATTCCTGCAATGTTAATCTTTTATCGCAGTATTTAAAAATCCTTCTTTTCTTTTTCATTTTGTCGTTTTGATGAATGAATTCTATTAGATGAATTATAAATTCGTTATTAATTAAAGTCTGTAAATTTTTAAACTTAAAATGCTAAATTGATTAAAATTCTCGGAGATTCTATAAAATTACAAAATTTATTTGAATTCTATAACGAAAACCAGCGAAAACTATGTACAAATTATCAAATCGGCTGATCGACATTATTATAAATGGAAGTACTTTTAATAATATGACACAGTTTACGACATTCAAATATACAATACATTATTTTATTATACATATAATTTCAATTTATACAGAATGTGCGATGTTTCACAAATACACGGTGTATTAAATTTGAATAAGTCAATTGATTAAAAAATGACATTATATTATACCATCTTAGATACAATATAGATGTGTGCGCGGTATAAGCAGGTGTGAGTGCGCGTATATGAGAATTGAGAAAAAGGCACAGAAGAGATATAGAGAGAATAATTAGAATTGAGTTTACAAGTATAAATTATTTTTAAATATCCGAATAAAAACTTGTTAGTACAGAATAAGAGCAAGTATATATAAAATAAAGAATGTTTCATCTGTTTCATTGTAAATTTATTTATAGCGATGCACATTTGAAGCAATATCTATTTAAATATTTTAATTATACAAATGCAATCATAAGGTTATAATATATATTCAAAAGAGCGCACGTGGAGAAATTTATTTTCTCTTTAATTTATTAAACGTAAAAAAAATTTGTATATATTTTGGTAGTAATATATATATTTAACATATATAGTTTTTTAAAATAAATATTAAAAATGTCAATATTTACACCAACAAATCAAATAAGATTGACAAACGTAGCAGTTGTTCGTATGAAAAAAGGAGGTAAAAGGTTTGAAATTGCTTGCTACAAAAATAAAGTTATTTCCTGGCGAAATAAATTGTAAGTAATAATTTATAATGAATGTACTTACTTATAACTATAAGTTCTTTGATAAAGTTACTTTTAAATTAAATTTTAAAGTCATTGCTTTTTTTATAAACTAATCAATCATTATTCATTTATGTTTAATAGAATACTATATTAGTAAAGAATTTTATCAAAATACTGTTAAGTATTATTTACTGAATTTACTTTTTTCATTTCTATTTATAGAGAAAAGGATATTGATGAAGTGTTGCAAACGCACACAGTTTTTATAAATGTGTCAAAAGGACAAGTAGCAAAAAAAGAAGATCTTATTAAAGCTTTTGGAAAAGATGATCAAACAGAAATTTGCAAAGAAATTTTATCAAAAGGTGAATTGCAAGTTTCTGACAAAGAAAGACATTCAGCTTTAGATGCTATGTTCAAAGATATAGCAACAACTGTCGCAGACATGTGTGTTAATCCAGAAAGTAAACGTCCATATTCTGTATCTTTAATAGAAAAGGCAATGAAGGATATCCATTTTTCAGTAAAGCCAAACCGTAATGCAAAACAACAAGCATTAGATGTCATTCCACAATTGAAAACTGTTATGCCTCTTGAAAGGGCACAAATGAGATTGAGAGTTTTAATTTCTGGTGAAAAAGCTAGAAAATTAAAAGATAAAATAGTAAAATTTGTATCAAAAACTGAATCAGAAGATTGGAACAGTGGATCATTGAACTTAGTCTGCTTAATTGATCCAGGTCACTATCGTGAAATTGATGAATTAGTAAGAGCTGAAACAAAAGGTACTGGAATTATAGAATTATTGAATTTGAAAGAAATTACGGAAGGTGAAGAAGTTTTAGAGTAGAATTTTAGAAGTTTTAAGTAATATAGTTGTGTTACTAATTTATTAAATTAATAATTTATATATAATAAAGAAATAAGAAATACTTCAAAATAGTATTTTTATCTTATTGTATTTTAATAAATTCTATTTACATTCATATAATATTTCTTCTCTAAACAATGTACATTTATTGATTTATAAATTGTAATTCACTAAATAAATATTGTATACAAATTTATTCATAACCAGATAAATTGTTAAATTGAAATGCTTTTTATAACTTTTATATACAAACAAGTCTCACGTTTTAAATCAATTAATAAAAATTAATTACTACTTTGTATCCTTTAATACTTGTTCTATGTTTCACCACTGAGTAATTTGTTCAAAAGTAAACTATATTGGTTTGTAAAAAATCATTTACATAATGTTCCCAAAGGATATTTTTTTAAGTATTTTCCTTTTCTTTTGAAACTTCTGCTCGAGGAATATATATATTTTCTGTACGTTTGTCACATTTGGCAGCAATTCGGGATACAGTCAATAAAAACTCTGATAATTTTTTCAAGTATGTTTGTGCTTCTTTATCCAAAATTCCATTTTTTATTAGAGGTATTATACTGTGCTCAGTTCTTTTGCAAATAGTTCTAGCGATGTGTAAAGATGCACATGCTTTACCTCCACCCTAAATGAAAATTATATTAAAAATATATGTTTATTCGTAACAAATTCAAAATAGAAGTATATTTATCATAATGGGAAAACAATTTTTAAATAAAAAATTATTTTAATCATTTTAGTAAAATTATTATACATCAATATTTGTAAAGATATTTTCTTTGAAAACAAAAGTAAATGTTCTAAAACTAAACAGGTTCTATAATGTTCATAGATGAAATTTTGAATTTGAGCCTTGAGATGATTGTTCATTTTTTATCCATTATATCAAGCATTTATATAATTTTATAAAGCTGAAATTAATTGAAATACACACAAAGTGCGTGCACATACACACACACAAACACACACACACACACACACGCGCGCCCACTCAATCCCACATACACAATGAATTGAATTTTACTTTATTTTAAACCCAGATTTATAAGGTATTAGAAATATTAAACAAATTGTGAAAACTACCGGAATAATATAATCCTCAGGAGGTGGTAACTGTTTAGAATATTCAACAATCCATTCTTCAAGATCTTGTGTATGTTTTCCTTCAAAAAGGTTTACTTTTCCATCATTTGATTTTAATATAGTGTGGTGCAAATCAAATAGAATCATTTGCACTCTTTTTAATTTATCTACATAAGGATGATCCTCTTTGCTTTCATTGGCGAATTCTCTAGCTAATCCTATATAAGATGTTAATTCATCTGTTGCTCCTAAAGCATTAAAAACTTTTATTTCCTCTACTTTACATTCTAAATCTTCTAATCTAGTCATCACAGGAGTTTTGGTTAGATTTAATGAATCTTTGGAGCTAAAAATTTTTAAAAAGTTTATATTAATATCGGCCACTCTATTCAACCATATATATTTATAAACAATATAAAGTAAAACATGTTTTGACTTTTAAAAATTGTTTTATAATTTAAAGAAAATAAAAACACGTGTCGTGAAACTTGCCTATTACGGAGTAATTGAGCTTGAATACTAGCTTTATATATAAACCAGGATCTTTTCCAGGCATTTCTTGTCAATTCCATTTCGGAAGAAAATAGAGTTTCTCTTATTTTTGCTTCTCAAAAGTGCAAAGCAGTAGATTAATTCAAGTCACCATTCGTTTGTATGTTTCATAAAACCTCACCCCGGCCTGCCTGGCCACTTCAATTAATAAATTTGTATCGAACTGATAAAGACGACTAACTACAATGCAACTAGTTCTCTTATCTCCTTAATGTATGTTATTACCAAGTTATTACGAAGTTTCTCAATGTAAATATAAAATTTTATTGATAAGAAAGAAAGTCTTCAATGTACTTTCTTCTGCTTTTTTACACCTACAACTGTCGTACGTACGTCATACGTATATTTTATCAATGTATAGATAGACTGATATAGACCAGTATAGATCAGCTTATATCAATTTTTGGGGCACGATGGGTTTTCGAAATCATGAAGTGTAAATTATTTATATTTTTGGGATTGCTTGGATCAAAGATCATCATGAGAGGTTTTTCATATCAGTTGTATTAGTATATATTTACATACGTATAATCATCCAGTATAGACGCTCATAAATAATGTTTTATAAATTCTTGTATCTGTATTATGGTTTGGTGCATGCAAACTACATCCCGCGTCCGCGTGGTATTATCAGGCATTATGGTCACGTCACGGTATTGGTCTAGCCAGGTCTAGCATTAAAAAGTTGGACAATTTCTCAAACGGTGGAGCCACTAGGAGCCGTCATCTTATTCGGGGCGGGGGGCACAGGGGGTACGATCCACACACGGCATTAATCCGGCGGGCGATGGCTGTGCTTCTTCCTTTCTTCTCAGTCGATAAATTTTTCGTTGTGACAATATTTAAACTTCACGTTTTGTAATAACAACAACAACAACAATAATAATAATAATATTTATATGTTGCCGAAATTTTCGTGCGAAATGAAAACTTTGAACGCTATTAAAAATTTGAACATGAGTTTTTTACGTGATTTTCAATTAGATCTAAGGTGTTCATTAATTCTCAGCTGGTATTGAGAAGATATTGCCCTTTGTGTTAATGTTCTTAAATTTTTAACAATTTCTTATATATTTATTCTTAGACAAGCGAAAAATAAATAATTTTATGTTATTTATATAAATAATATTTGAAAAATGATTACAAACAGACAGCTGATAAAAATATTTACTACAGTGTTTTTTAGTACCTAACGCATGAATCAAGAAAGATTTCAGTACAATAATGTAATCAACATGTTTTATCTTTGGTCTAATGTAAAAAAGTAGCACGATTAATTCCTGTTGGATATACTTGTATACAAGATAAAATAACAAATAATATACATGCTACAAGACACAATTTTGCACTATGACGCTTTGGAATGTTATTTTGATATCAATCTGCATTAATTTTGCTTCTACAATATATGCAAGTAAGTATGCATTAAAATAGTTTCTAAAATAGTATTTTATTTATCTAAAAAAGTAGAAACATACTTTTCTATACAATTATATTTTATTTATAATATTAATATATATAACTTATGCTTAAAATGAATTAATTTGTAGTTAAAGCAGATGGTTATTGTGCACCTTACAATGGTAATATTTGTAAAAAATATCTCACTGGTATTGGCACAGTTTGGTTCAATGATTCTGCTGATAATCCTAGTGGTTGGTTAAATGAAAAAATTACAACAGATTTGTGGGGTGAATTAATACAAAAATTGACAGAACCATGTCGTTCTGCTGCAGAGGTATTATTCACATTATTATCCAGTATTTATTCATTAATACTGTTGTATCAATTTTGTTAAATTTTGTCTTTAGAAAATGCATTAGTAAATTTTTTTTTGTATAAAAATACGATTATTAATACATATTTTTTATGTAGATAATAATTTTATATACGTAATTCAATTAAAAAAGAATTTTCTCTACTTTAGAAAATGCTGTGTTTCTATGCATTTCCACAATGCCATGGAAGTTTTGGTTTGCCTCTTTGTTATGAAGACTGTATGGCAATTAAACTTCAATTTTGTTTTAATGATTGGGCATTGATTGAAGATAATAAAGTTAGAGGAATTTACATTAGATCTAGGGGTCATTTTCGACTTCCAGAATGTGAAAAGTTACCAAAGATATCCAAGGAAAAAATGACATGTTCACATGTTTCATTGACAGTTATGAAAGAAGAACTTATAACGTGTAAGATTATAGTTCTTTCAATTCCAATATTAAATTGAAGTTTATAAAAATAATATTTAAATAAATTATTTATATTCTCTTATAGTTTTGTAAATTTTATAAAATGATATAATAATAAATTTTATAATAAGTTTATAATTTAAAAAGTTCTAGAAATAAGTTTTCAAAAAATTTTCTTAAGAACTAATCTTTTTTATTGGTACTAATTAGTTCAGTGGATTTATAGGATGAATATTACTATCTAAATAAATAAACATATGGACGTTTGAGATTGTAAGCAGTTGTATAAAGACAGGATTTTTTTTGTTAATTTTATTTTTTAAATAAAACTTTTATTTGAATTAAAAAATTTAATTAATTTAAATGTTGATAAAATATTTCTATTTGAATATATTTAAATGTCTTAATTATAACAACTTATCGTTTATTAAAATATAATTTAATAAATTTATTTCAGATGATTGCTATAAAGATAAAGGACGTTTTTATATGGGTAAAGTAAACAAGACTAAAAGCGGTCTTGCCTGCCAAATGTGGAAGGATCAAAAACCACATAGTCATGAGAGTCCGCCAGATGTTTTTCCACAGATTCATTTTGGTGAAAATTATTGTAGAAATGCTGGTGGAGATGAAAAAATGCCATGGTGTTTTACAATGGACACTAATAGACGATGGGAGCACTGTGACATTCCTTTGTGTGGTATAATTCACAATTACATTTCCTGTTTTAATCTTTTATTGAATTAAATTAATATTTCCTTTATTATTATTTATCAGAGAATTCCACAGCAATAAATATTGACGTTCATCTAGGAGATTCGGCAATAGAAAGTTTCTTAACACCTACCTTTATACTTATTATATCAGGATTAGCTTTTATTATTGTAATAATTTTTGTTCTAATATTTCTAATAAGCCAAAGATTTTATAAACAGCATCGAGGATACAACCAAACGGAAAGTCAGGTATTATAAATAAATTTCTCTATTATTTTATTTAAATGGATTGTAAGTTCTAGATTTAATATAGATATAGTTATCATGTATAAAAAATATATAAAAATAATTGATCCAAAAAATTTCCATAAATCTTATGAACATAAACTGTTGTATGCTTTTAGGAAGTTAATATTGATCTTAATAAATTACCAAATAATGATGCATATCACAAAACAGGGGTTCAACTGAATCCTAAATTAGAAAAGCTTGAATTCCCCAGAAATAACATAATTTATGTGAGAGATCTTGGTCAAGGAGCCTTTGGTAGAGTATTTCAAGCAAAGGCACCTGGTTTGGTAGCTAATGAAGAATTTACTAATGTGGCAGTAAAAATGTTGAAAGAAGAAGCTTCGGACGATCTTCTTGTTGATTTTGAAAGAGAAGCTTGTTTACTTTCAGAATTTGATCATCCCAATATCGTGAAACTTCTAGGTGTTTGTGCTCTTGGACGTCCTATGTGTCTGCTATTTGAATACATGGGTCGAGGTGATTTAAATGAATTTTTGCGGTCATGTTCTCCAAGCAATTACATCATACGAAATGTCGAAAAAGATGACACTTTCACAGACTCACGATTATCACACATGGATCTTATAAACATAGCTTGTCAAATTGCTTCAGGCATGGTGTACTTATCAGATAGAAAGTTTGTGCATCGGGACTTGGCCACACGAAACTGCTTAATAAATGACGATATGGTCGTGAAAATTGCAGATTTTGGACTTTCACAGAAAATTTATTTACAAGACTACTATAAAGGTGACGAGCAAGACGCCATTCCTGTAAGATGGATGCCTCTGGAGAGCATTCTATACAATAAATACACAGTGGAGTCAGACGTTTGGGCTTTTGCTGTTTGTTTATGGGAAATATTCAGTTTTGCGCTTCAACCGTATTACGGAATGACACATGAAGAAGTAGTAAAATATATTAAAGAAGGTAATGTTCTGCAGTGTCCGGAAAACACTCCACTATCAATCTATGATCTAATGAAGCTTTGCTGGAATCGAAAGTCTTCAGATAGGCCTACTTTTAAATTTATTTATGACACTCTTAACAATATAAAATGCGAATTGAAGGCTGAGAATAAGTCAAATAGTGTACCTTTACGTATACATCTGTAAATGTAATTTAGTTATCATTTTGTAAAAAAAAAAAAAAACGTTATATTGTCTATTCACTGCCAAAAAAACAAACAAAGCATTTATATACTCTTCTCGTATCACATATGCGAGTTTATAAAACTTTTATACAATTTTTATACAATTCATATGACAATGTTGTGGAATCCTATAGATTTCTTTAGGATCCTGTTACTAAAAACACAGATGAAATTAATACAATTATAAAGCTCTAACAATACAAAAGCGTTTCATATCCGTGTTATAGATTTGAGAAAAATATTCATTTTTTAAAAAAGTTTTAATATTTCTTTTAAGGTTTTTTAAGCATGTGTTACAATTCTACAAAAACTTTTTAAACTATTATTCATAATCAATTAATTTAATTTACATAGTTTGATTCACAAAATTAATATAAGTTTTGTCCTAAATATTTGAGCAAAAGTATTTTGAAAATAGTATTATTTATATTGTTACTATAACTATATGTATAATATTTTATGTTCTTTCTTGAAAGTTTATTTTATAATTTTTATTGTTTGCTACATATTAAAATAAAAAAAATCATACTCTAAATGTACAGATCTTAAGCTTTTTAATAATATTTTCAATGTTATAGGTTGTGTATTATCTTAAACAGATATTTAACGTATTTATAAAATGTTTTAGAAAATTGAAGTATCTTTAAATCTTGAAATCAGATCTAATAATTATTGTGAATAGTAAAAGTATTTATAAGTTTTTTAAAAAATCAAACGTAATTATATTATTAAAATACAACTGCTGAACTTATTTTTATTTATTATTGAAGTAGATTGGAAGAAACAAGAAAACATATTATTATAATATTTTATTGCAAATTCATGCTTCAACTACTTTAATTGTAATATTGTGTTTTATAAAGTTAATTAGTAAATCGTTAATGTATTACAACAATATGTTTTTACTTGTTAATATTACAATTAAGTTTGAAATAAAGATTACATTATTTATAGTTCGAAAGTTTTAAATAAAATACTTTCTATTAATTTATAAGTCATAACTAAGGTAATATGAGTTATACTTTTAAGAAATCGATGTGGAATGCTTTTGTTTCAAAATGTTTAACAAAGTCTATGTCAATTTCAAATGACTGAAATTTTGTTGAAGCAAATGAATAAACTATGCTCAACTATATAAATGTATCACAAAAAATTTAATTTAATATATAACTCTTATTGTTTTATTTTATTTATTTTAGTTCAATTAGTGGACAAAAGTTTCGTTAAAAAACTGAATGTCCTTCTTGGAAAGAAATTCCAATGTTCCATTCCCTTAATTCTCTGTGTATTTATCGTGATTAAAAAACGATATGACTGATGGAAAATAAAGTGTTGTTTTTTTATAAAATTTTAGGTATTTTTTATTTACTTCAAAATAATTTTATTTAAAACATTTTTTTGTTTACAATTGTTTCAGTGTAAATATATACAATAAAAAATCATTCTTATATACAATAAAGTATAAAATGGACAAATAGTATTCTAAATATTTATAATTATTAGGTATTTTCAAAAGGTAATTCATTAAAAAAAGAAATTAATTCCCCATCATTGTGATTATATTGTTTACAACTGGTTTCTATTTTTTCTTTGTTTACTTTTACTTGAAAATCTTGTGGTATAAAAATTTTCATTGAAGAAATAGTTCATTATTTTCAGGAATCTTTTTCGAATTTATTGTTTTTATCGCTAATTCTTTATAAAAACATTTTCTAAATACTAAACAATGAATATGTTGTAATTTTTCATAATGAATTCGCATAAAACCTAATTTTCCTAAAACAACTTTCCAAGATGTATTTATAATTTTTGAATTGGAACCTTGATGCTTTGAATCAGGCGTGACAATAATTAATAATCCTCCACATTTTAATAATTCATATGCATTCTTACAACACAAAAATCTTTGTTCTGGACAAGGGATATATTCCAGAAATAAAGAAAATATAATTACATTAAACGAACATTTTGGCAGTTCAATTAGAAATTCTTGATCTTCTGAAAATTTTTTAAATTTATCTATTTTTAAATTTAAAAAGTCACATTTTATAACATCTTTTGAAAATGGAGCTATATCAATGGCAGTAACGGAAAATTTATCTTCTGCACTAAAAGGATTATAACAACTACCTACATCTAAAACGTTAATTTTGGATTGAATTTTGGTTTCAATATTTATAGAGTTTGCATTAAAATTTGTTGTTTCAATATGGTTTTTGTGCAAATATTTTTCTTTTTGATCAAATTTATACATTCCTTCACAAAAGAAATAATTCTTAGAATAATTACTAATCCACTCTATTCTGCAGTATGTCAGAGGATTGTTACTTTGAGATTGTCCCCAATGCTGAGTTGCAAGCTGATACATAGATGTTGCATACTTCTAAAATTTAAAACAATTGTTGAAACTTTTTTATGCTTAAGCAAAAATAAGATATAAAAAGTAATAAGGAATAAATAAAATTTACATTTAATTTTTCACTTTCATTTATGTGTCTTTTCCAAGCCTCTGCGGCTCCGTGTATATCACATTCATTACGCAACTGTGTATGAACTTCTTTTATAAAAGTTGCTAATTGTTTATGCTTATGTGATGCACCACCTTTACATTGCTTTTTATTTAATTTCATAAACTTCTCACATTTCTCCTCCATTTTTTGGTTAAGAAGCGCTTATTTTTATTTATTTTTTTATGATAATAGGTTTGAATTATTTAAATAAAATCCAATATTTATAAAGCAATAAAATTTAAAATATACATCAAACTATTAACAAATCACCTGTGCTTGTTTATATATAATATAAACAAATAAATTACGTAAATATATATTAATTCGTCTGCTTCAAACATACTAGCTAGCTGATGCTAGTTGTTGATTTTGACACATGTGAAATACATGTGACAGTGAATCTGTAGTCTGAAGGCTGCTGAAGCAGCTTGAAGTTTGCTGTAGACTGCAGTTGAACGGTAAACCATTTGGGCAAATAGTTTTTACTTTACAAAGGTTTACACATAGTTTACACATGGTGTATATGAGGTTTACATCATGGACAACACGATTAACATTAAAAATTGTCTATTTTTCACTCTGTTTTAATTAAGGTTTTCAATGGACAAGTTTATTTGTTGAATTTGATTCAATAAATATTTTATAAAATTCTACAATGTTATAAACACAATTTAAGCAAATATCTAATTTAATTAATATAACGAAGTAATAATTTTTAAAAAATATTAAACAATTAACAAAAGGTTTTATTTTTAAAATACCGGGAAGTATCACGCATTTATTACACTACCTTAATCCAATAAATATTTAAATAATAATTTTATGTTTATTTATGAAATAAATATTTACTGTACTTTCAAATTACTAAGTTGATTTAAAATAATAAATATGATTAAAGTTCGAAATTTATAATATCAAAAAGTTAAACAAAATCGGCTGCTTGCTCCCTCTAGCTAGGGCCCTAGCTTTTCTATCTAGATCTACACTATATATATATAGCTTATATCTTTCAGCCTTTAGCTGGATTCATGGATTCCGGCGAAGTTCATCAGAAAGTTGCGCTCTGAGATTTTTCTTCACTTTATCGTAAAAAAGTAAGTAGTTTCGATTAAAATTTATTAATTTAAAAACTCATTACGAGTTTTAAGAGAGTTAAATTATTAAAAATTCTCTTTTTAACATTATTTTGATTTATAAAATGTATTTTTCATTCAAGACATTTTCTCTTGCTAAAACTCTTACACTGATTAGGTAATACAGTATGCGTATTTGCACTCATTAGGTATTATTGCATAAATATTAAAATATTTTGGTAAGTATCACGTAAAAAACATACATACTAATTTAAATTTTTCGAGCAGTTTTGTTATTTTTACCTTTCATTAATTTAGATTCGAACGGCGTAAAACAATTTAAAAAAACACTTGTCGAGCCATATGATTCCATTATATGGAACTTCAGTGGGTTCATTTTGGAATTATAACCAACAAAAATCTTGTTTTTAAAAATATTTATAATAAATTAGGGTTTGGATAGAATATATAAAGCGATTACCATTCAAATTATTAAAACTAAATCTATATATATTGTATTACAATATTGATTTATGTGTACGGTTATATCATTATACAATAAAAATTTTCGAATATTTTATTGATTAAGTACGATGTATATTATGTGTATGAGATAATACTTCGTTTTTTAATGTATCTTAACGAGAGCAATATTAATCGTTCTTTTTTTAGTATGTATCTAACTTGTACTTAAATAACTTTTTTTACTCTTATGATATATTTATAATGCATGTCTAACGTTCTTTGTATTACCCTGATTATGTACAAAATTTTATCGAGTTTTATATGCCGTTTATAATGAATTTATAAAATTGAATTATACTGCGAAATCTAAAATATATTATAAAAATAAATTTGTAAATATAAAAACTATTTATAAGCGTTATTACTGAATTTTGTTAAAATATATAACTACTAAATGTTTTAACAATTATTAAATAGTAATCTGATTAATATTATTATATTAACAATATTTTGTGCAAACTATATTTTCGTTAATAAATATAATTAATACTTGATTTAACACTTAAAGAATTGATAATGGTCAACACCATTTACAATTTTCAATAAAGATCTTGAAAACGTACAAGAACAGATTATGTTTTGCTTTCGGTCACCTGCAAGGTTCATCAATTGAAATTTTCTCTGTTCTAGTATACGTTAGCAAAATTTTTTTTGAAAATTTTGGATGGTCATGCTTATAACCAATTCTTTATATTTAAACATTTTTAGAAAAGCGACCATTATTTTAATTTTATAACTCATACTTTACTAATAATTTTTATTATTAAAGTAGTTTATATTAGTTTATTCTCAATTTTTCAATTTGTTCACATTATTTTTACTTTTGATTTTTTCAATTGATTGAAGTTTTCAATTTTCAATTTTGATAAAAAGTATTTTGATAAAAAAAAATTTTGATAAAAGGCAAAACATGCGCTGGGATTGCTCTGTAGTCAGTTAGAGCATCTACATGGAAAGCAAATTAACTTGTTTTGATTCAAAGATATAATATATCAATTTAATATATTAAATCCTATTTATATAGAATCAACAGGAACTGATAAGGTATTGAGAGCTTGTTTATACATATCGACTATACAAACTATATTCGAGATTAGTTAGTTCATATAAAAGTAATGTTAGTTGAGCTCCTATAGTTTCTAATTCGGTCATTTGTGAGTTCTAACTGTGATATCAAAAGATACTAAAGATCTCAGAGTCTAAATAAATCAATTTTGCTTTCTGTGTACAGCATTTAAATTTTTACGTTATCTCATTACTTGTTATATTTCTATAATTTGCATATATTTTAGAATAAATAGATTTTTTTTCATAAATTAACTGCTATAAAACTTTTCAGAACAAAATGAATTCCAAAATTTTAACAACATTTGTTCGATGCACAACGAATAAAATGTTAACCCGATCTGTGTACACGATTCAAAATAAAATTGGAAATCGTGAAGTTGTTGGAATGGGACTTAATGGCGAACCAACTTACATAGATTTAACTGAATTTCCAATGCCTGCTATAAGGTACAAGGAAGTCACTCCCGATATAAAGGTAAAATTTGATAAAAAATAATATTATTTTTATGACTTTCATATAATAAAGTATAATTTAAATTTATTAATTTTTAGGTTTTAAAAGATAAAGAAAAAGGTGATTGGAAAAAGCTCTCTATTCAAGAAAAAAAAATTTTATACAGAGCAAGTTTTAGGCAAACTTTTGCTGAAATTGATGCCCCAACTGGCGAGTGGAAATCTATTATGGGAGTGTGTTTAGGTCTTGTAACATTCGCATTATGGGGATACATCGCTATCAGATCTTATGGTAAAGATAAATTAAAAACTCTTAATAAAATTTTAAAATATTTTTATGTTTATAAATCAAATTAATTTTGAAAATTTCTCAGTATATCCTCCACTACCAGAATCATTCTCAGAGGAAAGTCGTCTTGCGCAACTTGAACGTATGAAATTACTGAATGTCCGACCAATTAGTGGACTTGGTGTTGATTAAATTAATTTTAATAAGTTATTGCAGTAGTCAAAATCGTTGCATTTGTGTTATTGCAAATTTTGTAAAAAAACAAATATTGTATATGAAAACTCGATAATAAAATTATTAATAATGTATGGAGATTCATATTAATAATCAATGTAATTAATCGTATATAATAAGAACTTGACAATTTTTTTTATAATTTTAATTTAAACAATCATTTTCATGATACTTAGATATTAATAACAAATAAAACATTTAAGTATAACTTAAATTAATTCTTGTTTAAATTTATTTAATGCACACACACACACACACACACACACATAGGCAGCATTATAGCAAAATTGGTTGATTGAACTTTGATTGATTAGTTGATTAACTTAAGTTTACAATGTTATAATTCTTGATATCTTAATTGCAACAGATATGATATTTATTTATTTATGACAAATGGAATTTCCAAATATTTTTACAAAAATTTTGCTTATACTAATAAAAAAATTACTTTTATCATTTCTGAAAAATGTTTAAATAGTAAAATTTCTTTTAAAGTTATAAATTTTTATATATATAAAACATATTATTATTATTTATTATTTTTATGTATAAAGTAATTTGGAACTTTGTTATGATCTTGTTGCTATGGTCATAAAGAACCTCACATTTTTTCTGTAGACACTATTCTTAAATTTTTGATAATGTGAAGATAATTTTAGGATAAACTTTTATCAATTTATAAGAATAAGGCTTATTTATGTTATTAGATATGACATATGTACGTTTCATAAAATAATAATATATTTTAGATTTCTAACCTTTTTCAAATTTAAATTGTTTAATAATATTAAAAAAGTAATCCTTCTTTTTTAGATGATTTTTCACGTAAATTTGTTAACAAGCATTTGAAGTGTTTAATTTGAAACGAGCTTTTAAGAATATATTAAAAATTATCCACAATAATGGAAGGTTATCCTACTTATATTTTTTAATAGTTTTATTAACATATCACTAGAATTATAGTTAAATATTTTTACTATGAATTTGTTTTCTAAAATAAGAATTTCAAATACTCATCCATCAAACTGCTGGGATAATTTTATCACACTTGTTCGCAGGAGCAAATTTTAAGGTCTAAATTTTTTTCTTATAGTTTGTGAATGGTAAATTACAACAAACAATATCAACAATATAATAATTAACTCTTCGTAACGTTCGGTATAGCTGCATAGCTGCGATGATATGTTATTCTTTTGTTTTTCAGCATCCCAATATATATAAATATATATAAATATATATGTATAGTTAGAGAAAATAATCTTGCATCATTAAAATACATTTTACGTAGCCCTAGTGAATATGAATTACAATAAATACATTGTAAATAATAATTGTTGGTAATTAAAATCAATAATCTCCAATTACATATGTTAATCACTTTTTTTGAAAGTAAATATTATTTAATTTATGGATTATATTCGTAAACTTAATAAATTTAAATATAATATTCAAACATTTTTTAAATAATTAAGATCTTCATGGTACTGAATTATTTAGTAACAAATATCATTTTTCAATGTGTCATTGAAGGTATGTGTACCCTGATATATATATATATATATATATATATATATATATATATATATATATTAAATATATAATTTTATTACGTATATGTATTATCAGTATTATAAACAAATAATATTTATAACAGCATTTATTAATTTATTTTATGGGATTGGAAATGAAGTTTTACTTTATTCTTTATTACGATTGCAGTAGTGATATCATATGTCGTCTTACAAATATTGAATCTTAACTTATATAAATTATGTCTGGCATTATGTATTATGTATTTTGTCGCCCACTTGTAAATTATATGAATAACAAACGAATGGGTAAGGTAATAGATTAGTTTTTGAATAAACCTAAGTAACATTAATCATCCTGCTCCATTGAGCTCTTATCGAAGACTGAAACCAGGCCATGTGGGAACTCTCCTTTATTATTATAAAAATTAAAAATTGTACTTATGGCGACTGTTTTGAATTAAATTAATATATATTTTTATCGGCCTTACAGTCTTTATACTATAATATATTATGCTAAAATAATAACAGTTATACTAACTCTGGTAAAAAAACTAAACGAAATAGTTAGTTTAGTCTTTGACGATGACGATGAGTGGCTCGAAACGTCGTACATTCAAGGAAAATTTAAATTTAAGGTGGTGGGGTCAGTCAAATTGTCCTTTTCTAAAATAGAATATAGTTCTATGTCAAGAACTTCTATTTCAAGGACAGTTTGATTATCATTATGGTAGTATAATATATTACAGTATAAAGACTGTAAGACCGATACAAATATTTATTAATTTTATTATTATCAATATAACATTATAGAATTGAAACACGCATGATGGACGTCCGAGAAGAAGCTCTGCTTCCCAGGAGTGATGCTGATCTGTTCATCACCAACAACCTACTCTTCATGAATCAGACCTTGCTTGAGTCCTTCCCCGATCGCTGTCGCAGATAACATCAGGGATAAGGACTTGGTCAAGCTGTACATTAAGGAACTTCAGTTTAATTTTAATTTCTCATGTCACCTTGCTTACTGCTACCGATCAGGAGAGAGCTCGAAAAGGTTCCTGATTTATAAGTTGCCTCCAGGCCCTGCCCGCAGAAGAGTACAAGATTGGGAGAATTCAAGATATCATTAAATTGTACCACAATATCAACGACAGAGAGGGGCTCTTCCAGAGTCTCTTCTTTTATTTTTACGACGTGCTGCGCCCAACACTATCTACGGCTGCACCGTTAACGCGTTATCTCCAACCAATGTCAAAGCAGAAGCAAATGAGGTGAGAACACGTTGAGATATAACATCATTAAAAAAACTGCCGGTCATGGTGCATAAGATCTATCCTCGATAGGAACCAAAACCTACTGTAGCCAACCAGAGACAGAGATAACTCAAGCCTTACTGGTCGATTATCTTCATGCAAGCAGCCAACGACACTAGACCGACGATGCGCAGGAAGCCTCGACTAGAAGGAATCTGGGATTCAATCATTCCTCAAAACATCAATACTTGCATACCGCCTTCGGCCATGTCTCCAGGAATAGATGTATTTACCGCTCGTCAGTTACAATTTCCATCTTCTCTGTGCTTCTTTGCCTTTTTCATAAGGTGTTATCACTGAGGATTGACACGGCTATATGCTTTTATAACCAACAACATGCCTTCAGAAGTGGCTTTGACGACTGCAAGGATAACTGACGTTTCTGTTGGAAGCCACTTGGTCAGTAATCAGTCATTGTACGTCGTCAACATCGACATCGCGAAGGCCTGAAACAGCGTCGACCACTCTGAGTTGCTACCTCTATCCAAGGCAACTGTTCCACTATCAGAGCTCTTCAAATAGCTCGAGGAGTAATACGCTAGAGGTTCAACTTTGCTATTCGGCACAGGATTCAATACTGTATCCCCGAGGATTTCGAGAGGAGTTAGGCAGAGAAATCCGCTTTTCCTAGTCTTCTTTAACATCATCATTGATCACCCATGGACTTGGCAGACGATCTAGTCTCACTTGCAAATTTATTATCTGAACTACAATATCTGTTCCAAACTACCGCAGCTTATCTACCTTGGATTTGAGTTCCCCGTTGAGGGCAGAAGAGGCCATCCTTCGCGCCAGTAAGTTAGCCCAGCAACTGTAAATACTGAACAATACTCAAATCCAACCCCAACATCGGCCGTTCGCCTTACACACATTTCTCCTACCACCTAGATAGGTGGTCTACTTCGACATGTCTTTGGGCAACATTAACATAAGCGAGCTAGTTAAAGTGGAAAAAATCGTTAGGGGCATTATTAGACACTGGCTCGTATTCTCAAATGATATACCAATGGGCGATTTCCACACCTGTGTTAATGAGGAAGGGTTCGGGCATATCATCTGACTGCTAACTTGCGCCTCTCCATTGGCGCAACAGACTCGTTAGCTACATGGGGAATCGATGTATCCCCTATGATTACCTTTGACTAGACATTTCTAGATGCGAAAAACTACTCACTTTTAATGGAGTTTCCTATCGTGATCTTAGTGATATCCACAAGTGGTTGGTTTATTATTTAAAAAAAAAGATGATGTTTTATATACCTTAGAAACAATAACGTTTAAGAGTTGATAATGTCTCATCTACTAAAAATTTATAAAAATCTTGTTTTTTAAAATAGGGTTGTATTGTGTACGCTTTAACCTAATGGTGCATTCTTCGTCCAATCGCATTTTTATATAATTATAGTTTTTTTTTATATTGCAATTAATGCTCCTTTCATTCATATTTAATTATATATATTCATTGTTCATTCATTATTACATCTCATTTTTTGGGAAGGGGAGAAATTTGAAGCTAACTTCCGTGAAGGCTGTAGTTGTATTTTAATAATAAGATTGACAGTAATATAAAAAATAATTTGTAGCACAGTAAATATTTTTTAGTTTTTATTCGGATATATTTTAGATTCCATTTTCTCAATACATATATAACTTAGATATAAATGAGTTATTATATTAATTTAAAACAGCCGAAAACTCGTAGGGAAATTCATTTTTTAAAAAGAATGATTTTTTTAACAGTTAACAACAATCATATACAGACTACGATATGGTTTTATAAATATGTTTTTTTTTATTTCATTGGACTACAAACGGTGAGGCTACTTTGACCCAAAGACGTGCCTTAAAAATGTCCTTCTAATCAAAATCACTAATCGATTCATTGGGATAAATCTTAAAAATTGTCGTTTGACCATTATCCCGAACAATGAGATACTGCACAAATTTATTCTGGCAAACTTCTTACTCCTGCTACACCCAGTATATATTTATATACAAAGCGAGCCGTGTGGCTATTATATACAACTCCTGCCCATGAGGGACAGGACAGCGCAGCGAAACTGAGAGATAAATAGGAAGCGTGTGACGTGGAAGGGGAACAGGTTGGGCGGTCTGGCAAGGGAGGGGGGGATACGAAGAGCAACGAAACAAGTGCATGTCCCTATATAATAATGTACCTCGGCATTTTGCACACGCACTTGTATATCTATATGTATAAGCGCCCGCTTCATCGTCGTCGCTCTCCGGCTTCCCCCCGTTTCTCCGTCTATCCTCTTTCTATTCAGCCTTCTCGACGGAATTGCGCGAGCACGCACGCACACACGAGCGCACCATTTGTCTATACTTATATATTATTACACGTATACCCGTCTACTTTTTCGTCTACATGCGCCTGTGGAGTTGCGGGCTCCACTTTTGCTTTTTTACCTCGTTTTACCTCTTTACACACACACACACACACACACACACACACACACACACACACACACACACACACACACACACACACACACACACACACACACACACACACACACACACACACACACACACACACACACACACACACATATATATATATTTATATACGTGAACGTTTTTGTTCAAAGGAAAGGGGTGGTAAATCGGAAATGAGCGACAATCCGGAAGATCTCTCTCCAGACGACGAAGATCGGGCGGAAACCTGCTGAATTTTCTGGATTTTTTTCCCTCTCAATTTTCGGAATGCATTTAATAATTTTACAGCTACGGATGCTGGCGAGACTGGCAATTGATAATTCTTTACAATGAAAGAGTACTTAAAAAAAAAATTTTTTTGCCACACTGTTGAAAAATAATTATGTATTTATTTATAAAACAGAACGTTTAGGAGATTGAAGTCTTAAAGTGTCTAACTATGAAACTTGGCTACATTTGTTAAAATTTGGCAGAATTGGTCGATGATTGGCAAAGTCTAGAAGAGCTTGGCAAAAATTTAAAAGAATTAAAAAAATAAGTTATAAAAAATGATTCATATATTGTAGAAATGAGCTTTGACCATTCATTGTCAATTTTTTAAAATCTTAAATTTTGCAAAAATTTACGGCCTTTCAAGGTTTTACTTAATATTGTCAGACTTTCTCGAATGTTACTGAATGTTATCACAATTGCCAAATTTTGCCATATTTTGCTAAGCAATAGATTTCGATAAGTTTGCCAATTTTGCTTTGTTTGGCAAAGTTCAGCAACGTGATTTCCTTACACCAAGAAATTTATTATTCCTATAATTGATTGCTTTACATTGAAACTGTCAAATTTAATTAAGTTAAAACGGTTAAAAATTTCCGAAACAATTATACGAGTAATCATTGAAAGTTATACGTATCAAATTAAAATTCTACCTATTATACGATACATATATCGATATACTTACGCCAGACGAAAAAGTGTCTGACGCGACGTGGATATTTCTACTGTATTCCGGGAAGCCGATCACAAGTGATTGATTGAAGGTGTCGGAGCCGCGTGTTATTATAAAGGACTTTGGACGTGTTGTGTATTCGGGAATATTATAGTTGGGAAGTTTTCGGGGTTTCCGTTTACTTTCTTAACGCAGGTGTAGCATAAGAATTGTACGAAATACAGGAACAGCAACTGAGTGTCTGTAGGCAGTGTTTCATTTTTTTTTTAAATGACATGATTCATTAATCTTATACAAAATTATTTCGACAAACAGGCTGTATAAGTAATCATCTAGTAGTGGAAAGTCTTTAACGTTTATTATTTCATGAAATAATCGATAGTTATATATATTTAGATTTTACGGCCAATATATTGACAATTTTAGATAGACGATAATCTCAGACGTATCGACATTAATAGTTTCAAATATGAGATATCGACATTGTATTGGACTTGCCGATACACCGTTATCAAAGATTCACTTGGGCAGAGTAAGAACGAAATTTCGTTATTTTAATTTGTTAATATTCTAATTAGCTTCTCAATTGTAATCGACACTGATGCAATTCATTTTTGAAAATTCAAAAAAATCGACGCAGTTATATACTTGTGTGTCGGAGGCAAGAAACTTGACGATCATATTTTAATCGTGAGCTTGTCTCCGAAAATACAATAATAAATGCGAGAGCGAGGGGGGGTATCTCCAATACCAATTATTTATTCACTGTTAGATTAGTTACATATTGTGTAAGTTCAATCAACGTTACGTAGGATAGATATATAACGTTCGATTGAATTAAAAATAACGCGAATCTCGCGGGTAAAATAAAGAAGCTTAGAACTTATAAGTAATGGAAAGCTTCTTATATCTCTGCACATTGAAATTAGGTCATCTGTCATCTTACCAATGAGCCGATCGATAAGCGACAGGGAGCGAAATTTAAAAAAGTTCTTTTCATTGTATTTTTAAATTGTTCTTAATATCTGACCAATGATAATTCTTGTCATTTGCCACCTTCGAATGAAATTTAACAAATTAAACAGTCGACGTTATACGCAACATGGACTTTTTATTTGGCTGTATAATTAATATGTGCGCAAATAAAATGTATACGATACACAGAATGGATCTGTAGAGAACGGGCGTACAAGGAGATGCGACGCTCCGGCGAATTCGGGCACCAAATGAAACAAACTTTGAATGGGCAGCAATCCGCGCCGGCGTATGTACGTAATATTACGTACTACGTACTAAACTGTAATAGTGTAATAGTGCCGAAACAGGGTTAAGCGAGGCGGGGCTAAGTGGGATACCTCGCTCTCTGCGCCTGTCTCACTTTCCCTCACTGTTGACTAATACACCCCTTTACTTAATATTCATCAAGCTGTTTGAAACGTTTTCTTTTTCTCTCTGCATACGGACCTTTATCCAATTCCTATATAATGTTTACTTTGTAATTAAGCGCATTTTTCTCTCCTCTTTGAGGAGCTCTTTTAATTATGGAGAATTTCCGGGTGGCAGGGACTTCGAGCCGCGCGAATTTTAATACTCTTTCGTGTAAATATATATATATATATATATATATATATATATATATATATATATATATCAGGCCACAAACGTATACGCCGTGGTTAAAAGAGGATACGATACTCTTTGACGCGCGGCTTTTCACTTTCAGGTCAAATATTAACGACATTACGCACAGAGTCCAAATTAAGGAACGGCGCCTGTTATTACAAAAAATCAGAGGAATTTCAAAATACTAATCGCATACGAATACGAATATTCATGCGTATAACCGTAGCTATCCAGTAGTAACGTTCGGGCTTCGATCGTACGAGAAATACAAGAGGCGAGACGCACGTGCGACCCCTTGATCGCTTCATCATGAGGGGACGTTGGGGGTGGGGGGGGGAGAGGGGCGGAGTAGGCGACTTTCTAAGAGACCGCTTATACGTATATGGAGAGAGAAACAGAGAGCCAATAGAAGGCAGTTGTGTGTAGCAGCAGTTCCTGGTGCTTTTATACATCATCAGACGAACGGAAATATATGAGGAGGGCAACACAACGTGACGCGCGCGCACTTCTGCGCCCGAATCGAAATTTTCATTTCCGCAAGGAGGAAATTCTCCCGTCTTTTCTCGCGCACTCTGCGTCGCCTCTTCTTTTTCTTCTGTCTTTTCTTTTTTTTTTTCTTTATTTGTTTTTTTATTCTTCATAGACCTCAGACAGACCGCGAATTCCATTCTAATTTGAATGATAATAGTAATCGACTCGTGTATATATATATATATAAGACACGCAAGAGAATAGAATGAAAAGGACGGGAGAAGGAACGGAAATATTCAGCTCCCTGTTCTCCTAGCTGTGTGTACGCACGCAAAAAGGACAGCCGCATCGGTAGAATCGATACACACACTCATACACACACACACACACACACACACACGTACACCTATATACACCCACCCACACATACAGACACATCAGTCGGGGGGGGGGATTCGATCGCGGTAGTGCGGGAGAAATTTCGAGCGCGCACGAAGGGACGCGAAGAATGAGCGAAATCTAATAAGGAAGAGGGGACGGAGGGAGGAGCCGGCAGGAGGCATGAGAGAGGCATAATAACGGCTGGTAGAGGAGGAGAACTTGAGGGGGAGGGGGGAGAGCGATGGAACGGAGCGGAGGAATACGAGACTGTACTACTCGCCTGAGGGGCGCGCGTAATAAGACGGCAAAGGAAGGAGTTAGATATTTAGGATGTATATGTATATTTATCTGTATAAATGTGATACACAGATGAAAAAGAAAAAAAGTAAAGAAATAAAGAAATTAAAACAATGTGCAAATATTTAATTAATTATTGTGAAATTTCAAGTCTGCTCTAAAATACCGATCGAGTGGAGGATATTCGGTATTAAGTAATACTTTATGGGAGACATTCCTCACTAAAGCCTGGGGGGGGGGCGAAAGGTCACCCCCTAGGAGTGACTTTTCACAACCTTTCATAATGCCAAAATTGAATCGTTTTCTAGCTAGTGAATCAGTACTTTTTGAGAGAGTTGTTTTAACGTTCCTTTGACGGGACTGAATAAATTACTGCCTAAAGTGTGAATCATACTGTTAGTTTTTTTTTTCTCGCAAGAAACAAAAGGTTTCTATAGAAAACTAAATAGAAATTCATCTTCAAATTTTTGAATAATTAAAAACACTATTATTTCTTTATATACAACTTAGTATGATAAATAGCTATATTGATTGTAACATAACAAAAGTACCCCGACAAATTTTGAAAGTAGCGTCCCATTAATCGTTCGTCTGGAACAGCAAAAAAAGACGCCGTCAACTAATATGTCCGAGGGTATGCCAATTCAAGGAATGCTGGGATTAAACAGATTCTATAATTCTCTGGATAGTTATATTACTCAGAAGTCATCATTTGAACACGCGTGCGTACGATAAGCAGTATGTCGCCGCCTGGTGGTAAACGCGCGACGTCGCATATTTGCTCTCATCTTTTACTTCAAGGATGATGCAAATCACCCTTTACCGTAATCTAACATTTTGAATCGCCGATTGACCGAAGCTGGCGCAAAGTGAATCTCTAGGAAGTGATTCGATTAATTTTTCATATTCGCTTTTTTAAGAAGTGCAATTTTCACTTCCTGGATTTTAGAGAGTTGAGGCCGTTGTAAATTTTCGTTAATCGCGCCAGATTCATTCGCGTTTATCGTACGTTGCTGCGAAGTTTCAAGCAAAATAGTCAAACGGTGGGGAAATGAGAATGTTTGGAAAATGTTGCTTATAATTTATGGCCGTGAAATTTTCAAAACTTTTTCATTCCCCTACCGTCGGATAAATTTGTGTAAAACTTTGAAGCGATGTGAATTATTGACGCAAATTAAAATTCTCAATTACTTAATGTTTGGATAAAATGTTCTCTAAGACAAAGGACTTTGAAACTGAACTGGTTTAAAAGAGCATTCGTTAACTCGATAGAGGTTTTAGAAATTAAAAATCTGTCATTTTCAAACGATGGTACTTTATTATTTAATGATTCGAACATCTCAATTCCATTGGGTATAATATGTAATGTATATAAATATCTATTATATTTGCATCAAATTTATCTAAACATTTTCTAAAAAAAAAAACAAAGAAGAAATATGATCAGAACTGTCTAAAACTGCACGCTTTCGAGCTGTTTCAACAAAATAAAAAATAAAAGAGAAAATCGTTCTCAACACGATACATTGATTTCTCGATACTCCTTTAATTAATCTAAATAAAAACTGAGCTCCAACAACTGTACATCTACTGATCTTTCTGACTAAAAAGTAAGAATCAATAATAACGAATAACTCGTTGTTTCGCTACATTATAAGGAATTTTATAAAAATAACTATTTCTAGAAACCTGGAATAGCATGAACGAAGATCGTATCTTTATTTAAACTGTAAGGTTGATGAAAAATCACCCCTCGAAGTTTGGACATAATTGACATAAAAGCATTTTTTTTTTTCATCTACAATCTTTATAAGCACGTTTTTCAAGTAAAATAATAACGCGCAGTTTTTATAAATAGAATTGACGGACGCGTCTTATTTTATACCTTGCCAGTCGTATTTAAACGAAGATCATATTTAACGAAAGTCCGTATGTGTGTTTTCGTTCTCGTTGATTATGTTGTTTTTTTATTTTTTTTTTTTTTTTTTTTAGAAAAATCACCATGACTCAGTGTAGATTTTGTACGGTAATGTGTATTTTCTTTTCGGGGTGGTTTGTTTTTTAACGATTGAACAATTCTTGGCTTTAACTTACACAGATCTACATAGAAAGTGGATATGATTGGTAGAAGGGGCGTGATTTTAACATTTTTCTGTGCCTGGTATTTTCTTCAAAATCAGAAGATTTTAATCCTCTAATTTTGATTATTTCCTAAATGGAATAATATCTAAATAAAGGTCTCTCTCATTCTGTAGTTTTACATTATGCAATTGCTCCTCTAATAATTTACCTTTAATTTTGTACGTCTTTAAATTATAAAAATTCGTAATTTCCTTATAGTCCTCTTCTTTGTCGATAATAAAATCTTTACATCATGAAATTTTGTTGACAATATGAACACGTAAGTTCATAAAATTATTTAATCTCTGATATTTAAGTTTGGTATCAACAATTTTTTTTTCATGGGCGTCTGTCTCTAGTTTTTCATACACAGAGTTCTGTGTATTCCTGGTCTTACCAGAGATAACAGATACCTTTCGACATCCATGTTTAGTACAGTTAGCGCACAGTTTCACGAGGAAACAGTAACACTCGGGCAAGCCATTCGCGGGAAAATCTCGGTGTTATAAAGTGTTCTGTCTGTCTGTCTCTCTCTCTCTCTTTCTCTCAATATATAGTTCCCTTAAGATCTCCACAATAAATGCGATGATCCAGAACAACTGTGAAAGAGACGGTTGGGGGGAGGCGGGGGCGCGAAAAAGCCAGACAACGATTAACGGGCTAATGCTAAAGAACGTCGGCTTTTACAGGTTCTAAAGAAACAGGAGCGATGTGAGATGGGAAGGGGAGCGGTGGGGGGGGGGGCAGTTGGCGGAAGAAAAATAGCCATCGGAGCCGAGAGGGTGGAGGATTAGAGCCGCGCGCAATCTGAGAAAGGCGCGAGCTGCGAACGCTTCGGATGAACGTTAAAAAAAATGAGAGGGCGGCGAGAAGGGGAGCGGGAGTAAGCGAGCTACATAAGAAAAGTGAGCGAACGCGAATGGCGAATGTTATGTGTGTGTGCTTGTGAGCGCGCGGGTGTGTCTGTGAATACGTATAAAAATTGCATAAAACATAGACTAGTGTCAGGTATGATCGGGCGTGACGAAGTGAGCTGCGCGAGAAATCTGCAGTGACATATCGGTACTTTGGTATAGCTCGGCCGAGGAAGAACAGGATGATTTACCACTGACACTGTTATAATATAAGGCCCCCCGCCTGGATTTTAGATGAAAATTATTTTTTACTCTAAAGTCGATATAGTTTAATGGTTGTTTTCATTCATCTGACAAACGCGTGTTTTAAATTTCTTTGCAATTTTCCAAATTATCTGAATCGTAAGTATTCAGTACCATCATAAGGATGTGCTAGCTTACTGTTTTCGCTCTCCGTTAAGTTTTCGCAATTATTTTTTAATAGGAACTTGAACAATCCGTTTATTGATCATTTGGACACTCTTTTACTAGATAATTTACTTATGGGTTTCTGATGGAGATTTTTATCCATTGTCCAGATGTACTTCTGCTGATTTACACCAAGTCGCGACACTTCGTGCTCAAGTAATTGTTAATTATTTTATGCTGTTTTTGACTAAAACAATTAGACTACACAACTTCAGCCCACGATTTGCATATGCAACAATGGATAAATCTTGCTCTTCAAAATCATTGGCTATGCAATCATTTTGTGGCTTAATATTATTCAAAATGATTAATTAAGTTTAAAGGAGAAAGTATTGTAGCAGAGTATAAAATTTTGAAGGATGTAATTTCAGAATATTTTTTGCTGAAAAAGGTCTATATTTTTAGAAAATAATTTATCCAGTATTCAGCATTGTTTACTACGATGTCCTATTCTGTTTAACCAACAAAACCGTCTTCGGATTCGCATTCTACGGGTGAAAATACATGAGCGAAGCCCCCCTTTGATCCCACTTTGAGCGTTCATTTGAACTCTTTGACAAACGGAAATTTATCCAGCAGCTGCACGACCACGGAGAAATAGGCTTTTAACGAGGAAATGGGACAAGCACTAGTCAGTCAAATAATCATAGCGAAAACTACATATATGAATTTATGTAATGGACGGCCCAAACGAAATTATCCCCATGGATTATATACAACGAGTCACAGACTAATGGAATGGGGGAAATGATTATGCCGGAATGGTCGCCTCCAGGCTTAACGGCATTACTTAAACCTGCTGGATATCTAGTTTGGCTTGCGCGAATCAATAATGGACGCCGGAGTGTTATTAAACTAATCTCTAACTTTTGACATGTCCTATATATCCCGAGTACGTTCTTCGAGTGCGAGTCTTAAGCTTTTAGAATACATCGAGCTTACTCGCATATCTTTGCTCTATTAAATATGAAATATCAGAAAATTTCGACGGTTACGCAGCAGTACTCTGACAAAATTTCAATTCAGCGTTGAAAATTCTTCTGGAGAGACTAGAGCCCCTTTCGCCTCGTGCAAGACGAAGCGTTATGTTATAGGATGAAATTCTATAATGACGGAGCTCGAAAGAGATTGCGCAAGATTATCCAATTTGGTTCATAAAAATCCTTTCATTGACTAAACATTGTATCCGTGTTTGTAGATGTTTTTGAGATATTCGATCTTTTGCTCTTGCTCACACATATCAAAAATATTTTCTGATTCAGAACCAACTAATTTTTACGTATAGATGTTTAATAAAGAATTCCTGTTAGAAAAAGATTCAGTCACATAGAACCCGCTACGAAATCCGTAAGCCACTGAAAATAGTTTGAAAAAAGTGTAATTTCAGATAAATAATTCTTGCTTTAGTTAAAAATATGATTGGAATCGTACGTACGATGTAAAATGTAACGACCTTCTATCGATTCTATCTTTCGAAAACGCTTAAGCGTTTTTGAAATAGACAATTTTGTAAAATATTTGAGTTTGCTTTAAAAGCCGTGTACAAAGTTTAGGATTTCAAAATTCTAGAAACTTGCTGCGTATTACTTTCAAATAATCACAGAAATCAGAAAGAACGTACAAATCCAGATAACGTTTCTTCAGTACATTCTGGTTTTAATATAGGCATTTTGAAATTGATTATATTCGAATCAATACTGTTTTCCATCAAAGATATAAAATGATAATGATATAAATTTAATTTATACAATATTGAAGGAATAGAAAAAGATGGATAAATAGGTGGTGGAAGGGGGCAAAGAGCGAAGGGTAGATGGAACGGAAATAAGGGTTTTGAGTAAGTAACGAGGCAGTAGCTTATACGTTCTAACGGTCGGACTTGCTCGCGCAAATCGGCCAAGTCGATACCTTTTTTTCACTAGAAAGGTGGGAGGGGAGACACGTCGTATCGTATATAAAAGCATCTTTGCAATCGACAATGGATCGAAAAACAAGATCTCGGAGACGTCGGTCTACGTATATCGGAAATGCGAACGCCGGCACGGCAGCCGTCCCTCAAAGCAAAATGTCGCTCGCTGAGCCACGGCGCGAGTTAAGGCTCGCTAAGCCGCAAGAGCTCGGCTCGAGCTTTCTCTTTCGGCTCCCCGACGCGTCCCTGCAGAAGCTCCACGCCACATTATGAGCGCGCGCACGCAATATATATATATATATATATATATATATGTATGTATATAAGGAGAGGCAATGATTAAGGAGTTTTGCGAAAATCGAGCACCGTCCGCACGCAGTTCGACCACTCCACCCCCACCCCTCGTCACATACACTTACGCGCGTGTGCGAAGAAATACACACAACCACACCCAGACACACACAAATATATATGTATATATATATATATATATATATATATCTATAGGTGAGAAAGAGAGAGGGGTGGGGAGAAAGTGGCGAGGGGGTGTAAGGGGAAGAGAAGCCACGGTCTATAGATCTCCACCCTTGGTCACGTCCGAGGGACGGAGGGGGCCGCTCTCGGTACGAGGGGCGCGTTGGTGCGCGTGCGCGCGCCCCTGTGTGTGCGCGCGCGTGCTTGGCATGCACGTACAGGCGAGTGGCGCAGGCGCGCCATCTTCCCTGCCGCCCGCGCCACCCCCTTGGCCCGGAGTATACGCAAGACCGACAGCCGCTCCGTCTCGGCGAGCACGAATGCCGCTATTGCGGATATGCCCCCCCCCCTCCCTCCCCGCCCTCTGAGGCCCCTTCGCGCCCGCGCGCCTGCGCCCCCACCAACCTCGCTCCGTCGCCCTCCCCCCGCCCCGACTAGCCCACCCTTCAGCCGCGCGGGTGGCGGTGGCGGTGCTGGCGATGCGCGCGCTGCCAGTGTAAATTTCACCCTCGCGTCGGGGTTGGTAGAGCAGCAGCGCGCCCGATTATATTTATATATATATATATATATATATATATATATATATCTTTCCGTGCGTGTGGTGGTGTGGCTCTCGGAACAGCAGCGGCAGCAGCAGCAGCAGCAGCAGCAGCGTAGCGCAGCGCGTCGTCGCGTCGTCGCGGGGAGGCCGAAAAAGTGCGCGCGAAGTAAGATAAAGAGTAAAAAAAAAAAAAAAAAAAAAAAATCTATACATACATGCGTGCAAGGTGAAGTAACCCAATATCTGTACGTGTCTCGGTTGAGTGCCCGCCGAGGAAGCGAAAACCGCGTACGCGCAGGGACAAGGGGCAGAACGAGAACGCGAGAGGCGGTGCGAGAGGGGTGAAGCCGTGCGCCCGCGCGGCTCGGTCAATCGGTGCGGTGCGCGCATTTCACGTACGCGGTTAAGGAGGCCCGACGGAGAGGACGAGGCATCTTGTGTCTGTATATACATATATATACACACACACACACACACATATAATATATATTCATATTGCAATCGCGCGGCTCTATCGCAGCCCAGCCTTAAGCGAGGCGCTCGCGTGTGTGCGTGACAGCCGACGAGAGGCGACGAAGATCCCAATCCAGGAGGAGCGCGAGCCACCCGTTCTACTGATTACGCGCAGCGGCGGCAGCGGCAGCAGCAGCAGCAGCAGCAGCACGACGATGACGTCGCCGCGGGCGCTCGGGCTCTTGCTCGTCGTCCTCGTCGCTGCCCTCTGCGCGGGCGAGACTCAGGTAAGAGCCCGTGTGTGGCTGCCTCCGTTCTTTCGTGTGCGTGCTCGCAGAGTGTATATGCGCAAATACGGGAGCCTTCGCTGGCGCGCGCGCGCCCGTGCGAGACATAACTATGTAGAACTTATATATATATATATATATATATATATATATATATATACACACACATAACGTCGAAGGACTTTTCTGTCGCAAGCTCGCCTGCGCGCATATGTGTATGTATTTGCGGGTGCGAATATAACCTATGCGTGTATATATAAATATTTATGTGTGGGAGTACAGCTAGCGAACTACCCGCGCGAGCTTACGAAATAGCGAGTCATGTATATATATATATATATATATATATATATATATATATATCTCAACAGTAGATTCTGGGACTATTCTTCGCGAAAAAGCAATCGGAGCTTTTTTAAAGACTGTCGGGAACCGATGAGAAAACGCGAGCGGTAGATAGAAAAGGAAGAGAGAGAGAGAGAGAGAGAGAGAGAGAGAGAGAGAGAGAGAGAGAGAGACCGAGAGAGAGTGAAAGAGAGAAACAGTCAGACAGACAGTCAATTAAGGTTAGGGTGCTCTCCGCTGAGGGCAAACGATTTTGAGGTGGGCGTGCATATATATATATATACACTGACGTTTTTTCTTCCTCCACCTCGCCCCTCTCTCCTCTTCGACTTTCTTGTACCGCAAGGGGGGAAAAGCACCTTTATGCCTTCGACCTTTATACGCAGTATGACCCCCACCTCGCTTTTCTTCGGAACACCCTTTGTTTTTATACAAAAGGATAATACGTAGCTTTTATACGTGGACCAACCATTATTTCGCCGCGATTTTATCGGGGATTCCGCGGGTGCGAAGTTTTTTCCTTTTTTATTTTGTTTTGTTTTTTTTTTTTTTTTTTCGTTGGCGGGAGGAAGGGGGGCCAGCGCTTTTATATAGGCGCGAGCACACTGCGGCTAAATCGAGCGGTCTAGCGGATGAATGAAGATGGTGTATGAAGGGGGGAGGGGGAGAAGGGTGGTCGAGGAAAATAAATCGTGGATGCAGATTGCGGTTTTTCGACTCGAGTACTGGGATTCGAGTCCTATCTGCTACGCAGGAGCATCGTGGATCGATTGAGTAATAAAAACATTGTTTCCGGAAATTTCTTCTCCTCACTTCGTATTATAACAGAGGATATGAAATTCGGTGCGAAATTTGCTGTAGTTAAAACGTCTTAAATTTCACGGAACACATAATCGAATGCAATCAATCGTAAATATTTGATCGGAATTGTTGATGGAATCGAAATCGTTCGTTCCTTCGTTTTTTTCTTTTCATTCTTGGTCCGTTCCGGGGTCGAGTACTTTTCTTTGGTAAAAACTTGTTAACAAATTTTGATTCTTTCTGACTGCACTTTTCGTATCTTTGACTTTGCTTATGATTCCCTTCTTTTTCAATCAAAAACCAATGATGCATCCTTAATCTAGAAGTTACTAGGTTGAGTTCAAAAGAAAAATATTGGCTCATGGAACCGAATTGCCATTTATTCCAAAATATAGACAGCTCCTATATTACGCCTACTTACACTGTAAAACTGTTTGTGTATAACCATGAATAAACAAAAAAAAAAAAAACGAGAAAACAAAAAAATTTTTAAGTGGAAACTCCAAATTTTCCATAATTGGCTAGAGAACGGCGTAGAGCTGCGCTAACAGAAAGTTTTTCTTACGCTACCCTTCCAATTAAAAACTTACATCCCCTCCGACCCATTGAAGAATCACAGTCCTTGTTCCTCCTCTACCCATTTAAATAATTACTTGCAGTGCCGGTAAGTTCCTTCGTTAATATCATAACTCCCCCTTCCCTTGCCCCTAATAATGCGTAACGAAGTACTCGCAACGAGAATTAAATTATTTTCATTATACTGTATTATCGTCAAGTCGTGATTGACCGCCCAAATAACCATGTAGATATATATATATATATATATATATATATATATATATATATATATATATGTAGATATAATATTAATGGGGAAGGTGCTTGATTGGATCTCAACTCGGACGATTAAAATTAATTAATCTATGCATATATATATATATATATATATATATATATATATATATATATATATATGTATATAATATACACAGGCGCATAAACGCATTCCGCGAGAACGCGCTACACACAACCCGATTATCATAATGAACATGTACTCAAATTCGAACTTACCTCCCCTTCCCCCCCACCGAAGAACGTCCATTCCCCGATTAATTTTTCGTGCCGAATTCCACATGCCCCCCCCCCCGCCACCTAATCGTATACTCGGAATAACGCGACGAGCTCCGGTCTCGGGCGCGAGCTCCGGAATTTTCCGGCTCCTCGAAGGGAGGGGGGGGGGCACGCAGCGGGAGCGAGAGCAGGAGGAAGAGGAGGAGGAGGAGGACTAGATATATATATATATATATATATATATATATATATATATATATATGGGAGGAAACACGATGGGTTGGGTGATGCAGTGTGGCGCGGGCAGGTGGTGCGGGGGGGGGGGCGGTGGAGTATTCGCGAACCCACCGGGTTTCGGCGGCAGCAGCGATTTCGGGGTTAGTGCGGCGTAAGTTTAAGTATCGCCGGGCTCCGGTGAGCGGAGAGTTAAGGGGCGGGAGAGGGGATAGAGGTTCGAAGAGCTTTGTACTCGAATTTCTCTCCGTTTTCTCTCTTTCACCGAGCGCGTACGTGTACATGCGACTGTCTGCGTGTACCGCCCGGTTTATTTGAAGGCGTGTCTCAAATATTAAACTAGACTGAGACAGTACGTGTGTATGTGTGTGTGAGTGAGAGAGAGAGAGAGAGGGAGAGGGGGGGCCTACTTTGTTGTAAATTAGTTTTCCCTCGCGCCAGGCAACGTTAGTAAAACTGCTTTACTGTGCTCCGAATAGTATTATAGCAGAACTATCTTGTTGACGGGGGCGAGGAGAGGGGCGGGGGCGGGGTTGGACTTTTCTCTGCTATACGATCGTGTCTCAAACATTCTTGTCCCATCAATTTATCACTGAAACGCCCCGAGAAATTGTCCATATGTTTATTGTACAGTTTCAGAAGTATATCGCCGCAGAGCAAAATTTATACAATTATTCAACGACAAAATGTAAATAATCAGATGTCGATCGTTGCATTACATGCGAGGAAGGACGTTACGCTAGGACTTTCACTCCTTTGCGCTTTGCGACAAGTTAAATTTACAGTTTTCAATAAATGAAATATATACTGATTTTCAAGTCCCGGGGGGGAAAATTTGTTCGCGACGTGAAATTTGCAAACTATAAAAGAGATGTATCGCATCCACCGTATATCGCGCGTATTTATGAGCAATTCCGACGGCAATTTTGAATTTTCGTTTTAATGGCAAATAAAATGATAACAAAAAAAAAAAAAGAAATGTTAAATTAATCTGTATAAAAAAACGTGGCCAATTTTTCGAATTTTACACTTGTAGAGACAGGCACAGATCTGTATGATATTTTTCAATTTGCCATTTTTATCCCATTAAAAATGTTCATTAATTTTTATTAAAATTTGATGCTGTATGATAAATTTTTATGCTACACAAAGCAATTAAACGCATCGATCGAAATTTCTGATTAGAAGAGAATTTGGAAACGTTAAAAAAATTCCAAATTAATTTTTTTATTTTATTCGCGAGAAAACTTTATTTGCTTGAAACAATGCAAATTTCAGCTTTTCATTCGTAATCATCATTTTTTCCCTCCTGTTTTTGTCTTTATTGTTTGTTTATACATCGTAATCCTCCGTCGCTGATTAGCACCGATATTTGGAAGCATAAATAGAGCGACGTTAAATAACATAAAAAAAAAAAATTCTTTGTTTATAGATTGCAAAAAGACGAAAGTCATTTTGTATATCGAGGTAGAATTGTGAACTGGATAAAAGGACGAAATTGGAAAAATTACAGTCTAAATTACCCTTTCTTTGTAAACATATCCACGCAAATAATTTGAAACGTAATTTCCCATCCGACCTTTCATATTTTATTAATATTTCTTTATAAATTCATTTCTATTTCTGGTAGACCGAGAATCGGAATTCGATATAATCAGTTATCGATAATGCTCTCAAAGGAGTTTAAAATTTAACGAGACTTTTTTACCCGCTTAACAGAAAAAGTAAAAGACAACAAAGCACTTCCCATCTTCCCCTCGAAATTTCTCAACGATAATAAAAATTTTCGAATTATTACTGCGAATTATTACCCAAGATGATGTAAACTCATAGAAATGCACAGATGAAAATAAGCCTTTAACGGTTGAAAAGGTAGACGGCACATAATGGCTTTGTATCAGCCTCGATGCTCTATCCCGTTATTATTGACGTTCTCTCGTCAATGGGCGAGCTCGAATTACACACGTAACCATTGAGCAGCTTTTTTTATAATTACGGGCTTTGAATAACGAGCGTGACGAGCAACTTAAATTACGTGCTCGCGCTTTCGGCGCTTCGCATCGACAAATGGCCATTATACCGCTCCTCCCGGTCGTATTGGCCTTCGACGATCTTTCGCGGTCTAGAACGCGTCGCTCTTCCAGAGACAGGATGAAATAAAGAAAGACGGAAAAAACCAGAGAAGAGCCGGCCGCCGAATGCCTCGGACGCTTTGCGCCAGCCCTCGTCGATCCCACGCGTTGGTTCGCTTGGATTTCTCTTAGGAAGCAAGCGATCGCGCGACGGCCGAGCGGGGCCTCCTTCGCGTTTCGACCTCGACGGTAGAACCATAGCGAAGTCAGAAAATGTTGACGAAATGCGTACGAAATGCATCGCGAAGTGCGCGCGAGGGCCAAGGGATTATTGACTGTCGCACGTGAGTTTTGCGTACGGGATGCCAAGCGTGGCATGAAGAAAATTGTGAATTTTAACGATTTATGCTTATGTCCATATATTTAATGTTTTCGTTTCTCGCACGTATATATATATCTCTATCATGGTACAAGCATCCTGCCAATCTCGGCTTAGCTCCAAATATATTAATTAACTTATCAAAAAACTGTTTGCGCAGAAAATTGTTTAAGCGAAAAATACGAATTCGTAGATTGCGAATCTGTAATTTTGTCAGTTTATGTGAGAATTTTTTTCTTGCTGCATTATTGCACTCTCGGTTAATGGGATGGACTAAAAATTTACTCGAATATAGCTTGCTTGGCTAACTTTTTTTTTTTTTTTTTTAATCGACACCGAGAACTGCTTAGTTTTTCCAAAGACAGTGTCGGATTCTCATCGACCGATGAATAACAATGAACGATGATAAATATAACTATGTGCACATAGTCATACGAAATTAGCATATATAGATAGCGTGTGTATTATGCATGTTTAAAAATAAAACAACTGCGCCTTAGACAGAGACCTATGCCGCATAAAGAAGTAGAGCCAAGACTATTATTAGTTATTGCAAAAGTGCCATAAACTGGACAAGTGAAAGATCCAATGAATAATTTATCCACAATAATTGGATTCGATGAGTTATAGCGCGAATTAAACGCTCGCACTTGTTTCTACCCACCTGTCGAACGATTCTGGTTTAATTTAAAAATACCAATAAAGCTAAAATCCGAGAGGAGAGCAAAGACTTGCACCTCGACTGATTTGAAACTCGAGTCGGATTCTCCTTGTATCAGAGGTTAATTATGCTGCGGCGTTGGCTTCACGGTCGCATGAACTCGTCTTACAATCCAAGAAACGACCGTTTACGCGCGCGAGATAGGCACCGAAATTTTTATGGCAATGATACAATGAAATCTCGCCTCGTTATCGTAATAGTAAAAATGAAAAATGCACCGATAGACTTTCTATAAGAGTTTAGAATATAAATTATGCCACTGTAAATATGTGATAGTGAAACGAAATATTAAATAGATCCAGATTTCTTTCGGAAATAGAAGTTGAATGAAAAATATAAAATCATCTCGGAAGAATACTTAAAGGTCTAATGCAGCGGGACGAAAACATGGATTATTATCATTCGAACTTTAAATAGGCTAAGTTAATTTAAGTTTTCAAGTCAAACTTTTGGAAGATGTTGCGTGTAAACTTTTGATACAATTTATACCGCCTAAATCATAGTTTGCAGTATTAAAAATAACATTAAAAATATACAGTATAACTCAGTATTTGCTAACAGGATAAACGTTACGGCATTTATTAATTAAGTGAGTTAGTTACGATAAAAACGTGATAATAAATTAACAAAAAAGTCAATGTAATATATGCAATATCGCAGCCAACTATCGGCAGAAATTTCCAGTTAATTGTTCGTCAAGATAATTTCGAATAATTTTTCATAATTTACGATGACTATTATTAAATTTAAATGTCGCTATAATTTAATATTTAAATGTCCAATGGCGGGGTTATTGAATTGGAATTTGTGTCACGAGATTTCGAGCTGGCTGTGACAGTTCCAGAATTGTTACTGTTGAAGCAGATTTTTCAACCGAGTCTGTTTTTCAAAGTTTCTATGTCCAAGAAAACCTTTTTTTCGAACTGCTTTTAGAAACTGCAAGGTCGTTACTTTAGATTGGATCTTTCCATTGCACGTAATTTCCAAGGTCGGTCGGATGCCGTCTGCATTGACAAAAATAGAAAGCTCTATTTGCTCTCGGAAAGACGAAAGCTGTGAGATATTCGGCAGCTTATTGTTCAAATATTTTGGTTTGTCTGAAAGTTTTTTAAACAAAACTAAACGTTGTATTGTTCAATAGTTGAGTAATGAAAATCTTTTAAGATTTCAGTCGCAGAAGGTTTTTATAATAAATAATGACGAGCCACGCAAGATGGAAACTTAAAATAATCAATAGTAATTTAAATTTCAATGGAAACTTATTTCATCGATACAAATATATCTTATTCATTGAAAATAGGTTAGTTTAGCAAATGAAAAATTTAATTAAACGAAAATCCTGAAAGGTTATTTCATGACGAAGTGCATGCACCGAATAACAACAGAAGCTGGTTAAAAATTTCTAAAAATTATAATTACAACCTTTTGTAAATATCTCGTCTTGGACGGATTTGTGCCATCGAGGCGGAGGAACTAAATATTCAAAAGACCCGAATCGCGGCGGTTAATTGAAATCCAATTTTTTAACAAACGTGTTTTTGAAGCTTTTACACTCTCGCGAGCTTCGGCTTTCACGGGGGGGGGGCGCTTTGAAGTTTACTTTACAACTTTAAATCGATATTCTTGAGGACGGAAAGACATTGTACAAAAAGAAAAAAATATTAATAAATAAATAAAAATAAAAAATCGATCGTTCAAAAGTTTCGAACATCTAACCTGATTGGTTTGCGTGAATATAAGATTAAATGGTTTCATTGTAAATTTTTACGTTAAACAATTCGTCCCTCCTCGCTCCTCCCCTAGAAATCACAATCAATGCCTTGAGTCTAATACAATCGATTTCCATTCCAACCGTTCCCTCAGCCCTCCCGCCCCCGCCCCCGCTCGATAATCGTAAAATCATCCTCGACTCTCCCTCTCTGCCCTCCGCTGCCTGTCCTCGCGCTCGGCAACAATTTACGAACCTCCGCGTGTAAATTTGCCCTTCCCCCCCCCGCAATTCTGAGCGCAATTACTGCGCTCCCCGGTCTATTACTTGCGGGCAAAAAACGAGACGTATAAAAAAAAAAAAACCCGCACGCCTACTTTTACAACGAGCCTTCGACAACGACAGCGTCCGCGCGCTTTCCCGCGTATCAATGCAGTAGAGAGGGGTGGGAGGTCGGGCGGAGGGGGTTGGGGCGACCCTTTCAGACATTTTGCAAAACAAGAAAGTTCGTTATATTTACCATCGGCGGTGCGTTTCCATGGATATTATTTCGAGGGCGCTTTTTCCTCCCCTTTTCGCTCGCGCTTCTAAAACGTGTTTTTCTTTATCTCTCGGTTGGGGTTTTTTTTTTTTTTTTTGTTTTTGTTCGAACTGTCCCTTTCATATTTAAAAGTTTCAGCTCGGCGCAAGCCCGCTCGCCAAGCTCTCCGTGGATTTTAATTATCAGCGCGACGAGGAAGCGAGGGACCTGCTTTTTCTACCGAGACGCCTTAGATTATTTTTTTGAAAAATCTACTTTTAAGCGTAATAAAGCGTGGAGCGTTGTTCTATATAATTTTGAAGAGGCAAATATCTTACGAAAGGGCACTTTTTCTCGCTCAATTACGCGTATTTAAGACGGCTGTAACGTCGGCCGCGCCCTTAAATAGCCGCTCGCCGTTCGAGACCGCGTCAGGCTCGCTCGGGTACGAAAACGCATACACAGTTCCTGAAAAACTATACGGACAAATACAGCGTCACTTGGGCATTCGACGCGATTAGCTCATTGAAATCACGTTTTTGGCAAACCATCCATGAGTTCATTTTCAGGATTCTGCTATGTTACCACGAGAAAATGATAAAATATGACGAATTTCCCTGTCGCATTTAACGTATCTTAATTTGACAGCTTTGCGATTCTTTGACAGACTGCTCGGTCTTTCTAAAAAATTAGAGCATTGTTTTAGTAACATGGCTGAATTTCTCATTTTTATCGATTTCTGAATGTGCCACTTATAATATTTTAAGAATACACTCAGAAAAAACATCCCTAGTTTTTTATTTTAAAATGAAATGTGGCGCTTTTTTGTGAGCAATAATTTTTTTTTTTGCGTTTTTAGCCCAATTCAATTTACGCACGATGAAAAAAGTCATAATTACATTTATAACGAAAAAGTAAATAAATTGCTCGATTCACTTGCAATCAACACCTTCGCATTCTTTTTATTCAACTATCCAGTAACTCTAATTGTTTCAATCTGTTCTAATGTATTAGTCTATTTCTGACGACGCTATTTGGATTATAAAAAAAGTGATATTTTATCCTGCCAATGATTTGATTTTTTTTTTTTTTAACGTACATAGTAAACTTCGTTGGATTTGCCGATACATAGCACGGGGTTATTGCGCTTCTTGCGTGTATAAACGGCCCAAGTACAAGCAGAGGGCTGAATCAGATATACTAGATGCGCCTGTGATATATATATATATATACACACACACACATTGAGGTTGTGCGGTCGAAGGTAATAAGGATTGTTTCGTGCGTAATGCGCGTGGAGCGTCGAGCCAGGGCGGAGAGGGAGGACAGGGGATGGAAATTTCTCGGACCGCCGGACAGCGAGAGGGGGAGGGGGGGCGCAAGAAAGGGAAAAGTGCCTCGCACACGCCGACGGGATGAAATCGATAGAGCGGGGAGAAAGAATCGCGTGACTTGGAAATTTTTCCTTAATATATATATATATATATATATATATATATATATATATATATATACGCGCGCGCGGCATGAAAATCTGGAGGATGTAGTACATGCGATGCAGGTGTACCGTATAATAAAAGTACCAGGGTTGCTATTTACATTTAGATATTTCTGCGGCTCTGAAAACGCCGACCAGGGGAGTTGTACAGTCATCGGAGTGCCAATTGCTCGCAGGCTCATAAAATGAATAAAATATAATAATAAAGAAAAGCCTTGCCTTTTTCATGCGCCAATGGACGTTTTGATTCTATTTATTTTGATCAGAAAATGGTTTATATAGGTTATTGGTTATATGGATTTAGCTGGCAAGGGGAGTGTTTGCGGTCGGATTTTAGTCATATCAAGTTAGCGTAGTACATGTGGGAATAAATTTTAGTTTATTAAAAGAAGGAGAGGCTTTAAAAAAAATCAGTTTTTTGACATTTATTCACAGAAGCATTCTTAAAAATTTTATTTCGTTACTACAGAGATCAGAATAAGTTTGTACATTCTTTTATGTATTGGAAATTTTTATATAAATTTAAGTGCGTATAAATAATTAAATTCATTTTAGGAGCATAATCAACGTAATTTTTCAATGAATAATAATAATATAATTTTATTAGTGCAAAACAGAATCTACAGTTTGACGGAATGAGGCAATATCCATAGAAGGGTAGGTTTGTAAATAAGAGAAAAATGTTGGTAGTTACAAAAAGTTTGGAAAAAGTTAAAAACAATGGAAAATTTTGTAAATAGCGAAGGCAATTCAATCTTAACAATTTTCCGATGAAAACAAATAGAAAAAGGTCTATGCGAGTTTTATATCAATAAATTAGCATTTTTTACCATGAACCTAAAACAGTTTTTGACTATAGATCGCCACATATCTTAATTAAACTATGTGAATGCACTACCGATATCAAGAATAGACTATGTATATATGAATTGCGACGTGGATTTTTGTCCAAACAGAATGTGTGCGTCAACGTCTTTATGCAAGAATGAAGCATCATTCTAACTAGCAATCTGAAAAACTGTTATAATTGAAATTTGTTCAATTATAGCAAATGTTCACTACACGGACGAATAGGAATCCATAACAAAAAGCCACAGATTTGTGAAAGGGATAATAATTAAATCTGGATAGGAATTGAGAAAGAGAGCAAACAAGACAATATTTGTTAACCTAAAGCTCCATTTTTTAAGGATATAAAATAATTCGATTGATATATATCAGTTCTTTCTTTTGCTTTTCTGCAATTGTATGCTTTTATTATACGCTTGTACAATTGTTTCGTCGAAATATATTTATTAAAAACTAATATTACACCCATTGTCTTTCCAACGATCTAAGTTTATAACTGGAGAGATGGAAATTGAAATAATCCTTTCATCTGGATAGTTACTTAATGCAATGGACTGGAAGCAACGTATAAATACTCGATTTGACATTGATTTTTGGTATACTATTGCACATGTTCATTACAACAACGTTTAAATAACCTTGTTACAAATAGTCTATTGTCAAAATTGTTTGACGTAAGTTCGATAGCTGGCTCATGTTTGGTCTATCGAAACGTCTTTAAGACGTTCAAGGTCAAAACTAACGCAGGCTATGAATCCTGGATATGGAACATATACAAATCTAAAACAATGCAAAAATCGACCGAACGAATTTTTTAATAAACTAGTCCAATTCCATGCAAAGCCTGGTTACGCGAAAAAAGCACGGCGCGGCAAATGGCCGCCTGTCTGTTCGATGGTAACGATCACGTGACGGCAGCGGTGTTAAAAAAAAAAAGGGTAAAACGGTTATTTCCCAATGGCGCATAAACGTTTCGGTGGCAGAAATTTGCGGAGAAATTGGAAGTAGTGCACGTTTCAAAACATTCTTGATCCTGACAATGGGAGCTCTTACGCTTTCGTTGAAGGGAAGGAATTTTTGATCGGTGAAAACATCAAATTGATGGGCTATCCAACGTAACAGTTTTTATTTGACAACGAATGGCTTTATTGTTTCATTACGTTAAAAATAAATAATGTGCTCGTCTATTTTTAACATGAAAAAAAAGTGGTTAATGCATTCGAATTATCCGAAGACCGAGTGGAACAAGTGTTTCGAAAATTTCTCTCAAACCCATGCAAACATATATTGATCCTCGTGCGGACTAATTTTGAACATCAGTAAAAATAGTTATTATCAGAAATATTAAAATTTCTTATAATTTTGTGATGCTTCTTGTGCGGCATGAAATAATATTTATTCGACGCCAACAATGCGAAAGCTGATTTTTAGCTCTTTTGATACTCTACTGTCTGGTTTCGCTCGGGAGTAAAATATGTCACGAACTAAAAAAAACCATCAGTCTAAACTGATCTAAATATATGTGTATTCAAATACGTACTATTATTCTTGCCAGGGACATCATAAATAGCAATCCTAGGGCAAGACTAACAACAATGAAAATTACGCTTAACTTATCTAAAGCTTTAATTTGCTGGCTGTTGTTTTTTATTAATCCGTATGGACACTATGTTCCGTACTATACTTGGTTTACGCAGAACTGCCTCACCTTCTTTTTTTTTTTTAGATTCGCGTTATTCTCCCCTACCCAAGAGATAATCCAAGCAGAATTAATGCCTTTTTTTCGAGAGTATAATCGTTGCACTATGCATAACATGTTTTATAACGCTCCAGTTCATTATCGATTAAAGAGACTTTGGAAGTCTGACCGGTACCGGGTATTTTGTTAACGTATGAATACGACTTAATTTCTTGCGCTTTATTGCCGTATACTATATTCATAATTAAATGTTAAACTTTAACTATACGCTATGTCAATATATTAGATTACGTATACAAGCTTTCATAAACTCGATTATTTAAATTTTACACTTTATAATATATTTTGTAAAATGATAACGTATTACGTTCTATAATGAATAATATGTCGGATAACAAAACCACTTGAAAGTTTGATAATGCATTATTTTAGGATGAGTGACGTAGGGAAAAGACAAGCAAAGCTTTAATGTCATTAATTCACCAGGAGATAATAGGGATTGAGCGTATTTTTTTATATATGTATATTTTTATTAATAATGTTTAATTTGCAAGGTTCGGAAAGTATTTATGTTATAAAAGTTCACTTCTAAAAGTAACTTAAAATCGATATTGAAATTTCATTCCCTTGAGGGATTGATGCAATTTATTTTTCATAACTTTATAAGATTATTCAAAATTAGGAATTCTATTTTTGTTACCACACATTGTTTATGAAGATGTAAATATATATATATATATATATATATATATATATATATATATGAATATATATGAAGATACGCATATGTAGATATCCATTACGAGAATTTAACTCAATGAACGACAAGGGTGTTCATGTGGGATTTTTAATAAGATATAACTTATAAGTGTATTTTGATACTAAATGGCAGCATTATTTAATGAATGTCAACATTTACTAAATCATTGTCTACGTGAAGTGTTGATTATTTCGTGAAAAATTCGTATCCATTTAGAATATAATTCAATAATTTATATGAAAAAAAAAAATAAAACAAAAAAATTATCACAAACTTGTTTTCAAAAGACGAAATTTCTACACTTACATGGCTGCTTGGTACACATCGCGCGCCGAGGGCCCTGTTTACAATGTATGTTTCAAAAGCAGTCTAATGAACATTATTTCAATAAAGTAGTACATTTATTAATTAATTTACATGTAAAATTTCTCAATACTTCGCTATCACGTTATTCCATCGAACGAAGCCATAGCGATGGGAAAATCGAGAAAATCAGATAAAAATAATAATAATCAATAACAATAATAATAGTAATAATAATAATCGAATAAATAAAGGAAAATAAAGAAGCGTGGCGTGCGGCAAAAATGTAAAATTGTGCATGTATAGCGTCGGGGCATTGAAGGCGTCAGCGATAAAAATTGCCGTCCGTCCTTATGCCAGCCGGCGCGCGCAGTGGTCGCATGCAGGCGCGGGCGGACAGGCGGAGAGGGCATCGAAGCCCCGTCCAGTGGCGCGCGCGCTCGTCGATTTCGCTCGGGGGAGCGAGAGAGCGACATCGATCGGCGAGCGCGCGCACCTCTATCCATAGTAGCGCCCGTATCCACCGGGTGGTGAGAGGGGGGTTGAGAGCTGGGAAGCGTGTATATATATATATATATATATCAATATATAGTGTCGCTGCTGCCGCGCCGGCCGACAATCAAACGAATATAAAATAGCTGTATACGGCGCTGCTCTCTCGCTCCCTCTCTGCGCACGGCTTTCACTGTATGTATACTAACGACACCTCCCTTTCGCACGCGCGCGCGCGCGCGCTCCTCGTCATCGGCGAGCGCTGGAAATTCCGATGGCACGGCGTGGGGGTGGGGAGTGGGGGTTAAAAAACTTACCGAGCGAATTCTCGAAATTGTAAACGGGCGTGGAGAGGCTGGGCGGGCAGGGGCTCGCGGCCGAAGAAGTTGGCAGGGGGCCTTCGTGGCGCTGCACGAATTAACCCCCGGAGGTAATTGGGCGCGCGAAATCTTGCGAGGGATTACGGGCGCCGGGTCGGCGGTGGGTTTGCAGGGCAACGAATCGTTCGCTCCACGCCTAAACGCCTACCTAAGTATAGCGCAGTCGTCAAATTTCGCGAGTGGATGAGGGATGGTGGCGGGTCCTTATCGGGGGGGGGTGAAGGGGGAAGGAGGGTAGGGGGGGGTTAACCGCGCTGTAGCCGTGTCGGATACGTTATGTAAAGGTTATATATCGACGAAGGGCGGAGAGTTTCAAAGAGGGCGGCCTTGCACCGGACTTTGAATATAAATACTAATTGGTTCTCTTTCTCTCTCTCTCTCTCTCTCTCTACCTTGTTGCGGTTCTGCATTTCCGACTTCCGTTTATTAGGGTGGGAACGTTGAGTTGGTAGTTCGATATCTTTACAGCGATCGCGGAATAATGTGGTTGAATATAATGTTTTAAGTTAATGTTTTCGTGATATTTGTAGATTTATGCTAGTAAGATTTTTAATTTCATAGGCTACTGCGGCCAGATGAATTTTAACTTATTACAATCGAACAAAAAATACAATGGCCAAAAGAAAAATACATAAAAAAGAAAATATCAAACTATAAAATACTACGTATGAAATTGTATTTACAGTTGCAGTAAATTTGTATGTATATCTAATTTCCTTACCTACATTTATACGACTATTTTCCTAATTATCTTACCACCTCCTCAATAATTTTTGATATTTCTTTTTCCAATAGTTATTGTCATAGATTATTTATTTTTCTAACTTTATCCTATTTGTTATAGTACATTTCCTTTATTGTTTTTATTCCTCACTTGTAGCTTTTATTTTTTCTTTTCGACCATCCGGAATTTACAAAGCTTGTGTTTTCCATTTTAATTTAGCCACACACGCACGCGCTCGCATACACACACTCACACACATCTTTATGTTTTTTCATTCTATCAAATTTCACTGCTTATGATCTTTTTTATTTTTTTCCTACATTTTACTCGAATTTTCTTGAATTTTCTTTTATGTTTCAACATATAATGATGAAGAAAGAGTTTGTTTTTCTCGATATAACGTGAGAATGTTTTTTACTATAATAGCAAGTTATTTTTCACGACATAAAATTTTTTAAAGTAAAGAAATAGTTTCTGCGCACGGAAATAATGCATTTTAATTAAAAAGGACTTTTTAACTCTATTTATCTATATAGAGATAGAAGGCAGCGAGACAATAATGCATATTATCATATGAATATTCGTAAAGTTAGGGAAAACAACGTTTTTACCGCGCCTAATATTGGAACTGAATTCGAAATTGCAAGCGTTTGAGAATGTGAAAAACAACGAATGAAATGCATAGTACGCGCATTCATGTACAGCCCGAGCGCATTTTGAAAGACAGTTTGCAAGCTGATAAATCAAAGGAACTGTCGCCGTTGAAAAAAAAAAGTTAACCGAATACGCGAAAACCGCTGCCAATGCTTTATACAAAAGTCGCAGAAACTGCCGGGGAGTCGAAGTTGAGCATTATTTCGCGCAGTATACACATTAAACTGAGATGTGCAAGCCAATGAGCAGAGCTGAGCCGCGTCGCAATGAAGCCCATCTCCGTTATTTCTCCCTCTCCCCCCCCTCTCTCTCTTTCGCTCTCGCAATATAATGGACATTTTTACCAACGACCTTTTCCACTGCCCTAACTTTCCACGACTGCGTCGGGTCGAACGAGAGTCAATCTGGGAGCGCGATTTTTCGAGGAAAAAAAAAAACAAAGGACGGGGATAGAATTGCTTATAAGCGACGGTGGAGCCTCGCGCGTCGTCGAGGCTCCTATTTTCAAAGCTAAACCTTCGACTGGACGCCGAATTATGGTCAACAAAATCTCGAACTCCAAGGCAAAAACGATCGATTATTCGTAGAATAATTTTTTTTCCCAATTGGACGCGCCCGCGACGAAAACGCGATCATTTTCACAAGCCTGTGTGGAATCGCTTCCGTCGATATCCAATTCGCCCGAGAGTCTTTCGAACAGTCGGTGTGGCGATGCGGCTTATAACAATTAATCGCGATACAGTTATTGTTATTTACGACATTGCTCGTTGACATTAAAAAAGCTCGGCAAATTAACAATTATAATACAAAGGGATTGAAATACAGTCGAGTACGTAAATATCGATCCGCGGATCGATCATTATTATTCGGCTTTTAATAACGACAATAATAAAATAATAAATTTAACGAACGTTCAAAAGTAAATTTTTTGAAAACGCTTAAAAAATTGACTGCTCTGTCTGTTACCTTTTCGACTCTTTAGCCTGCGGTCGGAAATTTTCATAATATAATAAAGTGGCCTCCGTATAATACAATTTATTCGAAACTTAATATAATCGGAAAACCGTATCGAATCGAATGAATGAAATATACAAGCGCAATTATTTCAGAAAAAAGAATACTAAAAGCAGCTTAATATTTAATTAAGCAGCTAACAGCGAAGTCGCTCTAGTATATATATATATATATATATATATATATATATATATATATATATATATAAACTAATTATATAGGATATAAATGCGCGGGCCCCCTATACTGGTATTTTATTGATCCGCCGGTATTTTCATCCAGTATACGTGCATGAAAAAGTCTGGCACTCGAACGCGTTGATTATACATATGAAGAATAAAATATATATAACACAGCGGTATGTATAACGTCTGCATCTTTGCTTAGCCAATAATAGAAAACTAGGCTACTCGTTTTGCCCTCTTTACGCGTACGGTCGGACATTCCATCCCTCCCCCCCCCATACGCGGTGTCCAAAATATACGCGGGCGAACGCAAGATAAAAAAGTTAATTTAACTTATCTCGGGCAGACGTAGTGCGTAATGAATATCTGCGGAAACTGCCGCAGAAATTTTATCGTAGTTTTTAATTAATTCAGGCAATTATTTTTGCAATATCAGATTGTCATTGGATGTTATAGAACACAATGCATGGCGGCAAATTTTTATTTTTATTTAAATAAAAACGGCATAATTAACCGGTTAATAATTAAAGGTTTACAGTATTTGAAAAAAGACAACAAATATGATCTTAAAGTAATAACGTCTCCATAACTGGTAGATAGCAGGCTTATAAAATTAGCGAAGGAAAAATTAGCCATGACATTTTTCATCATATTTTTAAATACATCATTACGTAGTTGTATTGGTATGTTACGTTACGCGCTTCACTGTATCTGATAATAAATGAGTGGTATATAGATATAATTTAGAATATTAAAGTTATAGGCTCAGCTGAATAAAATGGATTTCTCATATTACAATCAGAGAGCTCTAGCGGGAAATAGGAAATGTAATGATATTCAATTTGAATGATTTCATTTAAGTGTCTGTAAATGAAAACAGAGTCGTCATATATTCAAATTTCATAGTGAACCGTATTTTATGTCAAAATCAACTATGAATATTATGGAGCTTCTAAGGCGTTGAAAGATTCTTTGGCGTAAGGATGAAAAGTAATGGAAACATGGATTTGAATCAAGACATTCTGTAATTAGGATAGGACGCATTTAGTTCTCGCGTCACCTTCTGTCTCATCGTTACGGCGGTACAAGAAATTTCTGCCTTAGATACGGATATTCGGTGTAATGTCCGAGGCGCGATATATATTAACGGATTTTCCCCATTCGCGGATTACTATTATAGCCGCCTGGCGGTTAGTCCCCCGTACTGGCCTCTTTTTCACGGCAAAGAAACCGTAGAATACGGATAAAGTGTAAAGCGGGACGGCAATTGACATTTAATACGCCGATCTTGGAATCGGATTGCATGGTAGTATTGAAGTCGGTCGCAAGCCGAGTTATCCCATTGCATTTGCAATACTTCGTCTTCGTCTCCGAGAGGATTATCGGCTCGAGGAGCCTTTTTTACGGTGGCGGATAGTTCGACGCCCTGTCGCCACCTCGAAGGCTGCGAGAATCTCTATTTATTGCACTTGGATGTCTATTGGTGATAAGCGCCATTTGCGAATCGACTTGGATAGATTCACAGTCGGTACGATAAATTTTCGCCGAACGCCAGCGCTAATGACGAAAACGCTTGGGAAAGTTATGATCGCACATTCGCACCGTGAGCTGATATTAAAAGGGCCGCGTAGAAAATTTGTTGGAATTCGTAGAATGGCGCGAATAACGAAGGATTATCGATGCGCGGGACTCGGTATCAGCGATGAAGCGAGCTGCACCTGTGATTTGATGATCGGTGCGTCGATCTTCGATAATTAGGATGGAGGGGGTGCGTTTCGTTTCTCAGGTTATCGTCGACTGTAGAGGCAACCTCTGCCGTGAGAGATGTCGAAGTCCTGTGTTCATTAACGAAGTTCCCATTTTTGCCATTCGCGCGTAACGATTTACTATTGTAGGCCACCTAGCGTTAGTCGTTAGACATCATAGTTGGAGACACTATGAAGTTAAATAAGCGAATCACTTTACGTCACGAACTAATGATTTTAAAATGTTAGTTTTTGTATGTATATATATATATATATATATATATATATATATATATATATATATATATCACGTGTACCGCAAGCGGTTAAATAAACATGTGAAGAAACGTTCGGTGGCATTCGGTGGCACTTGTGTTAGAAGTATTTGAATTTGTGATTTATAGTATAATGTAATATATAATATAATGAATATAATAACTTCACGCATACTACTATATCGGAACTTCTACAATCGTTAGCTGAGTTTGTAATCTATAAAAATTTTGCAATGTATGAAGATCAACAATTTCTGTGACGCAATTTAGTTTTGAAAAATATAAAATCATTTGTTTGATATAATGTATATTATTATATTATATTTTATATATAACTTATCTACATTATTCGGTAGTACAATAATTACTTTATTAAAATACAAATACAAAAAGACAAGAACCAAGCGTTGATAATTAAAAGTCTATTAATGATATTAATATTTAATCCAGAGCAAATAAATAATATAAAACAATTATGTTTATAATATTAAATTTATGTAAGCTATTAGTAGATGAAAAAAATTTTGAAACCTTCTTTACTTCTATATCTATTTTAACAAACTTTAGAAGCAGAATATTAATTTCTCAACAACGAAGAAATTATTATCAATCCGACACCGTCTTATGTTAATTTCCGTCCTCCGCCGAGATTTCTCGACTCAAAATTAGAAAACTTAAAGGTATATACGTGCCCTCCACTCCTGTAAAGGATGGAGAACAGTTTTACGCAGTAGTTGAAGATAATAGATTTTCTCTACAATTAGCTATATATACTTTAGAGAAACGAGAGCGTAAGAGGGAATGACTTTTGAAGCAAAAAGAATTTCCTCGGGGAGAGGTGAAATATTGCAAATCGTTGCTGTATTATATCTTGCAGAGAGAACGAGAAAATGAGGGGGGGGGGGAGAGTGCGAGTATAAACGATCAAAGTAATTTTACAAGTATCTCTTTTCCGATTTTTGAAGGCATTTCAATCGCTTCCGGGTGTTATATGTAGAGGAAGAGAGAGAGAGAGAGAAAGCGGGTCGGGGGGGGGGGGGAGAACGAGAGCGCAGCAAATTCCATCGACGCAAATATTAAATTCTAATTCCACAAATTATAGACGAAGCCGATTTTCAACTTAATGGTGTACTATCCGCTCCCCCCCCCCCTCCCAAGCCATATATACACGCTCGGCATTTCAAAGGAATTTTCTCAATGAACCATGTATATTATTCCTCCAATAGATGGGATTGAAAAAGAGAAAGTTTATGCAAGTTTAAACCTCCCTCCTCCCTGGAATATCAATTGCGTCGATGTTTTTATATGCAATAGGAGATTGATTCGTAAATAAATCTGCAATATCCTTCCTCCCCGCTAATTAGGCCGAGGCATCGGAGTTCCACGTGCGGCTGCGCCTCTCCACCCCCCCCCTTCTCCCGTCCCATCACTCTTTCAACTTTTATTACAACAATTACGGTAATGAAAGCGAGTCGGGCAATGACGGCGAACGCTCCAATTAAAACGCCGGGCTCGCGCCTACCTGTGTATATATATATATACACGTACATTATATACGGACGTAGTCCGAGCTTTAAAGCTCCGCGCGTCCGGGTCGTTTCAAAAAGTTACGTTCGCTTTAAAGGCCGTCGCGCGAGCCGAGAATCGCATCCGCGCGAGCGCGCCCGAAACTTTTCCTCATCTCCATCGTCCTCTTCTCGTACGTCTTTCTTGTTTCTTTCCGATCTGTATGCGATTCGCGTGCTGTATGGAGTCCCGCGCACGCCGGACATTCCCGAGGCTCCGTGAGGCTCGAGCGGCGCAGAAATCCGAGTGCCTCGCTCGTATCCGAATTGCCGCCGGTAGTGCTCGAACTCGAGGCGCAAGGACGACAATGGCTTCGTACGCGTTCGCGGTCGCGTCGCGGCACCCGCGGACGAGCGGAAGGAAGCAGGCCGCTGGATGGACGCACGAACCTGGTTGAAATATCTCGAGCACCAGAACGAAGCAAGCAGTATAGATATTAATGTAGATATTCGCCTATCGATGGCACATTGGTTTACTACCCTCGAGCGATACTTTTTTTAATGAATAAAAATCAGCCTCGAACCTGTTTATTTGCGCGGTGTAGTTATTTTATTCTATCATGATAAATACCTGCAGCTCGAATGTCTCATACCAGAACTGTAAGTATGCCAATCCTATCGTATGAATCGATGGGATACGTTTGCCTTGGTTGCCATGTTTTGCTAAGATTAACATTTTCCAAGATTTGCTTACACTTGTATTTCTATAATTTTCTGGCTATCTGTATACGTTCTCTTTTCCTACCTACCATTCGAACCTCCCGATTTTTGAAGTCGTCACTTTGAATCACAAGTCACAGATGTCAGACGTATTTCTCTGGTATTACTACCAAATCGTATGCAATAAATGATTTATTATTCTGGCACGAATTTCGCTGTAACGTAACTTTCACGTCGAGCAGAATACAGGCATATCTTTCAAATCTACGAGAAGATACGATCCGAGTTTTACTGTCATTATATGCCTCGCGTACAGTGACGGCCAGGTTTAGCACCTTTATAATCTCCTTTATAAACTTACATTAAAATTAATCGTTTCAAATCAGTTATTGTTTTATGATACGAGCCCGGGACACGTTTAACATCGCCGTTACTATGGACCTTGATAACGAAAATTAATCGGGTATCACGAGAGCTAAATTAATAGGCTAAACGGAAACTTAGAAAAATGGCTTTTAATGCAGTATGAACGGTGTACAGGTAAATATTATAGAAAAATATGGTAGCTACAGGTGTAAGTCTCGTTTTTTTTTAGAATACTTCCATTATCCAGCGGTGTTCCAAGATTATTCTCAAAAGTATTCTTCTATAGCAATTACTTTGTAACAAACGCAGAGTACAGCTGAAATGTAACTTTAAATTAACTGAAATGTAAATTTAAATTATAACTTTCATATAGTTTAAAAACGGAATTACTGTAATATTTCCTTAATATTAAGACATTTCGTTATTTATTTTTAATTTTTAAAAAAGGATTTCTTTTGAGGCAGTTATGACATTGAGTTTTGTGCAAAACCCTCGTAAGTTTGTGTGAATGTCACGATACAAATTTTCATCTAAATATATTTTAACAGTAGATATAATTGAAATTTCGAGAAAATGTAGAAGTATTTGGATTTTATCAAGAAAGTGTTAATACATTAATTTACCTCCTTTGCGCGAAATTCTTTTATAACGTAGGCTGTATACATCTGAAGATTACTTCGACTATAGACCGAGCTTTATCAAAGTGCACTTGGTTCTTTTACTGACTTAAGGAATTACCTTCTCGCAGGCCGGGTCATTCGGATTGGCCGACAAAGAAGCGAAATTCTCGCACGATAATATCAGTTTTGCCGAGAAGACAATCGGACTAATTGGAAAATAATTAAAATCCATATAGACGAAGAGCGCCTCGCCTGCCACGAAAGTCAAATATGCCGCTGCACCGTCTGTATGGCCTTATATAACTATATTTACGCACCGGTACTTTACATACTCACTTCTCCAAGAGCTCTATCCCGTGTTTTAGTCAGTCCCCGGTATAAAAAGCACTCCTGTGTTGCGCCTACCTATATATGCAAATGCTCGTACATATAGACTTTATCGACGAGTATATATAAGTACAGTAAGAGAGGGAGAGAGAGAGAGAGAGAGAGAGAGAGAGAGTGAGAGTGAGAGGGCTAATATGTTTCGCGCCGGCTTTGTAGAAAAATCGTTAGTCGCGAGCCGAGCCGACGCGGCTTATAACCCCGCCACTCCCGCCCCCCCCCTGCTCGATCGAGCCATCGAGCGAGCGACACCTTCTTCCGCCTCTCGCTCTCGCGCGCGTTTTCTTCGAAGCCCGCGGGCGGCGCGCCGTACACCGACGATATTTAGGCGGCTTTTTCTTTTCTTTTTTTTTTTTTTTTTTGTTCTTTCGTCGCATTTCGCTTATACGGTCAGCGCCACAAAGGCCGCGCGCCGAAGTTTCGCCGACTTTCGTCGGGTACGAGGGGACGCAGTGTGTGGGGGCCGGGGGGGGAGGAGGAGGAGGAGGAGGAGGAGGCGGGGGATGAGCTCGAAATTGACGATGCTAATCGCTTTTTCGCACGGCGAGGGCGCTTCGGCGGGTTAATTGCGCGTTTCCGTTGCGCGCGCGCTCGCGGCGCGTTGAACCCGGCCGAGCATCGATTCTCGCTGGCCCGGGGCGGGCGCGAGGTCGCGTCGCGCACGTAAGCCGCTTATAAACGTACGCGAGTTAAAGCTTTAAATTAACATTTTACAATGGAGGATTTAGCGCGTCGCACGGGCGCTGTTCGTTTGACGAACGAATGAAAATGGCGGGGGAGGGGATGGCGAAATTCCAGTTAACGATGTGGCTCTCGTTGGATGTTTATGGAGGCGCGATAGGTGGGAAAACGATGGGGATATGTCGTTAAAATTAAAACTTGTACTTATGTCGATTGTTCCGAATTAAATAAATAAATATTCTTATCGGTCTCGCAGTTTTTATAATATAATATATCAGCTAAAATAATGTCAGTCAGACTGTCCTTGTTTATATTCACCCCCGTAGAATCTGAAATAAAACTCATTATTACAATAAATTAAAAATTAAAAATAAAAATAAAATAATAAATAAAAAAAAAATAAAAAAAATAAAAACAAGATTCTACATTAGTAAAGGACTACCTGACTGCCCCCACCACCTTAAATGTAAATTTACTTTGGTGTCCGACGGTTCGAACCGCTACGGTTCATCCTCAGGAACTCAACTGGAACTAACTAACTAACTAAAGTAACTGAACTAAAATAACTAACAGGAATTAGCTAATATATCGTTCAAAATGTGAATAAGATAAATTTTGGAATTCAGTGATCTGTTGAAAAAATATATCTCTAATACATATCTCTAATATGGACGGCGAAGCTACAATCCATTCGTATTTTTACTCTTTTGGATTTTTCGAAAGAAACGATAACATGACCAAAAGTAAATGTGTTTTTTGCCCACGAATTCAAAATCTATAAAATCGTAAGCTCTCAAATTCTAACAAAAAGCAAACGAACGTACTCCAAACTTACAAGATTTATATACCTACAATTCTCAAACTCGTAAATCATGAAAATCCACGAATCCTAAACCCACAAATCGCGAGCCTGTCAAGCTCAAACTTTTAAATCACGAACCCAGTAATCGACAAACTTGGTAATAGTTGTTGAAGGTAAGCATAAACCTGAAAGCCCGAACGTACAGATTTCGAAAATCATGGTCTTTTAAAAAGTGTTTATATCTACAAGTGTATATTCCAAAGTTTGAAGAAGAAGAAATTCATGAATTGTGTGCATAGACATTTATATCTGGTATATAAATATTATATAGGTGTGTAGACACCTATGTGTGCTACTACTATTACGGAGTTTTGTCGGTTTACGGATTCGGGATTTAGAAGTTTGAGAGTTAGATGCTTGGAGATCGTGACTTTAGGATTTGTAGGTATAAGCTTTGTAGGTTTGGGGTTCGTGATTTTAAGGTTTGTGAGTCCTGGTTTAGAGGCAGCTCAAGCTTCTTCAGTTTTGAAAATTTAGTTATATAAAAAGTTTAATCTTCCGATTTTAATTTTTTAATTTTCCAACTCCTGAACAAACTACAACTGAATGTAGCATCAGTGTTCAAATATACCGAAGAAAAATAAAGCTTTTTTTTCTATCAGCATTGTTCGGTATGTATGAATGTTATCCTTTTTTCGTAGTATAATTACAGTTTAATCAAAGGTCACATTAAACACTTTAATATGACTATTTATCTGTTTTATTATTAGTAACAAAAGTATATTTTATAAAAATATTTTCATTTCTTCTTATTTTTATATTTTAGGACAATAAAAATTAAGATTAACTGAAGATTCACAATATATGGTGAAATAAGTAAATAAATCATTTGAATAAAAACACTTCCATTAGTTTCAGAAGTTTATTTATAACAATCATAATAATAACATAACACTTCAATGACACTCATAACAAGCAAAACAACAACAACAACAACAACAACAACAACAACAACAACAACAATATTCACAATTTTTGGACCATCTTCAGGATATGAAATATATATCTTTGCAAATTACAAATGAACAGTTTAATAGGATAATAATTAATAGTATAATAAAAATGGAAAGGACTTAACGGAAAAATGCGATGTTTCAGGGATTGTCTACAAAATGAATTGTATAGATTGTCGAGAAAATTTAATAGGATAATGAAAAAATAGGCGTGAAGACAAGAGCCAAAGTACACTAAAAATAATAATAAAATCAATTCTCTAATGGTATTGTGGATTGGGTATGCGTGAAAAATTTTAGATATCGAGCACGATTGTGCGCTAAGCAATCAATTTCTGTAATTATCTTAATCTAAATTATCCTCTAATATTGTAAAAGTCAAAACACTCAATTTTTCTACTCGAGGTATCCGAAGTTAATAAATACGTTCAAGGGAGACAAGGTGAAACGGAAAAATTTTAATTACTATATCGTATTAAGTCTATTGCGACGGCTTGTGATTCCGCTACGCACATAACATTGTAACGTTCGTTTTACTTCTAATTATTGGATTATTTAAAATTGCGCTTTGCTTTCCTTTTTACGTCTGTTATGATGTAATTTTAATAATTTATTTATACATATTAAAGGCTTTTTAATAAAGCCGGAATAGAGGGCAGTGAATCCTGCTCCCGAAACTTTTCTACATTAAAAAATTGCAGTTAATTTTTTTAGATTTCAATCCTTATGCAACAAGGATCCTTTTTTTTTTCATTATTATTTTATGTTTTGCGAGCGAAGAGAGGGTATAGATGATGTTTATTATAATTTATGTTATTGTATTATTAAATCAGTCTTTTCACTGTGAAATCGCATTGATATTTCAGAGGCCTTTTTGCCTCTCCCGTAGCTCAAACAGTTTATTTTTGTAAAAAATACATTTACTCTGTCCGGATATAGATCAAGAGAATGAAAAACAGTTAATAGCTAAATATTTGAATCGACAATACGAAAACGAACCGCGTTTATTTGGCCTTCTGTCAACCGAGCGGAGAGAAAAATTATTCCCTCTTCCTTTAAAACGGAATTTCCGTGCATCGAGCAGCAGGTTCTTCGAGTGTTGCGCAAATATATATATATATATTATATGTGTTTGTGCATGTGTGTGAATATGCAGGAAAAAATTCAATAGTACCCGCGTATACGTGGGGAGGGCAAGTCGAAATAAAAAGGGAGCCGGTGAGATGACAAAAAAGGGAAAAAGAAGATAGAGTTAGAGAGAGTTTTTATTGACAATTCTCCTTTGATGAGTAGGGAGAGCCGCGTTTTTCTTTTGTTCTTTGACGCGGAAAAATGGGTTACGTAAATTTTACACATAATCGCGTATTTGTTGGGATCGGCGAGAAAGGGAAAAGAGTTTATATATATATATATATATATATATATATATATATATATATATATATATATATATATGAGCTCTTTCTTTCTCCGAGGTCGCAATGTTGTTTGATATACAATAGGATAATTGGAGGAAGCGCAAGAAATTTACCGTCCAGTTAATTAATTCGGTTAATTAGCATAAAAATTGCTTTTCTCCTTCCATCTTTCTATCATGTCCAAGAAATATGTAAAAGTAGTCTTATCCCGTATCACATAGAAGTCCAACTAGAAATGACCAGAAATGACCATCAACTATATATACGGTCTATTAAATGAAGGCAGTTGACCTTAACTAAACGTGGGTGAGATTTGATGGCGGGGGAGGGGGTGCTAATACAAGTGCGCTCGTTATTAAAATATTTAAGAGGCGAAAATATAACGATTAATGCAGAATTCAGCGAGCTCATTGCCGTATATATATATATGACCGTGAATAGCGCACGAACAGCACGGAATCACGGGAGGGAAGGCGCTCTTTTCAGAATTTATTTTTAACGAGAAGAACAGTTTTTATACCCGGGCGCCTCATTAAGAACTATTTCCGCGACTAACGCGCTGCTGTGCGCGTATATATATATATATATATATATATATATATATATATATATATAAAAGTAGGTTGAAAAAATAGACGAAAAGGCAGTGTATACAACAATATTTATTCCGTCGTTCTATATATATATATATATATTTCCGTCGCATGCGCGTGACATCTGCACACCCATACACACACACACACACACACACGCACAAATATCACACGCTCTTAAATAAACGGATACGCCCCACCTATATGCATTTTCCGTTGATGATTTTCGACAGTATAAAGTTACTCGAATTTTTCATTTCATTTTGTGATTATTTATTTTCATCTAATTATTTCGTACAAGTCAGCTGTCTTAGTAAGTCTGCCTGGTACAATATGTAAATATAGGTATGTAATTAAATTGGAGTACCGAAGGAATTTCGCCCTCTGACGCTGCAGTTTATTGTGCTCGTGTTATTGGCTCGATTCAAATTTCACCAGAAATAATTACTTGCTGCTTTGCTAGTTTCTATATACACGCGAGCGCGCGCGCATGTGTATGCGTGTGCGTGAGTGTAAAATTAATCGATTTTAGTGAACGTTAAATGAATTTGGAAATTATTTTAAGATTCGTACTTATACATATATATATGAGCTTGGAACCGCTGCTAAAATTCCTTGAGCCGTGCAAATTCCCTAGCATCCATAAACATTCCGATGCGCGTTCCACGCCCTCGAATAAACTCAGCACGCCCGTTCCGTCGTTGAGGAATTTCAAAAAACCCTCGCTCCCAGATGATCCGATCGAGAATTCGTTAACTGGGAATTCGTTTGAAGCACGGCTCATTCGTCAGCCGCGCGTATCAATATATGTCGGCTAAGAGGATCGAAATGACGGGTGCAACAAAACGAACTGTCCAAAAATGCCTCTTGCGCGAAAGGCAATTGCCAAGTGGTTCGACGTGTTGTGTTGCAATTGAAACGTTAAAGAGGCTGCGTCGTTGCGGATTCATGAAATGACATGTTTTCAACGTAACGACGTTACGAGAAAACGGACTTTTGTGAAAAAGATGTTATGAATCCCTATATATATATATATATATATATATATATATATATATATATAAACACATATATATTTAACGCTCTATCCGGGCTCTTGGATTAGTTAGGTTTCGATTTTGTCCGTACTCCTAATTGTAGCTTCATATCATGCCGATTTAAATCTATGGATTTGAACCCGTGTAGACAGCTCCCGACGTACAACCCAGATCTGATCAGATACGGATAAGATATCCTCACCTTATCCGCTTTTACCACGATCCCGCAGGATCCAAGCCACGTTCACATACGTTGCCCGTGCGTCATCGAGTTGTTCGTAATACACGCGTTAATCGTCTCAGAACTGCTTCTCGTACTTCATTACTATTTGGAGTAAACGCAAATCATTCTGGCGAGATTCCGATCTGTCGCCCGTTTATAAATCAGGATTAGAAATACGGAATCCTCGCGCGAATCGCGCGCGAATCAGATGTGGTGGAATTGGGTTAAAAAAAGCGGACACAGTTACTTAATTCGAATAAGTTCAACGTGTACAATCACGTTCAGTTGAAAAAAAAATTCTGAAAGAATGCATAGAACGAAAAAATATCCATTCCGAGCTTATACAATTTTAGTTTATGAAACAGTATCCATATTGCAACGGGTCATACAAGTTACATAAAAAAAAAATTTGCAGAAAATAATCTGTCCACCTAGAATAATCTATCTATCTAAAATAATCTATATTAGTAATAAGATGTACAGTATTTATTTGAATATAAAATATGAATATTTTGTGGTTTTTGCCAATGAAATTATTCCTGCAGCGATTTTTTCTTGCGCTATTTCGAACGAAAGACCGAGGATATTATCCGTGATTATTTTGAGACTTTTATCGATATAATAATAATAATCCATAAAATTATTCAAAAATACATTCGTTTATACATTTGTGGAAAAAACTGGACAAGCAATGCCCAAAGCAAACTAAGATAGAATTTTAAAAGACGGCATAATATTGAAGCTTCGATATAAAACTGAAAGAAATTTGAAACCGCATAAAACAGCATCATCAATCTATCTATGATAATACACAATTGGCGTACAACCGTTTACATCCCTTCAATTTTTGAAACAGAGTGAATACAAAATCGTTCATATATATATATATATATATATATATATATATATATATATATATATATCAGCAAAAAGGGGAGGAAAGGTTTTATTCAATGTAAAAAAAGATATTGCACCAATCGCGCATGAACCTGAATTCGTTCTTCTCTACCCTTTGAGGCACTAGGTCGCAAGGAATATGACCGGCGAACTAACGTCTAGAGATAATATTACATAATTCCTTATTTATGTATATATATATATATATATATATATATATATATATATATATATAAATATAGCAATTTTTAATTTTATTTCTCAGATCGAAGTGTCGTTAATGCGTGACGTAGGTTTCGGCGTACGAATTTTTATTGATTCGTTGTACAGAATGTTTAATGAAAAGTGAATATATATATATATATATATATATATATATATATATATATATACATGCGACGTATATTAAATTAATTATTAACGATGTTTCTGATACAGTTGACAAGTCTGTTATGCACGATGGCAGATACATTGTATTGAAAAAGTTTTTGTTTTTATTTTCTCGTTTACACGCAATTGTTAATTATTACATTCTCCCATCAAGGACGCTTGTATACGTTTTCGAATTGTCAGTTCTACGTTAAGAATGTTTAACATTTTTGATAAATTCCAACAATACAATTGGCTTTTCGTACGGCTTGGAATTTTTTTTCACGAAATATTAATAACAGTGAATATGATCGTATGATGAATTATTTATTTTACTTTATTCTTTTTACCTTATACGAAATTTGCAGCTTCTATTTAGGTATTTAAAAAGTATATGCATAATTCATGTTCTCGGCTTTTCAATGCTCCATCCATAAAATTTATTTTTAAATTCACTCTGTTAACCAAAAAGCAATGGAAAAAACTAATGCGCATTAGAAATTGCATTTAAATTATATACGTAGAAGTACGGGAGACTTAAAAAATTAAAATTTTTATCCGTAAAGTTGAAGTTTTATTTCGTTGTTTTTAAAATTGCAATTGTAGGCGGTTTTAAAAAGTTTTAAATGGCAAAAAGTTACATACACAGAACGATATTTTTCGTTGCTTTTTTTGTTCGAAATATGTCGCGATTACCGTTTCGGATTAACTATACGAATTGCGAAGCTTTTGTCTGTTTAGGGAAAAAAAATTCGATTCTCCCCCTTTATTGCCGTTTTCTCACGGAGAAAATCCAATAAGGCTTGTTGAAAATCAACCATGAATGCGGTTACCATATAGATATGTATATATATGTAATGTAACCACGATAAAACAAATCGGAATTTATTAGAATCATCTTTTTATTCGGTATATTATATTAACAAAATCAATGTAATAAATACCAGTGAAACTATAAAAAGCAGAAATGATTCGTACCTAGTCTGAGAAAATTAATGCCGATGTGATCAAGAATGTTTTTTTTTTTTTTTTTAATTTTACATCATGGCACTCACTGTGTGAATTTATTCATAATAATTCAAGTTGATGCTTACCGCACGCAACTTAATAGGAATGAAATAACAAGTTGCAGTTTGCGAAAATTTGTTATTTTATTGATTGAAAAGTGAACAGGTCTACACCTATAATAAGGATAAAATTGATCATTTTTTGATACTTATATATTTTTTTTCTACATTATACAAGTCAACTTATATTATTATATAAGAATCTTCTACTTTATCGCGTGTTTATTAGTAGCCTTATAAATTCCTGAAAGAACCTTTTTATCTTACGCTAACGGTTATTCAGCATATGTCATCGAATATTAAATCAGCTGCGACGGCAAATGAAACTAATAAATAGTCTAGAAAAATACTCTTTTTGCTTCATTTGACACTATTTCGACACTTTTATCAAGTACATAGTTTTCAATTGTGCAGTCAGCGCCGAGTTTTACAGGACAGTCATCCCACGCTGCCGTACGGAAATAGGTATTTAATTTCGTAATCACTCAATACGTTATTCCTTTATACCGAGCTCGTGATTCTAAAAATGCCGTTCTCGATGCGACCTTTAATTCATTAAACCGGCACATTTTTATTCAAAGAATCTGATTAAAACGTATTAATATCGAAAAATGATATTGGAACTTTTGCCGGAAAAAAGTTCGGTTGAAATCTTCAAGGAATCTAACCAAATCTAAGCAATTGGATTTACATCGATTTGGACTGGAGATCCAGATAAAATTGTCACTGAAATATCAATCTGTTGAAAATATCAAGAATCGCGCGAGAATCTTTCCTTCAACAATTCAATGGATATCTACATAATAATCCAGCTGAATGTTATAAAGTATCGAAAATGTCGCTCGTTTCATTTTCATACAACAAATTTTAATCAAAATCCTTGAGCCGTCCAAAGTGTCGGAATTCCATGGATTCCACGAGTATTCGCCTGGATTTCGAAAAATTGCAAAAATTTACGGCTCATTACGCGCCTGCGAAAAATTCAGTCAAAATCCATCTGGCTTCGAATCTGCAATAGAATGGATATCACTCGTGGATTTGCATGCGAGTTACAGCTTATACTCAATTTTTGCACGCGGGCCATTCGGGGATCGAGCGAGTAGCCAATTTTTACATTAATCATTGCCACTGTCGCAACGTCTTTTGAAGTACGAGAAAACCACATACTTGGTTTTTTCAGACGTGATTTTCACTCGTAAATTGTTTTGCACGCAACTTGTAATACAGCGACAATCTGAGCGTTACGCCGCGCCTTGTATGGCAGCCTCAGATTTCCAAGTCCCAAATAATAATTTTAAGTAATCCTTTAATTATACGCGCTAGATTGCCGCTTATAAATACGATTTTATACGAATCGAGCTTCTCTCAAACGCTCTCGGCTCTCTGCGTTCGCCGATGTCGTTGCGACGTTTGTGGATACTGGCGAAACGAAAGCAGAAGAAAAAAAATCCAGAGGTCCGTTGATAAATCCGGACGCATCACCGGATTACCTTCGTCCCCCTCCCCCCTCGCGAGTAATTCAAGCAAACCAGGGTTAAATACAAGGGCGCGACGGAGTTTAAAAGACGCGCATTTACGTATTTTTTTTTTTTTGCGCCATTGTCGTATATACGACTTGTCCGCCTCCCCGATCCTCCAGCTTTAGTACGCGAAATCTTCAATTTCGCCCTCCTATTTATATATGTATAGTATGCCGGGAGAGGGATAAAATGTGATAACGCGAGAGGTCGCCTCGGTGGTGTTTATTTATATATTTGCTTATCTTTAACGCAGAAATATGGCGCGAGCCCAGATATAAAAGGGCCATTAAATGTAAGGTCTAGCGGTGTCTGGATAATTAGAATGTCAAAAAAAGTCGTTGATTTAATCCGGGCAGCTCATTTTAATAATTTACTCAACTCCCTGTTCTTTGTGTCCCCTCCCTATGTATATATATACACACACGGCATAGTTAGTATATATATATATATATATATATATATATATATTCAGGTAAAATAAGGAACTGTTAGGCAGTAGGGGTTACTTATACTTCAATTTCGCGACAGCCGCGCAATTTGGCATAAGAACGTTTCGCGATCTCCCTCTTTCTCCCGTTCTCCCTGATGATTACGTTACAATCTTCGGTTCGGTGATCATACTCTGCCTTTGAGTTTTATTTCTTGCAGGCAGACTAAGCCTCCCACTGGCCCACGCCATTCCAGCATTCAACGGCGGGGCTTAACTTTTGAGCACGGGAGATTCAGTTTTATCTGATTCAGTTTTATCTGATTTTCGCTAAAATCGTCTAAATACTCAAGATAATCGAATTGAGAGACTTTCTATTATCATATATATTAAATCCCCCGGTTTTTGCGTGACTTTGCTCTCACCCCAGAGATGCGCTCGCCTGGGAGCAGCTAATTCTCTGATATTTTCTCAAAATTAAAGAAATAGCACAACCCATTAATTATAAATACATTTTGGGCACGCGAGGGTAGTATCTTTGTACGTAAAAATGTCACTTAATCACGTGACAAAATTAAAGACAGAAGGCGATCCGAATAAGTTATCATTACTGTCACTCCCTCTGCAAAACACGCACGATCGTCAATTTTTAGCTAATAATAACGTCAATTCGAACCTTGGAGTTACTTAAAAAAAATGAAATTTTTATCTATTCCTATCATAATTCTGACTTATTTAATATACAAAAATTGTAATCTAGTTTGAAGCGATCCAGGTCCGACACAATTGACTTGTTCAGGGTAATGGGGTTAATGTACATTCTCCTAACGAAATCATGTTCAAAATTCGCTAATTGTATCTGTATGTGTCTCAACGGAAACGTCTTAAGTTTTTTTTTTTAAAAATAATTCAAACTTACATTCGCTTATATCGTGATATTCTCATTACTGGATATTTTCATTATTCCGATTTTCTTAGCGAATCTATTTAATCCGCGAGCTTGCAAAAATTTAATATTCGAGCACGCAGTTCACCTTACTTCCTTCGATGCAACACATCAGCGTGGAAAATCTGATACTTGGCTCGATGCCATTATTAAAGATTCGCCGAGCAAAGATTTTCCATTGAGAAAAATGTAACGTACCATTTATCAGTTGTCATGATTTTCTCATAGTTGATCCTCAACTTGGAAATTCCAATCAGGAAATCTATTACAATCACTTATGAGAAACCTTAGACAGTTTTCGATTGATTTCTTCTCGGCAAATTTAACGAAATCTATACATTATTTAACATCCATTACTGCTCAAAGTTTCGAGGTGAACTTTTGTTTCAATAAACTTATGAAACTCGTAAATAATACAATGGACATAGAAGCATCCTTTCTTACTCGAGCAGTCCGTCGTATTTCGCTACCATATATTAGTAAAGAATTTAAAACGAATCTAAAAATTCGAGATAAATCATATGAAAATGCTAAGCGTCTCGATAATCTTAACACGTAAAAGAAAATCAAAAAATGCTGAGTACAATTGAAACGTCAGTTTAAATAGCATAAACCTTTGCATAAATAGCATAACTATGTTATGCAAAGGTTACTCTCAACAAACGAGCAAATTAAGCATTGGAAATTGTTAAATCATTTTGGTCTCGCGCGATGTAAATGAAATTCACCTCTTCAATCGATCATTCAATTGATTTCTGCTGCTAGCAAACATGACATATGTTCATGTAAAGGCTGCAGATTATTTTTAATTCCGCTTATAGAAAATTTGGATTGTAAGCGACTTCATGTTAAAACTGTCGATTGCCGATAGTTTACCTCTCGAAGTATTGCATTCAAGATCATGTCGATTATGCGTGTTCAGTTTATAAGGACTTCAAAGTGTCGCAGTTTGATTTATATTTAATTTGAAGCTAAGTCAAGCTAAATTACAGCCTCTCTATTGCAAATTCAATCGGTTGACTCTAATCGATACACAAATATTTAATGTACAAGATACTTATGCTAAAAATACCTCTATATTTATATGTTCTCTTCCTTATCATTTCTTATCGTGCTGCTACTATTCGGCGTTCTATTAGAATTAAATCTATAAATTTTGCATTGCTAGTGGTCAAGGCAAATATCTATGCCAAGAATTTTACTATATAAATGATGCTCTGAAATTCTCTGCTCGTAAAACTACTCGTTACAACGTCTTTGGCTGGTTTAAGAACGGATTATATGTATTATTCTGATCAATAGAATAATTTTCATACTTTTTTCTTCTTCAACACGTTATTCGTATTTATATGCCTTTGCTACATTTTCAAGTTTCATTCAATATCTGTATTCACAGTGCTATGTATTTTAATTTCCTTAAACTGTTTTTTCATTCAACGAACAAATTAGTGTTTCATATTTTTATTACTACTTTATGTAATAAGTTTCATTTAATTTGATTTTATGCCATTCGGTTGAGTATGATCTTGGCATAAAGATATATTCTATAAGTCAATCTCTGTCTCTTTCTGTCTCTGGAAGAGTTATATATCAAAAAGAATCTTATATGTATGAGTTCTCCCTCCCCCCTCCTGTATTAAAGCAGGCGGAAAAGCGAAAACGATATTGGCTTACCAGCGAAAAGGCCCGATAAAGTTCCATTTCCCGCGGCGCGGTCTCGGAAAACCGTCCAAAATCAATTTCTCGATAAGCGAAATATTATATCTAGTGCGTGGATTGAGAGAGAGAGAGAGAGAGAGAGAGGGCAACGAACCCCTTTGCGCTCATAGAAACGAAAAAAAAAAGAAGAAACATCGGCTCTTCCAGCAATCGAGAATTTCTCATCACCCCAACACAGTTTCCCAGAAGGGAAACGAATAAAAAAGTATGTACTGTATACTCAGTAAATATGTATCGATCCTCTCATTGATATAATAATTTCAACGGAACGATCAAATGATACGAGTGAGGGCTCGATAGAAATTTTTCGACTGCTCGAAAAATTACGCAGACTTAACTAAACGTTCCTTGAACACTTAAATGTCAAAGAGCGCGAAAAACCAGTAATAATCAATCAGTGCCTTTTAATCATTCTGGCGAACATAAGCGCAATATAGATCTGATTCCAAAAGTATCCCGTTTTCCGCCCATTCATTCACAGATCGCAGAGATATCAGAAAATTCTTTATGGATTTCTATTTGATGTGTAATATTGAAAATAGATTTTTATTTGATTTACAATATTGAAACGATGTACATGATTTGTATTATGGATATATGCGTTGGATATCGAATTGTTAGTTCCCGATAATTAGGACGGTTAGAATTGTTGCTTGTTGTTTCAAGATTTTCAATAATTCAAGACTCTCAGTCGGTGAAAGTGCGTCATTTAAAAACAATCAACCGACTTGCCATATCTACCAAAGTAGAACATTTTAAAAAATTAAATTGAGAAAATTTTCCCAATAAAGCTATGGCTCTGTCGTGAGCCAATCTCCATGGGTTTTAAGACAATTATTGAAAACTCTTAAAAAAAAAAAAAAACAAAACTACCGAGATGTTTGATGACATAGAAAATACGAAACTATTGATCAAATTGAGTTTTGATGAAAAAGAATTATTATCAAATCACGAGGAAAACCACTCATATCACTAGGAAAATGGAAAGAAAAATCTTGACTTTTACCGAATTTTGAAAACGGAACTTTCAAAAAAGAAACAAAACAATAATTCTCATTGTTTATCATATAACGAGCATTTGGATTTGTATTTTTGGCACCTCTTCGATTGCAGCTTGGAATATACAGACGATTTTTTCACTCACACTTTCAGGCACAGTTGTTATAGATCTTCAATACCTCCAACGCTTTTTATATTAAATTATTCCCTACTATACTGTTTATAAATGAGCGGGCACCTTTGAACTCAAGGTAACAGTTGTGGATAAATACGTATTACGTTCCGCATCCAGTACATTATAGTATAATACAAAGCGCATTCGGTCTGCTATCCCAAACTTACCGTTCAGTAATCAAAAGACTACAAGAATTTCGTTTTTCGACCGCCTATACGCAGTATTTCGACTTTCGCGCAAGTACGACGGTCACGGCACGGATGGTACGCAAACTCCATATCCAATAAATCGCAGGGAATGGAATTCCGAAGGAAGCAATTACCGAAAAAACAGAGCCCCCTCTCCCCCTCGACCCTACGTATCCCGTAAATATGCTCAGTTTCTCCGAGCTGTAAGTGCCGTACGCTAAATCGCGTGCTGGCTTCAGCTCGCAATCGAACATATCCGATCATCGCGCGACTCAGATATGAGAACCCGCCACAGACGGATACGACAGATCCTCGAGCCTTTCAAATCGCGTATCCGACGCGCAACGTCAGATTTCAAGAATTCGAGAAAATGAATAGGATTTTTTCTTCCTCTTTTTCATGTGAAAATCAGGATGTACGTGAGAAAGAATATTAGGATGAAGATGAAAATGGAAAAAGATTCTTTCAAGAAAAATTCATATTCGTAAGTTATACACAGGATATTAGAAAATATATCTGAAAATGAAAGATAGCGCAAATGTGAAAGTGCAAGTAAGCGCTTGATAATGCCATCGAAGGTACGCGTAAATTATCGAATAATGAGCTCGGAATAATTATAAAGAAAGAGCACTGTCTTTAAATCTAATGAAAAGCGTGAGTCACGCCTAGTTTCGCAACAATTAAGACAATTTTTGTAATTATCCTATTGGCAGTACCAATTTTTTTTTTTTTTTTTGTACGAACGAACTTGCTTTTCCGTAATTCTACACGCAATGTAAAATGCAGGGAACTGAATTTTTGCAATATAATTTAACAAAAAAAAAAAAAAACATCAGAGAATGTCAGTGAGAGTGTTTTTTTTTCGAACAATAATTATAATAAGTGAAGTTTTTCAAGTTTTCTTTTTAATTATTCATTACATTATCTTTTGGGATATATACCTCGGAAGCAATAGGAGGGTTCGAAAATTTCATACCCGGCAAGAAGCTCTCTTGCCAACCCTTAGTTACACGCTTAGTACACAACTCTCTCTCTCTCTCTCGATATATATATATATATATATATATATATATATATATATATCTGTAAATATACTATGTGGGCAAGAGTGCGATTGTGCATGTACGCGCGCGCATACGCGCGGGGTGGACGCGCGTCCACGTGCGGGTAAACCGCGCGCAAGCACGCGACGCCGGGGTGAAGCCGACAAATGTACGGAGGTGCTGGCGGTGCGGCCCTTCGGCGCTAGTACGGCTGTGGGCGAACGGGAGGGAGGGAGTCGGAGAGAGAGAGAGAGAGAGAGAGCGAGAGAGACAACGAGGTTGGGTAGGGGGATGAAAATCGATATTTCGCTCGCGCGCGCGCGCAGCCACACTCACGCACACTTGTAGGAAGAGAGCGCACATCAGCCGCTACGCCGACGTGTCGATGACGCGATTCCTCTTCTCTCTCTCTCTCTCTCTCTCTCTCTCTCTGCCTCCTTCCGCCCCCGCCCCCGGGGATTTTCAACGGCACGCTCGTCGCGTTAGCGCGAAGGGGGAATACCCGCTCTGTGTGGTACATATATATATATATATATGTAACTATATAGAGCCACGGTTGAGGAATAGGCTGTCCCCCTTCGGACTGCGGTGGATCGAAAGAGGAAGGGAGAGACCGAGAGAGACGGATAGAGGGAGGGGGAGAGTGAAAGAAAGAAAGAAAGAGGCACGGAGGTAGAGGAAGAGGGACGGGGCGTTTTCTCGAAGAAACCCGAGGATTGGCGTGAGCGCGCGGGCGCTCCAGCCGCGGAGATCTCCGGGGGTAGATAACGCGCGCGCGGGACTTGACTGCTTGACGTACGATCCTTTAAGGCGGCTCGATATGGGGCTCCACGCTCTCTCTCTCTCTCTCTCTCTCTCTCTCTCTCTATGTATGTGTATGTGTGTGTGTATGCGCGCGCGCGTGTCCGTAGCTCTGACCCTCTTACATCCCCTTGGCTTTCTCTCTATACATCTCCTTTCTTCCCCTCCCACCTGCCTCACACTCGCCCTTCGGGTTTACACACTCGCTTATACTATACGTGTTATGTAGTCCTTCGACCTGCTCGCGCCGAGGCGCGCCGCTGCTGTTGTACATCTATACTCTACTATACTATATAGATATATATGTATATATATATTTGTTTGTTCGAAGGGTGTTTTCTTTTCATAGAAGTGCGCTTATCTCCATGATAAGTTTGAGTGCGTGCGGACGAGGCGCTAGACTCAGTCTATATGTGTGTTTTATATATATATATATATATATATATATATATATATATATATATATATATATATAATACATTATATGCTCATGGTCGGTGCGAGGAGTATATGAAATATTTATACCGTCGAAATTCTTACACTAATGGAACATGTAGTTCAGAATTTGTCAAATTGACCAATATACTTATTACTTGTATAAATCCTCATTTTGACATAACTATAGTATTTTTGACGTGTACCAATAAAAGTGTCGAAATTTGTCAATAATCGAGCCTTGGACGTATCGGAGATTCATAATTATTTTCCATGGATTTTATAGAAAAATCGATCCACACGCAGCCTCAGAATTACTTTGTAAAAAATTCGTTAAGATTTTATTTCACATTGCCTGGCTTATATTCGATTTCGCACGTCAATATTATATCTTTGCCATCTCGAAAAATTAAAACTTGAGCTGCGATATTACGTATCGCGCGGTGAAAAATCCCAGTCCGATTAATACGCGCCACGCTCGCGTTGAAACGGACGCTATCGCTCAAAAGGAACATTTTTATATCGCGTCAAAGTGTATAAATCTAGTTTTTATCTTTATAATGCCGTGGAATTGGCTCGAATATCATTTTTTCCCTTTTTATCGGCGGCGAGATATTCAGTTTTTAAATTTTCAAATTTTTATGACTTTTTAAAGACCTTGGACATTTTTTTTTTTGGCCGTAAAATACCCTTCGTAACTGTATAAAATTTTTAACGGCAATTTTCATAAACTGTACAAGGCGCTGACCATATATTTTGGACCATCGTTGCAGTAAATTTTATGATTAATTTACGACAAAGTAAAATTTGTTTGAACGCAAAGAAAGAGTTAAAAAGTGTATACTCGAAGAATGGGCAAAGAAATGAATTGGAAAAATATGCTTGAATTTTTTTTCTTATTAATACTGACTCGTTATAATTCGTGAAAACTCTACCTTTAGGAAAAGATTTTTTAATTCATATAAAATTTTAAGAATACAGATTCAATTCATAGGTGTCAGTGATTATTGAAAAAGATTTTGTTGTTTCAAACGTAAATAACATTGAAACGATAGCTTAGTTTTAATTTATTTATTTTTGGCAGTTTTACACAAGACTGCAGAATGATTTAAGTTTGTTATTTCTAATCAGAGGGATAATAAACGTACAATATATTTTTTCTTAAAATCCTATTATATTTAACAAAAAAAAAGTAGAATTACAAATTTTCACTTCTTTAATCATAAATGCGACTGTAAGACAAGAAGGAGTAAAAGTGTAAATCTTTGAAGATCATATTAAATCGGAGATACATTAAAATTACACGTGTAGGTTAATTTTTAACACCTCGTGAATTTTTTGAAAACTCTTAATCCTTAATAACTCTTAACTCTTTTAATAATTACATTACAGAATTAAAAAATAATGTACAGCTTGTAAAAAATAATATTATATCGTGAAACGAAATCGATGCGTAAACCTGATAATTCTAAGTAAAACATACGGAAATGCAGTAAACAAGTAATAATTTTAATACAGAATAATTAACGCAAATATGTAACAATGATGTAAAGTACACCCTTTTTTCTACTTATCGTAAGATAGAAATTTTGTAAAACTGTTTTTTTTTAAATATTGCACGCGAAAACATTAAAACAATGATATTTTTTAATAGAAATTTAATACAATGTATTTGTTATTATTAATCGGCGTGAGTTTACTTATGAAAATCCAAGCGTAACTTAATGTAGAACTGCATGAGCTCATAAGTAGAAACATGTAACATAACAATAACATAATAATAAACATCTGGCTCGTTTGATTTTGAGAATTATACACAGGTTCTTACCCAAGCACGTACAGCTTCTATATACGTATAAATAAATTGCTCGGAATTCCGTTGATCCACGAATTTACCAATTGAATTTACCAACGACAGACATTCAATGCGAATTGATTCCGTCTGATATTATTGCTTATGCAAGAATCGCAATAGATATTCCCGATACTTTGCTACGTCAAAGTAAACAATTGTTTAAGACGCTTAGTGCACGCTGTGACGATAAAAAGAAGAGGAACAAGAAGAAGAACAAGAAGAAGAACAAAAAAATAACGTTCCCCGTGGAAAGTCTTCAATTTCAATTTGACTGGTATTAGGACCGATGTTAAAATAAGTCCTTTTATCGCCTCTATAACCGTACTACACCGTAATCGTGATCATTATTGAATTAATCAGACTTTTTCCGCCTTATTACTCCATACACACATACACGAAAAACCCTAATACAGGCAACTTGCGCTACGGCACCGGCGTTACGCGGGGCTGAAATTTGAAGCAAAAAATTAACACCTTAATCCCATTAATAGGCGCGCGCGGGAAAAGCGGCAGAGGAAGGGAGGGAGAGGGAGTGGGAGAGAGAGAGAGAGAGAGAGAGAGAGAGAGAGAGAGAGAGAAAAGCCATGATAATCTGGACGCGTACGAGCCCGTGCCGCTGGGCGGGGGGTCCGGTCGGAGCCGGCACTTATCTACTTAGCACCCCTCCCTCCCCGCTGCCACGCGTATATGGACGACGCGAGGCGCTGTTCGCATACGCAGCGGACGCGTGGCAAGTTTTTTTACTCTATCTCTTTCTCTCTCTCTCTCTCTCTCTCTCTCTCTCTCGCTTTTCTCGTATTTAGTTACATCGGGAAGCTTTTTTGCGCGCTCGGATAAGGTGAGCTCTGGAATACTTTAATTTCCTGTCCGTGTGCTACGGTACATGGCCATATATATATATATATATATATATATATATATATATATATATATATATACATCTGTATGTATATAAGCGAGTTGAAAAAGTGCGCCGTAAAAAGAAGGAGTGACAAAGAGGGAGGAGGTAGAGGGCGCTGCGAAAATCCTTCCTTACCATTCTGGCACGCTTTCTTTTTTTTCTCTCCTTCGTTACTGCTGCTGCCGCCGCTGCTTCTACACTTTTATCGGAGACCCTCTTGCAGTGTCATTTGTTCCGGGGTAAAAGGTGTAATACACGAATTATTCATACACTTTCTCGGCGTCGCTGTCGCGCTCCCCGTCCCCGGTACCCACGTACATGCATATATGTATAAGATACACACTTTCCACCGTTTACCTTGCACCTTTTACGACATTTGCATTGCGGCACTTCCGTTTGGCTTACATTTGTAAGGGATAGGGGATGAAAAACTGCGCGACAAGTTTCTCACTTTAAGCGGCTGCGCAGCATGTGGACCTTACAAGGAGCTCTTTGAAGTGTGTGTGTGGCTCAGTTCGTGTGGCGAATAGACAGAGACATAATAACTTAACAGCTCAATATTTGCAAATAAACATCGACTCAATTCACGCTTAATGATACAGTAAACCCTGCCCTCTCCTCCACTTTCGCAAAACGCATTTTTCTTTACGCTCCTGACACTCTCGAAACGTGGCAACAATGCACTCCATTCGCTGGATATCTTGAGGAAAAATATCTTACTCTGCACACACACACACACACACACACACACAGTGCCAGATTAGGATAACCGAATGTTTCTCAAGTATAAGCGCACAGTACCGAACTCGAGCAGAGATACAGCTTTGGCCTAACTTTGGACTTGCGGTCGTGCGGGGGGTCACGCGGTGGATCGTCGGATACATTCTGTACTTCCGAACATGCATATATATATACATATATATATATATATATATATATATATATATATATATATATATAGCTAAAGTTCTCGGGGTTGTGTTTCCTCGAACACGTTAAACTCGGCTGCTCGCGTGTAATCTATGTATATATATATATATATATATATATATATATATATATATATATATATATACACGTATCTCTGTTTGACTTTTCTGTAGAGATGTAACGACTTTTTTTATGGGTATATCGTACGTTTCAATTTCAAACGGGTTTTCTATACGTATACCCGACACGCACGTCGCCGCCTCTAATAGAAGTTTATGTTTTGCATCCGAAGTTGGAATCTTATTTAAATCTATTTTGTCAAAAATTGGTAATGCTATGCAATGCCGTTGCCAAATGATGGCTAACGAGGCCTATTCGCGCTTATCTGATAATTTTTAATAAATAGTCTGTCAAATAAGCAAAAATTACTTTTGTTTTAAATTGACGAATTAATTAAAATTCTTTCAGATACAATATCTATATGATAATATTTCTGAAATATCTTAATCATTCGAAAAATTTGCATTTGAATTTTTTGATCATTTAGTCCGAATTGAATTTTACGAAAAAAATATTTTAAGAATTGTGTTGAAAATTCATCAAAAAAATTTTTTCTTTCTTAAATCCTAAGGTCTACTTAAAATCCTCAATATATTTCACGGATTACATCCTAAAAATGTCTTACATAATCTTGAAATACGGGATTTTTAAATCGTCGTAAAAGATCTTTTTAAGATCTTGAACGGAAATTTTATCTCAAACGTGCCTTGAGAAGTATTTTAAAGATTTCATTTTACAGTCCAGTTTAAAAAGATCTGAAGGTCAGAATTTTTTCTTGCGAGGATATCGCCGGAAAAAAATTTGTACCGGTGCTCTTTTTTTTAAAATTATTTTGTTCGTGACTTATTGTATACACTTACTTTTGATTAAAAAAAATGGATGTTCAATGTAAACGACAGTAGATATAATTAAGGCAATTCATGATATCACTGATTATGTTTCACAAAATAAAAATACCTTAATCGATCTGTACTGAGTGAAATACTTGAGTGATAATTTCAATCTTGGTAGAAATCTGTTGAAAAAAGTAGCTATTTTACATGTACGTTTGTCGTCATAAATGGATTAACTTATATCTACTTATCGTATATATACTTTTATTTATTTATTTATTTAAATAAAGATTCTCGAATAGAAATTGATATCCGTATGCGTTCGCTACAGAGCAGACACGTATTAATTTTTGGCAGGCGCATACAGTATCAAATTATCGAAAGTTCACTGTCGAATCGTGGCTATACGCCGATGGCTTCCATGAGTAGAATTAAGCCGGGCGAGCTGCTGCAAGCGGCAGGGCGGTCGCGGAGTCGGACACGAGTGAGCCGCCGAGAGCTAATAAAGTTAATAAACCGAGCTGTCTCCAGGAGCTGTAAAAAGTGTGGTTATATACCCTATATATATATATATATATATATGCGCTGGGAAAGTTGGGCGTCCTCGTGAAAATCCGATCGGCCGTCAGCCAGCGAAACGTCAGTGAGGGATGAGAGCGCCGCCAAAGCCGGGACAAATGTTTGAACTAAAGCTTCGCGCGCAAGGGGGAAAATGAGAAGAAATTCGGAAGCCGCGGATAAAGAAGCGGAGGATTATATATATATATATATATATATATATATATATATATATATATATATACAGAGAAGAGGAGATCATCGATCCGCGCGAAAAGTTGTACTCCGTAGTCTGACGGGGGACGGTGTTGGCGTTACGATTGGCGCGTGTCGCCCTCTAGTGAGTTAAAAATGAAATAGTATTAATCGCGCACTGTATATGATATGGTAGCAAGGAAGTTACTTTTTACGATGAAGAACGACGAGTTGTGCGATAAAAAGACAAAGCGTAATGGGTAGAATGTGAATGTCTGACAACGGTGTAGGGTAGAATGTGGGTGGCGTAGACGTACGGTATTATTATAATGATTGTAAGAAAAACCCTGCATCAGAAATCGGTTCATAACGTAACAACTAAGTTTTCGTAGAGTAGAAGTAATACAACATTTCTAATTAGGGATATTTCTACCGTTATTTTTTTGCTTTACTGATTTTTATTATTTTCGATGTGTCTAATCCAATTTTTCTTTGTTATTCACTGCAAGAGATATTACATTAATCTTATTCGACAGAACTTTATTACTAGTGAATTGTTAAAACAAGTAGTCGAAAAGCTCTTTAGATTAATAATGAAGAAAAACTAATATTTTATAAATAAATTGGTTTATACCAGAATAGTTGGTCCTATCTCGACATGAGATGAATTGTCCATGCAACTTAACCATTACAACATACATACAACACCCCTACACGAATGTTTCAAGATCAGCACAATCGATACATGGAATAAAATATAATAAGTTAGTGAAACTATCTGTGTGCCTTTTTTCTACTACACTTTCAAATTTTATTATATTATTACATTAAGCTCCAACAACCGTATAGCCAACGATCAATTAATTATATATTAATAATAAAGGTATAGACGCAAACAAAACTGCATTAATTAAATATAAAGTTCCAGTTTCATGGTGAGGATTTTAAAAACTGGCCTCATTCTGAAATTGTACTTTTCAGATCAGAGTTTGAATTTCAGTAGAATAAATCTTATATCTGTTTCATTAAGTAGGATAATAAGATAAATAATATAATCTTAATATAATAATATAATATGATCCATTTTCGATTTTTAATTAATTCGACAATTCATATAGGAAAATTATAACATTTATAATTACAATTATTATTTACAAGTTACATCACTCATGAATAAGTGTCCCGGTGAGATTCTTTTCTCCGCCTTACTCCGTCGCACCGCGCGCTTGAATAGTTCGCCCCCCCCACCCCTCTTTATCGTTCCCTCGTAAGCGAATAGCTAGAGGGGCGTCGAATATCTGAGCGGGTGTGGGCGCATCGCAAGTATATATACATGTATATACTGGTATTGAAAAGCGGGCGAGCAGCCGCGCAGCGGTGGCGGCGGCGGCCCGCCAATAAGAAATAGGATTAGCGGGATGATTTTATTAAGTAGCGTAAGCAAATTTTGGGCGAGCAGAGAGAGAGAGAGGAGAGAGAGAGAGAGAGAGAGAGGGGGGCCGGGCAAACAATATGCGATTTTCATGCGCTTCATTTTCTCTGTCGACAGGCGGTGTCGGAGCGGCTGGAGCTGGCACCCGCAGGCGGCAGATCCGAGCCACAGGTGAGTGTGTTTTAGCATCGGTTATATACCTATATATATATATATATATCCATGAGCACAGAATATATTAGTAATAGTACTGGTAGTAGTAGTAGTAGTAGTAGTAGTAGTAGTAGTAGTAGTAGTAGTAGTAGTAGTAGTAACTTCTTCCTCACTCTCGCATTCGTATCCATTAGACTTGGAGTGCGAGAGAGAGAGAGAGAGAGAGAGAGTGCTCCAGTTTCATGGTCCTCGAAACATTCAATTTACCACCCTTATGTCCCTTGTTAATTGTTGACTCTCACGGGGCAGCAAACCCTTGTAAGAGGACGGTGGGGTGGCTGGGGGGGGGGGGGGAGGCACTTTCGGCTTACGATTCGAATCGCCGTATTGAATTTGGCCATTCTTTCGTTCCCAGGCCTTATTTAGCCTCGATTACGCGTCGGTCCTATACAAGCTTTCGTAGTCGCCAGACCGAGGGAAGGAGAGCGAGAGGAGAGCTTTCATTGTTGGAAGTACACTCTCGATATTACAATCTATTGCAGCCCCAGGACGCCACTCGTATATATATATATATATATATATATATATATATATATATATATATATATATTATATGGAAGTTGGCAATAATTTGAGGCTAATAGTCACGTAGGAGCGTTTAACTGAGGTTCCGATCGGTTTTAGGTATTTGATAATGGGAGAATGGCTCATCACTGATGACATAAGCATAACAATAATTAAATTTAAATTTCAAAGAAACTTCTAAAGTATATATATTTTTTAAAATCACACTTTTAACACTTTGATCACAATTTTAACATGTTTCGTTTCGATATTTATGTACCGTAAAGCAGTTTAGAATAAAAATTCGACGAAAAATGTTCGTTAAAAAGTCAATATTGTTTACACTGTTGTACAGTAAGAGTTTCATGCTTTCAAAAGCAAAAAAAAAAAAAAATAAATAAATAAATCTTTGAATCGGCAAACATACTGATCTTACGACGTTTTGCAACGTTGCCTTACGAAACCTACAACGCATTGTGCAATACGAGTATTACACCTGAACACTACGCAGTCCGTTGTCACAACAGCAAATGTAAAATTTGTGGGAAACTAACCGTTGTGTCCTCGGTAGAAATGGAATTGAGATGGAATTGCATGGTTTTTAGAATCAGCAGAGATCTGTCCAATTTAATAATTGGATGATAAATATTGGTATTGTTAATTGTACTTGGCCTAAGTGTTCATATGTGAGGGACGGGGTGAAATTTCAAGAAAGCAACAAAGCTAATATAAATAAATTTAACTTTATTTTACTAAATCGATAGGTAAGATATGCATTAAACGAACAAATTGTACGGATTTCAGGAAAAAGGAGTTCAAATCAATTATATACCCGACCAACTGGTAAAATTCTCTCTTATTGTTTTTTATTAAACATTGTGCAAAATTATAGATGATTACGTATACACTACAGGTGAAATGTTGGTGTATTTTACATAAAATGAATTTTCTCTTAAAATCGCCTTACTATACTTTTAAAATGATTAGAGTCGAGTAGGGAGGCACTGAAAGACTATGACTACTGCCTCTATATGCAGGCTAACGATCCAAATGAGTATGGAAATCAGATGGAATGCTAACGGGTTTAATCGCAGAGATTATAGGTATACATATAAGCTCGGCAAACAATGCTATTTAAAATATGCTATACTGGCAGAAAGAGAGAGACAGAGAGAAATAGAGAGAGAGAGAGAGAGAGAGAGAGAGAGAGAGAGAGAGAGAGAGAGAGAGAGAGAGAGAGAGAGAAAGTGAGAAGAATAGAGAGAAGTTCGAAAATGAGTTTCCCCGATTTCCCCTATACGGATGAATAGTGAATAGCCGCGAATTTGAGTAACGGCTACTACCTATGAATGCGGATCAATTTTCCATCGCTCCACATTCGCTGTATAGCTTCGACCCTCACCCCTCCCCCGCCGCCCCCCAACGTTATTTTACCGCACAGCGTCCACACATCGGCCGACCGTATCTGGGGATTTACCACTGGCGTTTCGCTCGTGATCATTTCCGGCCTCGTTCCGTCTGTTGCCCGATAGATGGCGCAGCCCATGCTCCGCGCGACGGTTTTCATTCGCAAAGTTAATCCGAATAGTTCGTTATGGACATTAATTAAAAAAAAAAAAAAAAAAAAACAAAACAAAAAACAAAAATCTGCCCTTACATATTGGGCTCCGTGGTAAAAGAACAAACCACGCGTATTGCTAAAACTTCCGCGGATAATTAACGACACTCGTATAGAAAGTTAAAAAAAAATTCCTTTCTTTTTTTTTTGTTTTTTGAATTTTGTTTTAACAAGTCGAAGTTAGTAAAAAAGGTTGAGGGGTAGGGGTGAAATCAAGAACTCGGACGTATAATTCATATAAAACTTTTTTTATTAGCCTTCGAATCGTTGTCCTGGTTAACTTCTTCTGAAGTTTTTCCTTTCTCACCGAAACCAATGTAAAGGCAATGTTTTTGCCTTTCAACTTCAACAAATTGCTCCGAATTCATTGCAGGTGCAGCTGCGTAAATCATTGTAATAATATTGTTAAGTGCATCGATCCAGTAATATCAACACAAACTCAAAATAAACAAATATACCGAATAAAATTATATATGATATATCATAGAGTAGTTTCGCAGTGTATTTTAATGTAATTAATATATATATATGAAGGAAGCAGTTTCAAGTTTCAGTTAACAGAGTCAAAAACGAATCGAGCTCGAATAAAAACAAATGCGAGCGAGGACTCAGCAAAGTAATTTTCTTCGATACCTTTCGCGAATAATAAACACACATCCCGGCGGGTTTTCCATTACATCGAGCGAATCTCTTTGGTTTGAAAAAAAATTTGCACGTTAAAAACGAATTCATCTATAACAAATATTGTCAATTACGAATTATAACAGCAAAAATAAAAACGTTTAACGAATGGTAACGTATCTCTTCTCTATTAAATGACGATTTTTCATTCTTCCTCGTTACGACTTGTGTTTCGCCGAAAATAAATCACCATTTTTAAATCACAAAGTTTTCTCTTATTTTGATCAATATTTTCATTCGATAATTTCTCAATGTGTACGAAATATTATCTATTACTCTAGCATTCTGAAATTTTAAAAAATTTGATTAAAAAATATCTAATTAAAATTAAAAGCTGATAGAGTCAATTGTATGTTTTGTGGATGCAATGTCTTTAAACGGAATAAATAAATGTTTAAAATATTTTTTGTCGCGATTTTACATTTAATTTACTATTCTTAGTGTTCTATGAAGTAGAATAAGAAACAAAAAAAACATAATAATTTTTAGTTTTCTTTTTAATTTTTTTTATCAATTAATGAATTTTTATTCGTTTTTTTGAAAATTTCAGCTCTGACCTGAAAATTTATTTAAAA